>CM070701.1:4741169-5212648 GCA_036346265.1 Melocanna baccifera | reverse complement strand
AGCGAGCGGCGTCGGGGTGGAGTTAGGGTTTGCGGCGCGGCGAAGCAGACCAGCGGAGAATCACGTGGCGCGTCGGCGAGGCGGCGTGGCGGTGCGCGGAGCGATGTGCGCAGCGGCTTTGGTCTTTGAGGCGGAGTCAGGCGCGCAGGTAGAGCGCGCGTGGGAAAAAGATGCAGCTGGCCCGGCGTGGGATGAAGCGGCGCGTGGAGAGAGGAGATCGGGGCGGGGTTTATTTCTTTTCTTTTCGTTTTCGAAAATTCAAATAAATTTCTAAAACTCTAGAAAATAGCAGATAAAACCAAAAATTCACCAAAAATACCGAGAAAATTCCTTGAGACACAGAAGAACACAAATAAAATATTTCCAACTTATGTTAATGTTTATTTTATTCATATTAATTCATTTAAAACTTTAAAAATTCATTTGAAGCTTCAATTAAATTGAGAAAATTCGGAAAATTCATTTTTAAATTCGGAGCTTTAAAAATCTTAGAAAAAGCAGGATGTTACAAACCTTACCCCGCGCGATCTAGGCCAGAGATCTGGCCAACTAAGAGAGAATAGGTTCGGGAACTCCGCTCTGAGATCCTCCTCGCTCCCGGTGGCTTCCTCCTCGGAATGGTTGCTCCTTTGGACTTTGCAAAAAGCGGACTACTTTATTAGTGGTGACTCGCTCTAACACTTCCAAGATTTTGTTGGATGCTCTTTGTCTGACAGGATCCTCTGTAGGTCAACGATCGTACGCACAGCCTCCTCCTCTGGTACACGCAAGCACTTCTTGGTGGGACACATGAAGCGTCATGTACCCCAGATGGGCGCGAGTAGCTCAAGCGATAAGCAACCTCTCCCTGCGTTTGAATCTTGAGCGGACCAACATATCTCGGTGCAAGCTTCCTTTTCATGAAATCTCTTCACACCCTTGAATGGTGTGATCTGAGATACACAAAATCATACGGCTCAAAACTTCGGCTCTCGGCGTCACGTATACGCATAGCTTTTACCTGCGCTTTGGCGATTTTCAGCACTTCACTGTATCAAGCGGACCTTATCCTCAGCTTCTTTCAAACGATCACGGACCAAAAACTGACCCTCCGTCTCTTTCCAATTGAGAGGGTCACGCATTCTGCCATACAATGCTTCAAGCGGTGACATCTCACTGGCGCACGATAAGCTTTATTGTGCGAGAACGGCAAAAGGCAAACAAGCTGTCCGCCGCCAACCATGATCAAGCACCACGGAGCTCTCAACATATCTTCCAAAATCGATTTACTCGCTCTGTCCGACCATCACATGCAGGGGTGATATCTTGTCTTTGAAATTCGGTGAGTTCCCATAGCCTTATGGAAACTACCCCAAAAAGCGGGAGTGAAGCTGCGATCCACGATCGACACAATCTTCTTGGGCACACCATGCAAAGCCCGACAATCCACGGACATATATAGCTCACCTTGTCTGTCACCGCTTGTAGGTTGTCTTAAGCGGAATGAAATGAGCAACCTTGGTCAATCGGTCTACAATGACCCAAATCGAATCATAGCCCTCTTTGGTCTTAAGCGAGATCGACTATGAAGTCCATACTAATTTCTTCCCACTTCCACTCAGGAACTCTCAATGGTGTAGCAAACTGCGAGGTCTTTGATGCTCTGCCTTTACTCTCGACAAACATCACAAAAGGCTACATACTCGGCGATCTCACGCTTCATGCTTAGCCACCAATACTTATCCTTAATGTCTGGTACATCTTGATGCTTGCTGGATGAATCGAATGACGACTCATGAGCCTCTTTTAACAACACATCCTTTAGTTCTTGCTTGTTGGGCACACACAAATCTTTGCTTGAACCACAAGGTTCACTGGTCATCCTTGAAAATCCGACTCTTTACCTTCACTTAAGTTCTTTACGATCCATTTGAAATGCCTCATCATCGGTAGGCTTGTGAATCGACCATCAAAGTAAATTTGCATCTCCATAGTGCCAAAAATCTAGCTCAACCAACTCGAGACTAAGCAAAATTCCTCATGCAAAGTGGTGACTCTCTCGAACCATCAACTGAATTGCGGTATACCTTTACGCTCAAGGCATACTGCAACAACATTAGCTTTCCCAAGATGATAATGTATGCCTACATTATAATCCTTTATCAACTCTAACCACCTCCTGCAGAGGTTAAGCTCGGGGGTAAAGATGTATTTCAGACTCTTATGATCAGTGTAAACATCATATCTGTTACCCATCGGATAATGGCGTAAATCTTTAGAGCATGCACTCGGTGCTAACTCCAAATCATGGGTAGGGTAGTTCTCCTCATGCGGTCTCAAGCGGCGTGAGGCATAGGCTACCACTCTCTTGTCTTGCATCAAGACAGCCCAAACCAACTGCGAGAGGCATCGCAAAATATCTCAAAATCCTTATTAATATCGAGGCAACACAAGCCATGAAATTTGTGGTCAAACTCTCCTTAAGTCTCTGGAAACTTTTCTCACATTCTAGCGTCCAAGTGAATTTCTTTTCCTTCTTGAGCATTGCGTGAGAAGTGCAGCCACCTTTGGAAAATCCCTCAATAAAGCGGTAGTATCTGCCATACCAGAAAACTCGGCACAGAGTAGCTGAAGTGGTGTTGCCAATCCAAAACATCACTTACTTTCACTGGGTCAGCTGCGACTCATACTGCATGTCAACACATGCCCTAGAAAGCGACTTTTTCATCAAAACTCACATTTCTGAACTTTGCATACAAGCCATTATATCTCAATTTCTGCAATGCTAATATCAAGTGCTCTGATGTTCCTCCTCATCCTTGGAATATATCAAAATGTCGTCAATGAACACAACGACAGACTTGTCCAAATATTCCACAAACACCTTATTCACCAAATACATGAAATATCTTTGAGGCATTGGTCAAACCAAAAGACATCAAGTGAACTCATATAGACCATAACGAGTCGAGAAGGTGTCTTGGGTATGTCCTCCTCGCGTATCCTCATCGATGATATCGACCTCAAATCAATCTTGGAGAACACTCCTGCTCCTTAAGCTGATCAAGCGGTCATCAATCGATGAGGAAGGTACTTATTTTTAATGGTGACCTCATTAAGTGCTCGTAGTCCATACACATGCGGCGACTACCATCCTTCTTCTTGGCGAACAACATGGCGCTCCCCACGAGGATGAACTCGATGCGATGTAACCCTTATCCAAAAGCTCTGAATTTGCTTCTTCAACTCTGCTAAGTCATTGGTGGCATCCGATAAGATCTCTTGGAAATCGGGCGGTACTGCACAAGCTCAATCGAAACTCAACCTCCCTCTCTGGTAGCATACGGAAGATCATGCGGAAACCGTCGAGGTATTCTCGACCGTGGTACATCCTCAAGCTGGATCACCTTGCTCATAAAATCATGGTAGCTCTGGTGTACTCAGGCTGCAGAATCGCACCTAACTCATCTGAATTGGTTAAGGTCAACGCTCTGCTCCTGAGTCTAACAGCACTGCTTCCTTACGAAGCCAATCCATGCCCAAGATTACATCTAGGGATTGCATATCCAACAAAATCAGTCGGCCTGAACTCAACTCCACTGAATGGTTATCTAACTCTGGGACAACCTAGGTTGGATCTCAACTTCGGATCAGGATTGGATTAAAGAAGCGAATCCAAAGCAGCGATTTTCAATTGTTGCTTTAAAGCAAAACCTCAGAAACAAGCGAATGCGAGCTCGAGAATCAAATAAAGCGGTGGCGAGGCGGATATGCGAGGCGTCACCGTCCACGTCGTGCGGTGCTGCACAGGCATCCTCTGCGGTGGCGTGGTTCACGACCTCTCACCACGGCGTCCTGTTGGCACATCACGATCAGGGGTGCTCCTCGTCTTGCTCTGGTGTATGGGTATGACCGGGTGTAGCTCCCAAGTCCATGAAGCGGCGCGTCGGGAGTGCGCCTCACGAGGCACTTGCTAGCATAGTGTCAAACCTCATGACACTTGAAGCAAGTGACGGGCCTGCTTAATTATTGCTCTTACATTTGCTGCGACCACTGGAACCACCAGGGCCCATCTGGTGAAGCCCAGCGCGTGTGCAGTGGGGTCGAAATCACGAGGCTAACTGCTGCTTTCTTCTTTGTGGCTTTTCGTGCGGTGGTAGGAACAAAGCAGGCCTCAGGGTGGTGTGGCTGTGATCCATCTTTGGATCAACCTCCTCTTCACGAGACTCCTCGAGCTCACGGTGACTCTCCTCGATGAGAATGGCCTTATCCACCAAGCTGCTGGCGCGCATAGTGGGTTGCCTCGACTTTGCACCTTCAAGCTGGGTTCAAGCCTTTCTTGAACCTCTTACAGCACTGCATCGGCGCTACATCCTGCAGCGTAGCGAAGCAAGTGAGTGAATTTATTGAGATATTCACTCAGCGGAGTTCCTCTTTTGGAACTCCGGAACTCATCCTTCTTCATCTAAACCACTCCATCCATGACATGAGCGATATGGAAAGCCTTGGCGAACTCCTTCCAAGTGATGTTGTTTTGGTTCTCATGGTAGCCTGATGGATTCTCCCACCACTCTGCTGCTTTGGTCCCTCAAGGTGATGTGATGCATATAACACCTTCTCTCTGTCGGTGCTGCAGAGCCAGTTCGATTTCTTCTCAAGTGAGCGGACCCAATCGTCGACCTCGGAGGCTCGGCGAGCTGGAAAAGCAGAGCGGTCTCGTCCTCATGAACTCTACGCCATTTGGAGCTGTGCGGAGGAGTCTTGATGGTGATGCTGCGGCTCCTGGTGCTATCGTTGCATCATAGTGCATACCACCTGCATCATAGTGCATCATCTAAATGCAGGCCATCAAAAAGCGGCGAGGCGGGATCAAGGTAGGTGATGCTTGGGCTGCGCGCTTTGCTCTACAGGTCTGGTTACGCTGATTGCTTGGTGGAGGAGTTCTGGTATCAACCATCTTGCTCTGAAAGAAAACAAGCTGGTGACCAAAGGTAAAAGGCGAGAGGGAAAAGCATAGATAAGAGGTAAATGCGTCTAAGGGGTTTTGCTTAATGGAAACATAACCTAAACAAACACTTAGCCAAAGGCTAACAAAGCGAACAAAAATAAACTCCATTAAAAGATTGACATGATCGCAATATAATGCTTTTAAGGCAATATTTGCAGCTCACATCACACACAGCGCAAATAAAATCCAACGTGTCTACTACTTTATCTACTCTGAAGGCTCCTACTGGTCGGGACAAATAGGGTACCTGCTATCGTCCTCAGAATCGCTGTAGACAACCCACGAGTTGCGGATCGTGCGGCTGCTCTCGGCCCAGGGCTGGGTGAGCCGGGTGAGGTAAGCGCGGCGATCTCGGTGTCTGACGTCTCTCCTCAGGCTCGGCGGTGTCGGCAGCAGAGGAAATCTTGTGGCTGATCGGGGCTCCTCTGGCCCGGCTCTGGTAGTCTCGGGGTGGCTCGGCGCTCCTTGAACTTTCGGACGAGTGGGCCATGTTGATCTTGTATAGCTTGCAAAGCGGCGAATGGCTTTGTCGCAACTCCTTGTCTTGACATCTCTCCACTGCACCGGCGATCTTGAAGCGTGATGTAGCACACTTTGCCAGGCTCGGGTGGTGAAGTATACCACTGGAGATGCTTCGATCGTTGACCTTTATGCTTCTCGTCCTTGGTGAGGTAGACAAGCAATCTCTTCATTCAGAGGCTCCATGTGAGCAGCGTAAGTGATCTCCATCCTCTGTCGGTTTGCATGAAGCGAGGACATCTAATGTATTTATAAAGGAAAGATCAGTTTATAACTTTAGGAAAACAAATTTTCAAGGGTTGAGCGAGACAAGAATCCTTAAGAATGAGGTAAGAATATAAGATATTACTAAATATCAATTTAGTTGGTTTGATTTAGAAAATAAATTTTTGAGCTCACGACCAATCTAACTAGAGGCTTAGTCCTACGATCGATATGGCTCACGATACCATCTGTCGAGACCAGAATATGCAAATTCGGTCTCTCATGTGAACTACACTAGTCGAGGATCACGCTAGTGCACAGATCAAACATAAATGTCATCACGATCATACACCACGACAATAATAAAGGAAAACTCGAATATCGATAAAATATCAAAGTGCGACCTTATGGCCAAGCTTACAATATCTCTAGCAGGAAGGGCTTAACAAAATAGCAGCGGAAATCCAAAATAAAGCGTAGCGACCAATCGACAAACCACGAGGCTATCGAGTGGAGAACGAAGCCTAATCAGTGAAGTCGTCGTAGTACTCTCCTTGGCACCTCCTGTGATAGTACTCCTCTCCCTCAAGCCCGAGCAACATAGGCGTAAAGCCGTGAGTACATTAATTGCTCGGCAAGTCGTTGTAACAATGAATGCAATATAATATGCGAGGCTTACCAATGGAAAGTGAAAGGTTAATTTGCATAAAGGCATTTATTGATGAAATATATTAAATAATCTTGGCGAAAATTAACTAGAAAGCAGTAATAAGGAATAATCAAAGGAATAAACATAAACCACTTGTGAACACCAATCCACAAGTTTAACCAACGATGGACTACCTATCCACTAACAACATAAACCACCAAGTTATAAATGAAACACTAACCCTCGTGTGAAATCCCGAGCAATGTCCATGGCCAGGGACGGCTATTCGAATAGTTTTACACTCTGCAGAGGTTGCACAAGCTGTACCCACACGATGTGATTAGCCTAGGCCTAAGGAAATCACAACAAGACCTTTACAATGCTCTACCTCAACACAATCACCCGCTGGAGTTTCATCACACCCCCTTGCGCCACATGGAAATCGGCAACCATGTCCATCACAATGGCGAATTGAATTGAAATATTACAAATTAATCAGCGAGTCCATCCCATAATAGACATGTGGTTTGCGATTAAGCTCGGATCAATGGCGCACAAAGTTAAGTCCTTAACATTACGAGCGAGACTACCACATCCCCAAAGTACAAGCGTACTTCCCCCTTTCTTGCCACGATCACTGCGGGTGCAAAACCAATTGTATAACCAAGCCAGCGTCACACCAATGGCGTGGCACAAATTTTATCACGTGGCACCAACCACGGTTCCATATGTCATTAAGTCAAATTAATAATTTAACATGTGTGATGAGATCAATCGTAAACATAAACCGGCTAAGCAATCTAATCGTACCAACCCATGTGACAAATAAACTAGCATCACTAAAAAATTACCCAACCTATGGTGACAATGGCATCATGGTATTCCAAAGTATCAAGGAGGTATAATTTCAATTGGGACGATAACTACCAGTGCAAAGGTTTGAATAAAAATAGCAATGCAATGTAATTTAAAACAAAATAATTAAATAATAGTTTGCAAAATTGGGTTCAACATGATCAAGGGACACGAATTGCCTTCGTTATGCTCAGCGGGGTACTCCTAGTCTTCTGGCGCGAAACCTGCTCCTCCGGAATCCGAATCTAACGAGAGAGAAAACGACCAAAAACAAATAAACACATAAATTGACAAGCAAATGAACTCCAAAATTCACAAAACTAGAACCAACAGCTAGAGCTCGATTTTAGATGAATTTAGAAAAAGAACGAAGTCAATCGGAGCTAGGAGCGGAGGAGAAGCGGGCTCTAGAAAATTAATTCTAAAATTAATTCGAGAAATTCAGAAAAATTCTTGTCTTTTGTGGACCGGTCCACGAAATTCCGAGTCCACCGTGGACTTGGTCCACAGCTTGATGCATGCAGGCGCGGGGGGCGCGCGGCGAGGGGCCTTGGCCCGGCGTGGCATGCCACGAGTCGGTACCACGTGCACTAGGAAGGCGGCGTGGCACTGCCACAGTCTTGCCTCGTGGCTAAGTGGCTGTGGCGGCTCGGCGCGGCGGCGGCAGCGGGATCAGGCGGGCGGGCGGAACGCGGCCGAGATCTGGCCCTCGGCTCTCCGAATGGCCCAGCGGCGGCGAGATCGCGCGGAGCGGAAGCGGCGGCCAGACGGATCGCCGAAGCGTGGCATAGCAGCGCCGCGGCGTCGCATGAGCAGCATGGCGGCCTTGTGCGGAGAGCGAGGCGATGGCGGCAGCGTGGCGTGCGCGGATCAGCGGCGCAGCGGCGCTTGGCGGCGCGTGCGTCCGAAGCCCGCGGCTGTGGCGCCTGCGGCGAGGCGGCGTGGGCTCTGGCGGCGGCGAGGTGGAAGCGGCGATCGGAGGGCTCACCCTCGGCGAGCGGCGGCGAGAGAACTCCGATGGCGAGAGGTTCAGCGGCGGCGGCGGGCGAGGAGAACACGGCGGCGCGGCGTGGCACAAAAGCTTGGCGGCGGCGAGGAGCGGAGGCGAGAGCGGCGGCGGTGCGTGCCAACCGAGGAGAGCGAATCGAGTTTTACCACGCGGCAAGGAGTTCGATTGATTCTGGCGGCGGCGCGGGCGCGCGGTTTGGATGGCTCGGATTCACCCGTGGCGTGATCCAACGGCATCGGCGGGCGGGAGGGCAGCTGCTTGGTGCCACCACGTCACCGCATCAGGCAGCGCGCGGCGGCGTCGAGGTTAGGGGTTTTGGCGGCGCGAAGCGGACGGCATATATCACGCGGCGCGCGATCGGGCGGCCGAGGGCGCCGCGGTCGTGGGCGGTCGCGGCGCGCCAGCGTCTGCTGCCGCGTCGTCTTGGATCTTGCGGCAACGTGGCGCGCGAGGGCGAATCGAGCGGCGCGGAGAAGGCGCGCCCAGGAAAAGAATGCTGGCGGCGGCGAAGGAATGGGCGACGCGTGGAGGAGAGAGGAGATCGAGCGGCGGGGTTTATTTCTTTTCTTTTCTTTTTCCAGAAATTCAAATAAACTTCTAAAAACTCTAGAAAATAGCAGATAAATCCCAAAAATTCACCAAAAATACCAGAAAATTCCTTGAGACCTGAAGAACACAAATAAAATATTTCCAACTTATGTTAATGTTTATTTTATTCATATTAATTCATTTAAATCTTTAAAAATTCATTTGAAGCTTCAATTAAATTCAGAAAATTCCAGAAAAGTCATTTTTAAATTCCAGGCTTTAAAAATCTCAGAAAAACAGGATGTTACAGGGACTCACCTGAATTTTAGTACAGCTTCTCATCCTCAGACAGACGGTCAGACAGAGCGAGTGAATCAGATTTTGGAGGACATGTTGAGAGCATGTGTACTTGATTATGGGTCCAAGTGGGACAGTTGTTTGCCTTTTGCGGAGTTCTCGTACAACAACGATTATCGGGCGGTTTGCGAGATGCCACCGTTTGAGACACTTTATGGTAGGAAATGCAGGACCCCTCTCAATTGGAAAGAGACAGGGGAAAGTCAGGTTTTTGTCCAGATTGTTTGAAAGAAGCTGAGGACAAGGTTCGTTTGATACAGAAAAGATTGAAAACTGCCCAGGCCAGACAGAAGAGCTATGCAGATACCAGACGTCGAGAGCAGAGTTTCGAGCCAGATGATTTTGTGTATCTCAGGATCACACCATTCAAGGGTGTGAAGCGGTTCCAGCTAAAAGGGAAGCTTGCACCAAGGTATGTTGGTCCGTTCAGGATTCTGAAACGCAGGGGAGAGGTTGCTTACCAGTTGGAGCTACCCACGTCCTTCAGTGGGGTACATGACGTCTTTCATGTGTTCCAGCTGAAGAAGTGTTTGCGTGTGCCAGAGGAGGTCGTACAGTTGAGGCCGTTGACATGCAGGAGGACCTGTCATACAAGGAGCATCCAATCAAAGTCTTGAAAGTGTCGGAGCGAGTCACCCGGAATAAAGTGGTCTGTTTTTGCAAAGTCCAGTGGAGCAACCATTCCAAGGAGGAAGCAACCTGGGAGCGTGAGGAGGACCTCAAAGCAGAGTTTCCAAACCTATTCTCTTAGTTGGCCGGATCTAGGGTGAGATCTCGTTTAAGGGGGTAAGGTTTGTAACATCCTGTTTTTCTGTAATTTTTAAAATCGGGAATTTGATAATAAATTTTCTGGAATTTTCTGAATTTAATTCAAGCTTCAAATGAATTTTTAGAATTTTAAAAGATTTAATATGATTAAAATAAATATTAACATAAGTTGAAAATATTTTATTTGGATTCTTCAGGTCTCAAGAAATTTTTTGGTATTTTTGGTGAATTTTTGGGATTTATTTGCTATTTTCTAAAGCTCTTGAGATTTTAGTCGAATTTCTGGAAAATAAAAGAAGTGTCAAAATCCCTCAGCCGCCCGATCCCGCCGTCCTCCACGCGTCAGTATCGCGTCGATCCGGCCCGCCCGCGCAGCCGCCCCGCCCACCTCGCCTCCGCGCCGTCGGATCGACGTGCTCGACACGCGTCGCACCCCGCCGTCGCCATACCCTTTCGCCTCACCCGCTCACATTGCCCGATCCGCGCGCCCGCCACCGTCGTGTATCCGCGCTCGTGTCGCGCCGCGCCGCGAAACCTAACCTAACCCGCCCGTGCATCCTCGCCGTTGGTCTAGCCACATGGCAGCACCAGCAGAACCCCGCCCTCGCCCGCTCGATGCCGTTGGATGCATCCACGTGTCTCGATCCCAGCCGTCCGAACCTCGCCCGTTCCGCGCCCGCGTTGTCCCCGATCCGGATGCCTCGGTTCGCGTGTTAAAACCCATGTGGCCACCTCGGTTCGCGTGCCCGCTCGTCGCCGCCGCCGAACCCTAGCTTCCGCTCTGTCGCGCTCGTTGTCGCCGTTCTCGGAGTCGCGCCGCCGTCGCCGTGCGTCCCCGTCCTCGCCTCGTCGTCGCCGACCTCGTCGTCGCCTTTCCAGTCGCCGGTGAGCCCTTCGCGCCATCCCCGTCGCCTCCCCATCGCCGACGGCCAAGATCATGTTGCGCGTCGCATTCCCCGCCGTCGGATCAAGCCACCGCCGCACGCGCCCGAACCGCGTCGCGTCAGCCCTACCCACGTGGCACGCCACGTCAGCCCTAGGGCCACGTGGCATGACACGTGGCAGCCACATCAGCGCCACGTCAGCCATATCCGCCCCCCAGGTGCCACGTGGCAAGCCACGTCAGCTGCCACGTCAGCAGTGACATGTGGCGGCACCAGCGCCCGCCACGTCAGCCCTACGCGCCGCCGACGTAGCAAGACTGCTCGGTGGACGCGTCTACGGTGGACTCGGTTTCCGTCGCGCGCCGATTCACAAAGACGAGAACCTTTTTCATTTATCCCGATTTAACTGATTAATTTTCTGAGAACTCGTTCTCCTCCGTCCTAGCTTCGATTGACCCCGTTCTTTTTTTCTAAATTCATCTAAAATCGAGCTCTAGCTTTTGGTGCTGATTTTGTGATTTTTGGAGTTCATTTGCTTATCATTTTATGTGTTTTCTTTGTTTCGGTCGTTTTCTCTCTCGTTAGATTCGGATTCCGGAGGAGCAGATTCTACGCTCGAAGACCAGGAGTACCTCGCTGAGCATAACCAAGGCAAGTCGTGTCCATTGATCATGTTGAATCCAGTTTGTAATCTATTATTTAATTAATTTGTTTTAAAGTACATTGCATCGCTATTTTTATTCAAACCCTTGTATTGGTAGATATCGTCCCAATTGAATTTATCACTCCTTGATACTTTGGAACACCATGATACCTTTGTCACCATAGGTTGGAAAACATACTAGTGATGTTACGATATTTGTCACATGGGTTGGTACGACTAGACTGCTTAGCCATGCTTAATTTACGAATGATCTTATCATCACATGTTAATTATGAATTTGACTTAATGATATATGGAACTGTGGTTGGTGCCACGTTTATTAAAATTTGTGCCGTGGCATTGGTGTGTCATTGGCGGGGAGATACAAACTAGGTTTTGCACTCGGGCGAGTGATCGTGCAGTAAAGGGGAAGTGCAGGTGCACTTCGGGGGATATGGTAGCCTCGTCCGGGTAATGTTAAGGACTTAACTTTGTGCGCCATTGATCTGAACTTAATCATGCAAACCACATGTCTAGTATGGGATAGACCTAGCTGATTAATTTGTAATATTCCAATTTCAATTCTGCCATTGTGATGAACATGGTTGCTGATTTCCATGTGGCGCAAGTGGGGGTGTGATGCGAAACCCTAGCGGACAGGATTGGGTTGAGGTAGAGCGTTGTAAAGGCCTTGTTGTGATTTTCTGAGATCGAGGCTAATCACATCGTGTGGGTACAGTTGTGCAACCTCTGCAGAGTGTAAAACTATTCGAATAGTCGCGTCCTCGGTCATGGACAATGCTCGGTGATTTCACACGAGGGGTAGTGTTTTCATTTATAACTTGGTGGTTTATGTTGGAGGTGGACAGGTAGTTCACTGTTGGTTTAGCTTGTGAATAGGTGTTCACAAGTGGTTCATGTTTATTTCCCTTGATTATTTATTATTATTGTTTTCATTTAAAGTTCGATTTCAATCTATTTATCATATTTACTGTGAAATGCCTTTTATGCAAATTAACCTTTCAGCCTTCCTTTGGTAAGTCTTACATACTATATTGCATTCATTTGTTACAAACGACTTGCTGAGTACCAATGTACTCACGGCTTTACGCCTATGTTGCTCAGTTGAGGGCGAGGAGTATTATCAGCAGGAGGTTCCAGAAGGAGAGTACTACAACGACTTCACGGATTAGGCTTCGTTCTCCACTCGATAGCCTGTGGGCTTGTCGATTGGCCGCTACGCTTTATTTTGGATTTCCAGCTAGAGATATTGTAAGCTTGGCCATAAGGTCGTACCTTTGGGATTTATCAATATTCGAGTTTTCCTTTATTATTATCGTGTGAATGGTTGTGATTACATCTATGTTTGACTGTGTGCACTAGCGTGATCCTGGACTAATGCAGTTTACACAGAGAGTCCGAATTTGCATATTCGAGTCTCGACAGTTTCTTCGGTTTCAATTTGTTTTAATTGAGAATATGATGCTATCTAAAGATGAAAATGTATTTTTTGTCTAACTGTATAAGGAGGATTGCATCAATGCTATGCGCTCGTGGTTGTGGTCCACCTAAAGGGAAGCCGACCAATATATCAAGACCAAGTCAACACCTTTCCCAACTCTTGCTCAAGGTCATCACGTCAATTTTGGATCAATTTAAGTAAGAGTTCAAGTGGGACAAATTCAGAACTGAAAGGTTCAACTTTGGAGGAGGAACATAATCATGTACAGAAAACTAATGGCACTAACCAAATTATTTCTAGTTTATCTACTGCTATTTGTAAGCTACAGGAAACCTTTGAAGAAGGGGAGTGTTGCGGGCTGCTTCCATACACCACAACCATTTCCCTATTTGCGGCAAAAAAGAATTTGCCTCTCATTGAGATCATCAATATCAAGTAACAGTCCAATACACCCTTTTCTAAAGAATGGGAGCAAGATGAAGCACATACACCATCTAGTGATAATACTACCAATCAGGTACAATCGTTTCTAAGAGGTTTTACTTTGTTTGATAAAGAACTTATGATATTACATAATACGAATTTGTTGCGTTCTTTGTCATGTACTGAGATTTATGATCAAGATCATGCAATACATGAGATCACACATCTATTAAAACCGAGGACGGTTTTCTGTTAAGATGGGGAGGATGATGTGACCACGCCACATACTCATACAACCAAAGCTCCCAAGAATAAACAAATGGTGAATTCATTTCTTCGGTTTCAATTTGTTTTAATTGAGAATATGATGCTATCTAAAGATGAAAATGTATTTTTGTCTACCTGTATAAGGAGGATTATATCAATGCTATGCGCTCGTGGTTGTGATCCACCTAAAGGGAAGCCGACCAATATATCAAGACCAAGTCAACACCTTTCCCAACTCTTGCTCAAGGTCATCACGTCACTTTTGGATCAATTCAAGCAAGAGTTCAAGTGGGACAAATTTGGGAATTCAATTCGGCCTCGGATCAATTCGAGTCACTGACAGTCGGACTTCAAATGTGCATAACTTTTGCATAAAAACTCTGTTTGATGTATGCAAGTACAGCAAAGAAAGAAGAGCTCGTCCACTTTCCAATAGATTTGGCCCCACCTCCAAATTTGTTCTGTGCGCGTTGGAATCATCAAAACAAGGTGTCGCTGACTCAGCCTGACAGGTCCGAATTTAAATGCTCATACATTTCGCATCAAGAGTCCAATTGGAATGTGTGAGTACAGCATGGAAAGCTTATTCCGTCCTCTTTCAAACGGATCTGGCCCCATCCCAAAATTCTTTTTGTGCGCGACGCAATCAACAAAATAATCTTCGATTTTGGAAACAGAGATAGAGTCCGCTATTATTTGATTACTTTCCATATGTTAAGAACATTCCATAAGCAAGGGCCTGCGTGCCCCTATAAATAGAGGCTCATTTGGCCATGTAACTCAGGCTTGTGTAGATTAGTTTTCCACCGTGAAACTTCGTCGTGTGTTCTTGTGTCGACTAGACCAACAACTTCGATTGCATGCCTCAACCCCTTTGTGTTCTTCATTCATATATGCAATATTCAGATTGCTCTTTATCTTGTTCTTACTTGTTCTTCGATTGCTTGCAGGAATTGAAACTCGTGTTCAGGTCAACCGCGTTCTTGGCACGGTTCATAGCGACTAGGGTGTGGTGTAGCGATTGCAGGACGAACTTGGTCGTCTCGGTCAAGTAGCTTCTTCGTCAACGTCATATCAAATCAAATTTATCCTTCTCATCGGAAGATCGGGCCATCCCCTCATCAGCTGGAGTCGACCGCTGCGTCGGCGTTGGCGGGGCTGGAGTCGACCGCTACATCGGCGTTGGCGGAGCCGACCGCGCATCGGCGTTGGCGGGGCTGGAGTCGACCGCTACGTCGGCGTTGGCAGGGTCGGGGTCGACCGCTGCGTCGGCGTTGGTGGGGTCGGAGTCGACCGCTGCGTCGGCGTTGGCGGGGTTGGAGTCGACCGCTACGTCGGCGTTGGTGGAGCCGACCGCTACGTCGGCGTCGGCGGGGCTGGAGTCGACCGCTGCGTCGGCGTCGGCGGGGCTGGAGTCGACCGCTACGTCGGCGTTGGTGGAGCCAGCCGCTACGTCGGCGTTGGCGGAGCTGACCGCTGCGTCGGCGTCGGCGGGGCTGGAGCCGACCGCTGCGTCGGCGTCGGCGGGGCTGGAGCCGACCGCTGCGTCGGCGTCGGCGGGGCTGGAGCCGACCGCTGCGTCGACGTCGGCGGGGCTGGAGTCGATCGCTGCGTCGGCGTTGGCGGGGCTGGAGTCGACCGCTATATCGTCGTTGGGGGCGTCGTTCACCTCCGGTACCGCCGATGTTGGAGCCCTGATGTCGGCGCGGGACCTCGCTGCGACCCCTCTTCTCCTCCTCGCCGCCGATGATGTCGGTGCCATGATTCCTAGATCCTGAGGCTCGCTCCTGTCGTCCCCACGGACGGCGCCAACTGTTGTGGTTACAGACCAAATAGAAAGAAGTGTAGTGGGGAGTTAGGTGGGATATCCCCTCTCACTATGGCTAACGTCACATATATATCTCCTTACGAGGAGCGTCTTTACAAGGATGCCCTTCGGGGCATTTACGTCCTTACACGTCTAACAGGCTGGTTGGGTTTGGTGGGGGCCACCCCTACAACAGAGAGCTTGCACTATATACCTGAGTATGTACCAACAGATATACCAATAAACAAACCAATGATTGGGGTACTCTGAGAATTGGCAAAGAAAAGCTCAGCATCGAATGTTTGAGCATGATGGCCCCACAATGTTATAATCCCTACTTCACTGTAAATAAGTTGTAAACTATGTTATTTCATTAAAACAAATATGAGGATAGTATAGGTACAAGCAATAAAGTAGTAAAAAAGATGGAAAAGGAAAAGAAATAAAAAACATACATACCTTCCATCCGTTATATTAACAGTGTGTTTGATTGTTGGGCCTAATTTTGTTGTTGTTTCTATGATTGGTGAAACAGAAGTTATAAGGGCAACAAAATTTGGTACGTAAGAAGGATAAATGTGTTCACAAAAAAAGAAGTGGTGTAAATATATAACGATGGTACGTTAATTCTATAATTTAACCATATTTATACCTGATAGTAGAGCCTTTTTCCCAATACGATTGTTTAGAAACGTAAAAAAGGCACCGTTGTATGCATAAAGGGAAAACCATTTGGCTCGTAATATTTGATTGACCACAATGTATTTTGAAAAGCGAACTGAAATGGGATTCTCAACTGCTTTATGTGACTACTTTGCTTGTAGGATTTTAAAATATTCAAATTCATAAACTGATCCTTCGTTTAACAAAGATGTAAACTTATGAATCCATCTCTGAGGTACCACTCCTTCCATAGTATGTCCCTAAAAAAATGTGGGCGAATTTTAAATGGAAGAAGATAGATGTAATAGATTTGTAGAAAAATAGAACATAAAGAAGTAATGGGGTACTAATGATTTGTGCATTAACACTAGAACCAATATAAACAAAAAAAGCATAATCTGTACGAAGTGAATGAGCGAATTAGTTGAGAGTTTAAAACCTGTTCATCAAGCATAATGAAATCTAAGTGGTATATATCCGTTGAATCTTGTGGATTCTTAAATTCCCAAAGCCATGCTAATCGAACAAGGACTTTCCATTTATGTGAAGCTTGATTGATTTGATTTAGTAACGTATACATGCTGCAAAACCTGAAGAAAATACAATATTATAAATCAAGTACCTTAAAAATAAATATACAATACAAATTGGGAAAGCACCGCTATATAACGTACTGATAACAGTATGAGTTATATCACTGAAATAGCAATTAGATCTGAGGAAAAAGAGCGCAAAAAGAAATAGGATAGCTTAAACAGTGTATTAAAGGAAACAAAAAGGGAAGTAATATCTGTATAATATACTTTAATAGGTAGATTATTATTCGATGCACTATTTAGTACGAAGCTATATAAATACATTTAGTAAGTTCTATGTATGGGACACATGTGTTTTTGAAATACCAAAGAAAAAGGTAAAAACTATAGGCAAGATGAAGAAAGGATATGTATTTTATATGAAGGGAATGGAAGCGAAAATTCGTACGCTAAAATCTAAGGTAAAAATAGAGGGAAAATAATTAGAGTTAAGAGTAGCGAATTTAGAAAGGAATATAACAATGTGGATAGCATATATAAAAACCTGGGAAAATGGCAAAATAATATCTGCAATATGTGTACACAGTAAAGCACATATGTGATGCGGTATTTACTATAGGATGATTAAAATACATCAAAGGAAAAGCTAGATGCGTGTGTTTTTTTCTGGAGCACGCTACAGGAGGTAAGAAGCGTAGTTAAAACAGAGGAAAGGATATCTAATGCGTATACATATAAGGAAAGGGAAATTCTGCATACAATGAGGAAAGGTGGCAAAGGAAGCAAACTATGTAAGTAATGCATATATGGAAGTAATAAAGTAAAGCAAAAAAAATATGCTATACATAGACGAATAGATCTACGTACAATGTATTTTTTGTAAGAAAGAAACAAAAACTGTGCCTATTAAAATCCTTTGTCTTTGAATCGGTTTAAGAGAATACCAAACAGAGAAAAGCGCATGTAGCACGAAAAAAGGAGAACTAAATTTATATTTATGAGAAGGTATGTATATGTAGATTAGTGCGTGAATGACAAAAGAACAAAATTTTGTTCTAGGTGTGTTTGTTATAACTGCTATAGCTAGACTATTTTAAGATGCGCAGAGGGAAATTTATAAGCTGGAAGGCTGGAGAAGGAGTCAAAATATTGACAGTAAAGAGTCTTAAATAGAACTAAGCACTTCTTTGTATACTATATTTTTAGTTCCAGTGCATGTAACATCCTTGTCATTTTCAATAAGCATCTTTAGGCCTGACCGCGATGTAATACGTGATATTGCCACATATAGTTGATCATGACAGAAAACTAGGTTCCTTAGATAAACTCCAACTTTGTTTAGAGGTTGCCCCTGACTTTTGTTTATAGCCATTGCATATGAAAGCCTGATTGGGAACTGCCGACGCTGAAGAGTAAAAGGCCAACAAGGACTTGTTGCATTTAGAACAATTCTAGGAATACAAATAGCCTGACCAATATTAGTTCCAGTAATGATGCAGCCTTCAATTACTCGGTCACGAAGCTTCGTGATGACAAGATGTGTTCCACTGTAAAGTCCTATAGACTAATTTAAATTTCTTAGCAGCATTACTGGAACACCTATTTTCAAACAAATAATATGATGTTTTTTAGAAAAGCAAAAAAAAAGGTAAAAACTATAGGCAAGATGAAGAAAGGACATGTATTTTATATGAATGGAATGGAAGCGACAATACGTACGCTAAAATATAAGGTAAAAATAGAGGGAAAATAATTAGAGTTAAGACTAGTGAATTTAGAAAGGAACTAGTAAAGTGCCCGTGCGTTGCAACGGAAAACTATATAAAAGTGATGCATACTATCAAATACGATCTCAAACTGAATAATAAATATCAACTTTTTCTTACGTCATCATGTATCAAACAAAACATACATGTTCATACTCGTAAATAAATCAAGTATAGTCACGAAGAAGACACTATCTATGCAGTTTTCATGAGGTGCGATCACACTTCATAGTTCATAAAGCACTTCAAGACCATTAATTGCTGAGAGCCTGCACACTACATCATGCCACAAGGCCCACAACACACCTCGCCAAAAGGTACAAGAACATTGCACATTTATATAATCATAAGGAATCTTTACTATATATGGCTAAGGTGAACTAAATTATAGATTCATATGGAATCTAAAGTGTAGCAGCTAGAGTAAATTCGTGAAGTGTCTATGCGGTTGTTAGTCCACAGATATGGGCAAGCGAATGAATACCATTGCCGATGAGAATGAGTCATGCTAACAAGATTGAGATTGTGGATCCTAACAATATACAAGTTTGATAGTGTGGATCCTAACATACCCTCTCATCACGTTAGCGAGCACATGTCACTTATTCAACATTATGACCACAACACCATCATTCAAGACACTTGCAATTCAAACTTCAACAAGAAATACAAGTACCATAATCCTATCACAGAGTTGTGCAAAGAAATATCTAAACAAAGTGAAAAGGTTCATTAACAAGAACGAATTATATTACATGGGCATTGTAAATACCTTGCAGAAAACAAAATATGGCATCTTTGTAACTCCATAAGCCTCTGAAATTTCTGGTTGTTCTTGACTTCAACTGATGAAGTTACGAGTGTAACAAGAGACAAGCAAGCGATTGAGATATCCAAATTTGAGAATGCCATGTTTGTTGATGGACAATGAACCATAATTACTTGATAGACTAAAGAACACAAAAGTCAAGTAATGACCAAATCACAATGGTTGCAAAGGAGAGATATTGGATTGAATCAAGATTTATCAAGTCGAAGGCATCATTCAGCTTAAACTACTAAATAACGGATTAGTAGCAAACCGATTTATAATGGGCTCAACAATGTTTATATTTTATGTAATACTCTCAACTAAGTTCATAGATTCAAATAGTCAATGCATATACACCACAAACAAGCTCAACACTCAACACATTGTACTTGCCGCATATCAACATTATAATGAATAAACACCAAACCAAATTATTATTCAAACATACAAGTGTGGAACTTAAATGCCTAACCTAATGAGATAGAAACAGAATTTTATATGGCATGTCACAACTCCAAAGTAACACCAAATAGCACCACTTACCATAAATCTCAATTTGTGCTGGAAGGATAAAAAGAATGCCCAAAAAGTATCCACTGTTTATACAATTTGATATAAATCCGACAATACAGTGGAGCACACTGCAAGGAATGCCAGTGCTAGCATCGAGCATCGTGATTCTTGACTCATGGTCTCACCATCGATCCTCATTTGCTCCTTTTAGGAAGCTAATAGGTGAGGCACCTATCTGAACTATGCATTCATCGAAACAAGTTGGTAATAAGTCTGTACTACATTTTCATTTGCCCTTTTATTAGGTAACTTTCAAGGAGGTTCGGCAACAAACAACACAACATATAAAATTAGGATCTGGCCCATGATGTTTTTCCTTGGCAAATCCGAAGCCCCTCAAGATAACCAAGTGCTTATGTTAATTTGGAGCGATGTTAGAAACTTGTGCTCGATCAACATTCTTATCTTATAACAAAGACATGAAAAAAATATCAAGTTTGATTAGGGCACAAGGGCTTAACGCAACAAAAGGGGGAAAGGAAAAAGGATTTACCTTCTGAGCTCTTTAAGTGCCCACAACCAACATCGATCAGCTGATCTCTCGTGTTGACAACTAAATTAGCAGAAGCACTATACTCGATCTAAGAGAGAGATAAAGGAGAAAACCCTAGGAGAAGAAGCGGGGCATGCACCGAAGCGCATCGAGATCTAGGGCGGTGGGGTCGTGGACCATCTGGAGGATGAGGGGGCGGCGGGTGCCCATCTCGACCTCGCGAATGTTGAAACGGAAGCCGAGGAGGGCCTCCAGGAGGGAGCTCTTCCCGTCCGACTGGCCGCCCACCGCCACAATCTCCGGGATCGGGAGCTTCTCCCCGAACGCCACCGCCGCCGCCTGCAGCCGATTGTACGCCTCGAACCTCGCCTTCTAGTGCGACACCGCCACGGCAGCCGCAGCCGCTGCCGCTTCGCCAGCGGCCCTCCTGGTGGATGGGGACGGATACGCGTTGGCGCGTGAGGAGGCGGCGGTGAAGATTCAGGGGCTCCCACCTTGCCGTCTCCTGCAGCGGAGGGGTGGGGGGAGGAGGAGGCGTTGGCGGAGCGGAGGAGCGGGGGAGGAGGCGGCGGCGGAGCGGAGGGGTGGGGAGGAGGAGGGCGGCGGCGCGGGGTGGGGAGGAGGAGGTTTGCGGTGTGGGGGGAGGCGGTGGCGGAGTGGGCAGTGGGGGAGGAGGCGGCGGCGCGGGTGGGAGGAGGAGGAGGCGGCGCGCGCGTGGGGGGAGGAGGCGGCGGCAGCGCGGCGTGGGGCGAGGGGCTAGGGTTTTGGGAGGCGGAGATGGGGTCGGGAGGGGAGGAGGCGGCGCGGGGTGGGGAGGAGGCGGTCGGCGGCGCTGGGTGGGAGGCGAGCGCGGGGTGGGAGAGGCCGAGACGGGGAGGCGCGCGCAGGGGGAGAGGCGGCGCGGGGGTGGGGAGAGGGAGGAGGCGGCGCGGGGTGGGGCGCGAGGTGGGAGAGAGGAGGTGCGGCGCGTGGGGTGGGAGCCCAGGAGGCGCGCGGGTGGGCCGAGGAGGAGCGCGCGTGAGGTAAGGTGGGATGTATGATTCGGATTTAATCTCCTAATCAGATCGAAGGGTTGAGAGGAAAGGAGTGACGACGGACCAACCACCAATTGCTTCTTTATAATAGTAAAGATATAACTATGCAGATACCATATATAAAAACCTCGGAAAAATGGCAAAAGAATATCTGCAATATGTGTACATAGTAAAGCACATATATGATGCGGTATTTACTATAGGATGATTAAAATACATCAAAGGAAAAGTTAGCTGCGTGTGTTTTTTTTCCGGAGGACGCTACAGGAGGTAAAAAGCGTAGCTAAAACAGAGGAAAGGATATCTAATACGTGTGTGTGTGTGTGTGTGTGTGTGTGTGTATATATATATATATATTATAAGGAAAGGGAAATCTTGCATACAATGAGGAAAGCTGGCAAAGGAAGCAAACTATGTAAATAATGCATATATGGAAGTAATAAAGTAAAGCAAAAATATGCTATAATGTGAGCGAATAGATCTGCACATAATGTATTTTTGTAACAAAGAAACAAAAATTGTGCCTATTAAAACCCACATGTGCTTGAATCTGGTTTAAGAGCATGTTTGAAACAAAGAGAAAAGCGCATATAGCACGAAAGAAGGAGCACCAAATTTATATTTATAAGGTATGTATATGTAGATTAGTGTGTGAATGACAAAAGAACAAATTTTTGTTCTAAGTGTGTTTGTTATAATTGCTATAGCTAGACTATTTTAAGATGTGCAGAGGGAAACTTGTAAGCTCGAAGGTTGGAGAAGGAGTTGAAATATTGGCAGTAAAGAGTCTTAAATAGAACTAAGCACTTCTTTGTATACTATGTTTTTGGTTTCAGTGCATGCAACACCCTCGTCATTTTCAATAAGTATCTTTAGGCCTGATCGTGATGTAACATGTGATACTGCCACATATAGTTGACCATGACAGAAAACCGGATTCCTTAGATAAACTCCGACTTTGTTTAGAGTCTGCCCCTGACTTTTGTTTATAGTCATTGCATATGAAAGCCTGACTGGAAACTGCCGACGCTGGAGAGTAAAAGGCCAACGAGGACTTGTTGCATTTAGAACAACTCTAGGAATACAAATAGCTTGACCAATATTACTTCCAGTAATGATGTGACCTTCAATTACTCGGTCACCAAGCTTCGTGATGACAAGACGTGTTCCATTGCAAAGCCCCATAGACTGATTTAAATTTCTTAGCAGCATTACTGGAACGCCTATTTTCAAACAAATAATATGATGCAGGAAACCATTGACTACTATAGAATTCAAAAACTCAGGTGGATACAAGAGATTGTTATCACCAATGTGGCTATCAGACTGAGAAATAGAATCAAAACTTAGATATTCTTTGGTCTGACCAGGAATCCTATCAAAAACTGCTTTATTTAATTCATCAGCAACGGTATTTGTTGAGCAAATAATTGCACGCTTTGCAAGATATGCACTATCTTGATAATTCATACACAATGAATCATAGGTAGCATTCACAATTGTATCTAAGTTGTTATCAGCTGGCAATAACAAAAGATCATCTGGAATAGTTATCCAAGACGCATGAAGTTCTCCTTGCTTTTTAATCATTGGGACGTGACCATTTCCAATATTAAGTACCCACTGAGCAAACGTAGAGATAGCATCATGTTCTGTAACTGAGAGGATTGGATTATGAAGTCGCATATTGGTAGATAAGTTTAGTATTTCAACATGCTGCCAAAGCGAAGATCTAATAAGTGAAGCTTCAATAATTTCTGTTCTAGTACCACCTTCAATAACAGGCAAAACTTGTCGGAAGTCTCCACCAAGGATAAGAAGCTTTCCACCAAAAGGAGTAGCCATGCAAGTAGCATCTTCAATAGACATAATGTTACGTAATGTCCTATCAAGTGCTTCAAAACAATGCCTATGTGTCATTGGTGCTTCATCCCAAAGAATTAAAGAAGTTTTGATAACAAGTTCAGCAAGCATTGTTCCACGTGCTATACCACATGAACTTCTTTCATTGATATCAAGAGGTATTCTAAAGCGGGAATGAGCTGTGCAGCCATCTGGAAGTAAAAGTGAAGCTATTCCAGATGAAGCTACAACAAGGACTATTTGACCTCTAGCTCTGAGTGCTGTTATAATAGCATTCCAAAGAAATATTTTTCCAATTCCACCATGTCCTGATACAAAATAAAAGTCACCCTTATTATCAGCAACACACGATAGGACTTTGTTGTATATAACAGATTGGTCAACATTTAGTTTAGCACGTAATGTTTCGGCCTCTATTGTCAAAGTGGGTCTATCATATGCTAGTTCTTCGGTCACAAGTCGATTACCAGAAGAAGGGTCACCATGCGATAATTCGCTGACTATATTATATGTGTCAAAATTGAGTTCGTTCCTTCAAAACATTACAAATAGATCCTTTATTAACTGGCACTGCAAGTAACTGCTCGGTATGGGATATACTCGATTCTGTAATCCTTGGCGTATTCTGTATGCTATATCATTGGCAAGAAAGGACCAATATCTGTCAAATAGACTCTAAGGACTAATTACACTACAAAAAGAGAGGACGATCATAAAGAGGTGTCTAAGCTGATGTGGTGTAGCCCAAATAATCGCTTCATCAAAGAGCAGATACCATTCTGTATCATCGCCAACTAAGCCACAAGCTCTGCAAGATTCTTTGAAGGTAGGATAACATACACCATTATAAACCCTGACATCTTCAAAGCTTTGTGCACTACAGACAACCATCAAAAGCATTCTGAGATAGAACAGTTCACCAGTAGTTGGGTGCACATTGTATATTCGCCCAAGCTTTGATCCTGAACGCTTTCTTTTTATCCATTTTCTATTAGTAATATCCCATGTCCATTTTGATGGAAACTGGTAATAAGTATAGGACCTCGCATCTTCAAACTGTTGATTAGTAGTAAACCACTCAGTTAGCGTAGTCTTATAAGCTCTTGGGTCAGCAATAATTTCTTGTAGGCCTGTTTCTTCATGATACATAAATTTGTTCATACCAGGCATATGCACAGCCAATCGTTCAACAGAAGGCGTTCGGCCATGTATTTCGAATTCAAATAATCGCCAGATTGCTTCGCACGAAGATAAGTACCTAGATTTTCATACAAAGAGGTATCATCATAGAGCTAAAAACAAGGTGTGTAAAGGTAAATCTGTACAACTTCATGTAAGAAAATTTTAACACAGAAAGTAAAAAAAATATATCTAAGAACACCTGCAGTAGAGAAGGAGAAACAATTTTATGATAAACTGATACATGCATTTAATATAATCAGCAATTTCATCAATCCCTTGCTTAGTCTATGAATCCGCTAAATTCGATGGTTTGTTGCCATGACAAAAATTCATTTTTGCTCTGTCTTGACCTTTGGTAAGGTACTTAAAAAATACTTAACAAGATTTGTCTTGTTGCACCATTCAACATTGATGTGGGCTTGGAATTTCTTAAGCAAAGCAGTGTTGTATGGGACGACCCATCTATTATCCAATTTGATTCCATGCTTGATAATGAAATGACAACCATCTTGCCGACGATATACTGGAAAGCCAGACCTATCAATTGTTGTTTCTAGGCTGAATTGTTTGGGATATCACTTTGAACATAATCTTTCATACATGGGCATTTCCTATTGAAATTTCCACATGGACCATGCATCATAAACTCATCAACAAGAGCATATCCAAGCAGATCAGTAGCTATATCAGGAACTTCAGCACATATAAGGCTGTCTATGTGCTGAGGAGTAAGGTCTATGCTATGATGAGCAAGCCATATGAGAGTATGAACATGAGGTAGGCCTCTTTTTGAAATTCAATAGTGTACAAAATCTGTACAAAGTAATGAAGTAAATTAGAGCGGCCAAAAAAACACCCTGTACCAAGACAAAAAATAATACATTAGCAGGGGAAATAATAGGCTAACCTGCCTGTACAACACCAAAGGCGTGACCAGCTTTAATATCAGAAATGTATTATGTGAGCTTCATATGAAATACCTGAGTTACAATGTCAGAACGATAAATATATTTTTGACCAGGTTCGTATCTGAGTGTGTCCATTATTTCTGGCCATTGTGAATTGCATGTGAAAGTAGAGAATAAATCAGGAGCACCATACTCGCGACAAATGGCCATAGCGTCTTGATAATTGAGTGTGTTATACCGAGCTCCACCAGTGAAACTTGCAGGGAGTAAGATTCTGACACCAATGTTTTTGCCCTGTGATGTGGCTTGACCAAGCGCATTTGAAATGCCTTGATATGTTTCTGACCTTAGCACATCTTGATTGAAAAAACGAAATGAGAGCCGGTTTGCTTCAAGACACGAGTAGCAATCAACCTCTATTTGATTAGAAAGGCGACCATAACATGTATAAGGATTTGGTTCATTCCTTCGGTAATGGCATTCATAACAGTAGTACTCAAGCATAGATACTTCATCTCTAACAGAAGGCAAACTGTCATCAATCTCTTTATACTTAATTCCAAGATGAAATCCTTTCTGTCCATATGGAAATAATATTGGATATTGGAGAGACATCAGAGCGGGGTTTAGAGACAAAATATGTTTTAGCTCATTGCAGTGGGTCTCAACAATTGTATCAAATTTGTTATTTTCTAAAGATAGCTCACCTACGACCAAAGCAGCTAACTCAGGAACGGTTGGTAGAGAATATCTATCACCATACTATCAGATGAACCAATAAGCCGGATATAAATCTCTGGATTTTCTTGAGAGAATAACCAATCGCGTGCCATTTTGAATTCTTTAACTAACAGATTGCAGCAGTCAAACATAGAAATCAAGGCAGCAACAATATTAGTATCTGGCTCATCATTTGCACTATCTTCTTTACTAAACATGGACAATCTGTTGCCAATTTCGTTAAACGTGTCATAGATATATAGCTGAGCATACTGTGGTTTTTGGCCTTGTCTAGGAATCAATGAACCAATATGGTGGTGGACAACACCATTTATACGGAAAACATAAGGCCCTCCATCAGTATTAATGCTTCTATCAACATCTACGCCCAAGAAAGTGAATGCAAATAGGGAATTGTAATGGCGTATCAGACGCATAAATTCATTTGAGCGAGGCCCATTACTAAAACCAATGAGCTCACGAAGAGGGAGTGGTAATTCTTTATGTGGTGGGAGGGAAACCTTTCCACCACAGCAACATTTATTATAAACAATTCGATGATGCCTAGAGGAACTTCTATGTTGAGATCTTTCTTGGAACCAAAAAATAGCATCGTATTTATTACATTCATAATCTGGGCCACCATAATACGACCGGTCGATATACATGGCTGAAACAATGTAGGAAAAAACGTATTGGGAAAAAAACAGCAAGCACATACAAGAACGGTATAAAATACACAGGCAGTCAATGACCAAAAAAAGAGAAAATGGAAAACGGCGCAAATTCAAGCATGCGAGCAAAACTTTTAGGTAAGAAATTTGTTCCTTAAAAAGAGGAACATTTGGCTCTCTAAGTGAAGCTAGACTAAAAGGGCATGCGCTACCTGAAATGCGCACAAAAACATAATAGGAATTCTGAAAGGAAGGGCGGTAAAATTTGTACAGGGGAAAAGAAAAGATAAAGACTGTGGAATAAAAAATGCGCTAAAATAGTGACATCCGGAAGTAGAACAAAAGGGTAATTCACAAGATAGATTTAAAAAGGCAATGCAAGAAAAAGCACCGGTTTATTAACATCGCTGAAGAAAATTGGATAACCTCCTTTTTTTCCTATTGCTAGTTGTTTCAACAGAACTAACCAACGGTAAAAATGGTCTCCTATTACATAAACAGATAGGAAAAGCGAGAGAGGTAAAAAGGGACACAAATAAGAACTAATAAGGAAAAGAAAAGGAATGGCTATGAAGAATGTAAATAACCATGTTGGCGCTTCCATGGCAAAAAAATAGACAGAAAAGCAAGAGAGGTAAAAAAAGGGACACAAATAAGAACTAATAAGGAAAAGAAAAGGAATGGCTATGAAGAATATAAATAACCATGTTGGCGTTTCTATGGCAAAAGCGTATTAATGGCTATGGGAAACGCTGTGAAATAACAAAGAAAAAAAATAGTGAGAAATCGGAAGCATTTAAGAGGAGTAGAAAATGAAATGCTTCTGACGTGTGTAAAGTATGTAATGTTAGTAACGACCATACATGCCTGAGGCCCGTCTGTGGAAGCGCTGGTAAGGAAGCAGCAGGTAAACGCTGTGTAGAAGACAATAACGGAACTGCCGAGCTAACCGGCTGTTTTCCACATAAAACATCTTCACGGCGGGCTTTGGCACAGAACGCCGAATCCATAAAAGCAAACCGCAACAAGCAAGAGAAAAAGAATGCACCCAAAAGTTTAATACTGAAAAAGAGAAAATCGGATGATTAAAAAAATGGTGGGAAAAGTACCAAACTCGCCCAAATATATAGGGCGTAAAAACGTATAGGCCGCAATACAACGTGCAGGATGGTAAGGGAAGCAACAAAATCATCCAGATGTATAGGACATAAGAGCGTATACGGACCAAAATAACAGACATGCTGTATACTAATCTGCTAAAAAAAAGGGGGAAAAAGGAACAAGTAATAAGAGAAGCACTATAATAGTAGCGAAATAAACATGGGTAGGAGTAAAAGGATCACCTCACGAACAGGAGACCGGAAGATAAAAATACGGCAAGGGGCAAGACTGTTTTGAAGTACAATGTAGTGAGCTCTCTAAACGGAACCCTATATAAAAAAGAGACGTAAATATCAGTGGTACAGTAAGCAAGATGGTAAGAAAAGAAACAAAACCGTCCAGATGTATAAGATGTAAGAGCGTATACGTACCAAAACAACAGACATGTTGTATACTAACCCGCAAAAAAAAGGGAAAAAAGAAACAAGTAATAAGAGAAGCACTATAATAGAAGCGAAATAAACATGGGTAGAATTAAAAGGATCACCTCACGAATAGAAGATGGGAAGATAAAAATACGGCAAGAAACAAGATAGTTTCGAAGTACAATGTAGACATGTAGTGAGCTCTCTGAACAGAACCCTGTATAAAAAGGAGACGTGAATATCAGTGGAGCAGTAAGCAGGCGCGATATGGGAACTAAAGAAGCGACGATAAAGAACGGGGTAAAAAGGAGTCTATCTGGGTTTGCTCTAGGGAGTCTAAGGGGGTGATCGGAATAGCGATGGCTTTTGGCTTTTGGCTGAAAAAACATCAGAATCGGGTGAAAAACACCAGAGCTGAGTTAGTGGATAGTGTAGTGAATAGTGAAAAAAAGCTGAAGCTAGAAGCTGAAGCCGAAAAAAACCGAGTTGAGCGCCCCCTAAGGGGTGATCGTTTTAGCGATGGTTTTTGGTTTTTGGCTGAAATTTCATTGTAGCTGACTTTTTTTACTGTAACTGAGTTAGTAGATAGTGTAGTGAATAGTAAAAAAACTAAAGCTAGAAGCTGAAGTCGAAAAAAAATCAAACCGATCACCCCTGAAGCAATTCTCTAGAAGGAGCAACCGGACGCAATGCGGAGCTCAAAAAACAAAACGATAGAGATCCTGACACTAAAGCAATTCTCTAAAAGGAGCAACCGGACGCAATGCGGAGCTCAAAAAACAAAACGATAGAGATCCTGACAAAATCCGGAAACCGTACGCACTAACAGGCCGACAGAGGACGCGTTCAACACGAAAGACCACACCACTAACAGAAATGAACAAGCGAAGCGCAAGTGGTAGAAACAAGGGTGTATACAGAAAACCAATGGATGCAAAATGAACAACGGAATGCTATCCTTCGTGAGGAAGCTTCCCGTAACAGCAACAAAAAAAAACGAAACCCAAAAAAAGAGGAACTGTATACAAAAAAACCAATAGGCGCAAAACGGACAACGGAGCGGTACCCCTGGTGACGAAGCTTTCCGTAACAGCAACAAAAAAAGCGAGACCGAAAAAAAGGACTATACAAAGGATTGTATACGGAAACCCAATAGGTGCAAAACGAACAAGGGAGCGGTACCCTCCGTGACAAAGCTTTCCGTAAGAGCATCGAAAAAAAAAACGCAGCTGAAAAAATACTCCGTAAAACGGTACTGAGAAAAGAACTCTATAAAGGCGAACTGGCAAGACAAAATCCAAAGCACCAATGAGCACTCCGTAATACAAAGCACCGAGGTACCTAAAAACGGAACGAGTGCCTAGACATAAACCAGCTCAACAATGCAAAAAAAAAAACCATCAGCGGAAATCACCAAACCAAAACAGGAAGAAAGAACGGCCGGATAAATTACACAAAAACGGCAAGAAAACAGGAAGCGAGAAGAGGGGAAAAAGCAAGAACGAAGTATACACACTCGAGCATTGTACACGCTTAAACATCACGTGTGAAAACAGAAAACAACAAGATGCAATAAGCTGGCCGACCTTCGCTTGAGAGGCAAAAAAAAAAAAAAAGGAGCAAAAAACGTAAGAGCTGAACGGTCTAAAAGCGTAAACAACGCGCAAAAGGAAGTCGGCATTTTAACCGAAGACAAGTGCAGCGACATGCACCACACAAACAACGAGCACAAACCAATACCCACAGTAAACCAAATGACCACCTAAAAATGAAACAAGAGGGTAGGCACAGAGCAGCTCAATCACACAAGGAAACTATCAGCGGAAATCGGCAAACCAAAACAGGAAGCAAGAACGTCTGGATGGATTGCACAGGATGCCCACAGTAACAAGCGAGAACAGGCAAAGAAGCAAAAACGAAACATGCACGCGTGAGCACTATACACGGTTAAGCGCATGTTTTTTTGACTACGGTTTATAATTTTTAGCTGAATTTTTTGAATTATAACTATTTGCGACAGATATTACAAAGAGATATTCGCTTACGATTTTGAATGGTACAGAAGTTAGGCTTTCAACGTGTACTATAATTAACTTGTAAACTCTATCTTTAAAAAATACATTATTTAAAAGTTAAAAATTATAGCAAAAGATAAAAATCATTTTGAAAAACTAAAAAAACAAGCCCTAAACATCGTGCGTAAAAACAGAAAATAACAAGACGTAATGAACTGGCCGACCTTCGCCTGAGAACCAAAAAAAAAGGCGCTAAAAAGTGTAAGAGCTGTACGGCCTACAAGCATAAACAACTCGCGAAAGGAATTCGTCATTCTAACCGGGAACAAGCGCAGCGCCAGGTACCATACAAACAGCGAGCACAAACCAATACCGGCAGCGGAAAGAAAGACGGAAGAACCAAGAACAAAGCAAGGTAACACAAGGAAACCACCGACGAAAACCGCAAGGCCAAGAAAAAAAACAAGAACGACCAGACGACCTGAACCAAACGTGCACAATAACAAGCGAGAGGAGCAAAGAAATAAAAACTGGAACAAAATGTGCACACACGAACACCACACGAAAAAAGGAAACGACATAACGGAATGAACAGGCCGACCCTCGGTTGGAAACCAATAAGCAGCGGTAAAAAACAGAAGAACAAAAAAAACATATAAGCGTAAACAACTCGGATGAGTAACAAAAGCATAAACAACCCAAAAGGAAACGGCAGCATTCTAATCAACACAACGCCAGCCATCACACAAAAAGCAAGCACGAACCAGTACCTTCAACAGGGATGGAGGCAGAAGAAACACAAGAGAGAACAAATCAACCGTAACGCAAGGAAACCACCAGCAGAGACCACACAAACCAAAGAAGGACCGAGAGCAGATGGACATATACACCCGAGCGTAAGCTTTAAACCGAACCCCAGAGAACAAATCCGCCCTCGTGCACGTAAACAACAAGCGAGGAAGACACAAAGAAGAAACAAAACATACCAAATTAAAAGGAAACAAGAGATTCTAATTAACACAATGCCAGCCATCACACAAAAAGCAAGCACGAACCAGTACCTTCAACAGAGACGAAGGCGGAAGGAACACAAGAGCGAACAAATCAACCGTAACACAAGGAAACCACCAGCAGGGACCACACGAACCAAAGAAGAACCGAGAGCGACGGACGATACAAATGAGCGTAAAGCGAATCGAACCCCTCAGAACAAATCCGCCTCCGTGCGCAGTAAACAACAACCGAGGAAGGCACAAAGAAGAAACGGAACATACCGAGAGAAGCAATGCACAATACAAACCAAGAGGGTGGGGCACATACGGTGAGAGGCAGCACACAGCAATCTGCGTGAGAGAAGGGAGTAGCGAGCATGGCGAACAAGTGGGCCTTCGCCAGAAGCTTTCAACGGCGCTTATTCGTCAAGCGCGACACGAACGAGAACGCCGAGCACAACCGAGACGAAGCAAACTCCGTGCCTTGCTAACCAACGCACAATAGGGCGAAGCATAGCCGTCCCACTAGTCGCGCCGCCAAAGACAAACACAGCCCGAGCGCAGATTACGACCGTTAAGACCCGTAATAAACGGCCGTCTTTGCAGGCCATGGCGGGCATGATGCGACCTAGGCACAGCCGATGCGTACGCGCGCCGCACAATTAGGCTAAACGGCGCGCTTGGCCGGCTAGCCCGCTTAACCAAAAAAGAGACAAAATGCATAAAATTTTAGAAAATTAAGAAAATTGTAAAAAAATTAGAAAATTTAGAAACAATATTGAAAATTGTAGACATTGTTAATCGCATGAATTTTCGGAATTTTTTCTGAATTTTCACCAAATTTGCGCAAATACTTTCGGATTTTTCACAGCTAAACCGAGAGAGAAGAGTGAGGGTTGAGGTGTGGGAAATGGAGGCCGGATGTCCCTCTATTTATAGGGAAAAAAATAGATTTTTTCTGAATTTTTTGCTATTTTTTTTGAATTTTTTACCCCCCAATGGTCACAAAAAACGGCTATTTTTCGAGTTACACGGGCCAGACGTGCCGTGCCGGGCCGGCACAGCCTGTTTAGAGCCGTTGGGCAGGCCGTGTTGTGCCGCGTTGGGCAAGCACGCCCGTTAACTAAACGGTCGCGTTTTGTGCCGCCACCGTCGCCGCACTTTGGCCCGTGCACGGCCGGTGACGATGTGCCATGCCGCCCGTTTACGACGTCGTGCCGCCCTAAACGGGCCGGTCCATGCGATGGGTCACGGTGCGGCCCGTTAAAGCCCGACCCGTTTGGACAACTATAGGGCGAAGACAGCACGCTGATACAACGCGCACGCACGCGTCAAGCAAAGAACGCACCACACATACATGGCACGAGCGGCCGCGAAGAGAACCCCCAACTTTGATTTACTCGCACGAACCAGTACCTTCAACAGAGACGGAGGCGGAAGGAACACAAGAGCGAACAAATCAACCGTAACGCAAGGAAACCACCAGCAGGGACCACACGAACCAAAGAAGAACCGAGAGTAGATGGATGTATACAGCCGAGCGTAAAGCGAAATCAAACCCCTTGTAAACAAGTCCGCCCTTCGTGCGCAGAAACAACAATCAAGGAAAGCACAGTGGCAGAACATACCAGAGAAGCAGCAGACAATACAAACCAAGAGGATGGGCCACATACAGTAGAGGCAGGCACACAGGCAATCTGTGTGAGAGAAGGGAGCGGCAGAGCGTGGCGAACAAGTGGGTCTTCGCCTAGAAGCTTTCAACGGCGCTATTCGTCAGGCGCGACACGGAACGAGAACGTCGAGCACAACCGAGACGAAAGCAGATCCGCGCCTTGCTAACTAGCGCACAGCAGGCCGAAGACAGCACGCTAATACAGCGCGCGCGCGCGCGTCAAGCAAAGAATGCACCACACATATGTGGCACGGGCGGCCGCGAAGAGAACCCCAACTTTGATTTACGGAGTATTTCGAGAGCCAGCAGGGGCGGAGCACAAAAGCAACAGCCCAGAAGAAAGAAGCCATGGCTAACGGGTTCGCAAAGCCTCCCTGCGGCCTCCTCACCGCGGACGCCGCCCGATCTCTCGTCGATTCCGTGGACGCCTTCCTCTTCGATTGCGACGGTATCCGATTCGTTACCCTTTTCTTCTTTTTTTTTTTTTTGGAATTTTCTTGAATATTTTGGTCCCTGTTCGGCTCTGACCAGGGATTCTTGTTTCTGTTCATTTGAATTTTTATTTTTTAGGGGTGATTTGGAAGGGGGACAAGCTCATCGAAGGTGTGCCTGAGACGATGGAGTTCCTGCGAAAAATGGTATGCTGCATCGAATGTGCTTGGTACCAAGAACATTGATCTAGTTTTGCACTACGAAATGGCTAAGGATTTATCATCGATCTAGTTTGTTGCACTACGAAATGGCTAAGGATTTAATTCTTTTCCTTTTTTGGTTTTCTTGGTGCTTAGAGTCGTTGATAATAGCAAAATATGGTTGTAGTTGTTTTTCTTGTGTATTAGTCAGTGCGTTAGTAGCCCATTACTCGGATCACATCACATCAAGCTTCTGATGAGAAGAAATGTTTAGTTTTATCTTAAGTTGTTAACACAAAATTATTTTTTTCTAATCACGCTTGAAGTTGTTGCAAATTTTGTTGTATGTAGTTGATCTCAGGGGGGTATTTTGAGGAGGGGTGGTCAATTATAGCGAGATGGAAAACATTATGTCAGTTCATTTTCTCTGTTTGTACCGTGTAATTCATAAGAGCTACCCATGCTTACTGAAGTCTTATGATTAGATTATTAGCATAATCAAGAAAACTTTTAGTTATAGCTAAATTGGGAGTTAAGGTTACGGAAGTAAATTTGCATTTGCTCTCTTCGTAGCACACCAGTCTTGACCTTGGTGTAAGACAAGTCCTTGGTTAAGATACAGTAGAATTTCAATTTCATGGCTATGGAATGAAATGACTAATATTTCATCAATCTGTTTGGATTCTTCATAAAATGAAAACAAATGCAATCTGTAATATTAGTGCCATGTGCTTTCACTGTTTGCTCTTATACTTACAAAAGTATGGGCGGTAGGAAGAAGATATTTGAATTAGAGAAGACTAGTGGAAAGAAGATGGAAGGAGAAGGGAAAAGATAGCAATATTACTTCTTTTACCCACGTGGCACCTTTTTCCCGCTGGTCTTCCCTGGCCTCTTGTAATTTTCCTAAATTTTACGCAAGACAATTCGTATTTCAATGATTAAACTGATAAGACTGAAAATTTTGCAAAGGTAGCTAATGACTAAATAAGTAATGGATATGCTTCCCCCTTATGTATCAAATGTCAGTATGTATTGGTGCACACCAATTCCACTCCTTCTAGGTTTGTAATTAATACAAATGAATTACTTGCATTTGATCATGCAACATGGTGTTGCTTTAACATCGTTCTGGCTTCTCTCTATGTTCTTTTGACATGCTAGTCGAGGAATTGCGTAGCTGTTATTGTCTATGATCCCAGCGAGGCACGCAACAGGCCGTGAGCAGTGTGTGACACTGTAGCGCAAACAGTAATGGTACTGCAGCACATGAATAGTGTCTGTACGGTACTGTGGCAGGTGCGCGGTGCTTTAGCGCGTGCAGATTTGGATAGTTTGACAATGTATCGGGGATTAGGAATATAATAATTGGTTTCTTTATTATTTATGTTTATTTTCTTTTGAATTTATTCCATGTATTAGAGATAAGTTTCTTATTATTTAGGATTAGTTTTTTTAATATAGAGATAGGTTTCTTAAGGGTCAAGTCTAGCCATCCCTATAACAAGGACATCATTGTATCGTTATTATCAAGCAAAGAAATAAACAAAGTTCTCGAGTGCCCTATTCTCGGTCCTCGGACCCGTACCTCAACATTTGGTATCAGAGCTATGATACCAAATATTGTGATTAGTGTTGGTTAGGTACGAGTCCGAGGACCGATGGTACGACACTCGCCCTTGATTGGCCAGCCATGTTGCCACTAAGGCTTTGAGGCCTGTTGAAGAAGAGAGGAAAACTAGAGAACTTTATTTATTTTTTCTTAATGATAATAGATACAATGCTATCTCTTTTATAAAGATGGCTAAACTTGACTTCTAAAAAATATATCTCTATATTAAGAAAACTAATCTCTAATAATAGAAAACGTATCCCTAATATATAGAAATAATCTAGAAGGAAATAAGCCCAACTAATAAGAAAATAATTATTATATTCCTAATCCCCAATATGCTTTCAAACTATCCAAATCCGCACATGCTACAACACCTGTGGCACTGTTCATGCCCACCTGCTACAGTACCGTATGGACACTATTCGCTCGCTTCACGTTATAGTGCCACGCACTGCTGGGATCATAGACCATAACAGTAGCATCCATCTTAACCAAGAAAATCTTCACAGCAATTATTTAGGGCATTGATCTGATACTTGGAATAATTTCATAGTGCATCGCCTTATCTAAGTTTGTTCATAAATACACCATTATATGAAGATTAAGGAATGATGCTTTTACTGTTCACTTTGTGCAGGGCAAGAAAGTAGTTTATGTAACAAACAATTCTAGAAAATCAAGAAGGCAATATTCAAAGAAATTCAGAGCACTTGGACTTGAAGTTACTGAGGTAGTTTTCTACACAACAAGATTCCTGTGCTGATAGTTTCTTGTATTGTAATTATTTGTTATGTTCTCTGTAGGAAGAGATCTTCACATCATCATTTGCGGCAGCCATGTTTTTGAAGTTAAATAATTTCTCTCCAGAAAAGAAGGTATCATGAATTGTTTTCATATGGTTTTAGTTTTTTTGGTGAATTTTCTCTTCTTTGTTTCTGCATTATATACATGATTTAGAATATCTGCTGTATATGATAGTTACTACTGTTATCACCAAGAAAAAAACTAAAGACACTTTCACAGAACCATGGTTTGGGAACAGTAAGATTGAGAAAGTTATGCCAACCCATGTGGTTGCAATTGTATGCTAGAAGACAAACCAAAGGGCACTTACTCGAGCTGATTGGTCTTCCTTTGTACAACAAGAATATTGTGCATAGCTTGACCTACGGTTTTAAGAAAATCTCAGTTTACATCTGGCCGTTTGCTATCATCCATTCAATGAAGGTCAAAGTTGTCTTTACTCTTTACAAAGCCGACAGTTTCTAGCTCTTGACTACTCTTGTATGACTAAGAATTGGCATTCTTTTTTTGAGTTTTCCAAAATATAGTAACAGGGGCATCATTTACCTTAGGACAAAAGTAACAAAGATTGACCAAAATCTATTATTGGTTCAACTCTATCCAGATTGAGTTCTGGTTGGACTTCCAGTTCCTTGCACTCTTTCCAGGTGTTTTGGATGTTTTTTCTGATACCTGTTTCCCTATTATCTGGGAATTTAATCTACGTTAATGTTTTGGAAAATGATAGTTTTTCACGAATTTCACGCCCTTGTTTTCACGAATATAATACTGACTATGGTTGAAACTAACTCTTATTTGAAGGTTTATGTTGTTGGTGAGGATGGCATTTTGGAAGAGCTCAAGTTAGCTGGTTTCGAATGTTTAGGTGGTCCGGTATGAGATGCTTGGTCTCCTTTACTTCTTGTTTTTCCCACTAATTACATGTTCATGTTCTCTGGCCATTTATTTTCTATTTTGCTTTGATTCAATGGCAAGTTTGCAGTGTAGGGTCCTCTAGTTTCTCTATGGGCTCCTGTTTTTGTTGATACATCTAACTAATGCTAGTTATTCAAGATTTCAATGAGACTTCTAGCTGTTGTCCTTTTTCTTGAGTTCCTTTACTTAAAAGTAAAGATGCATCAACATAAATTCCAAGAGTTACAGTATTGGAGTGATATAACTTATAGTTCTAATAGTCCATCCATAAAAAAGGACTATCATTGTTCACTTGTGGCTGTCTCTTACGCACTGATGTCTAGTAATTCTGTATTTTTTATTCATATTGTGAAAAAAGTAGGAATATAGTTCCATCATTCTGTGGGACGTTTGCTTGATGATTGGCCACTTTAAGGTACAAATACAGCATGCCATTTTCTATGGTTTTCTATATAGAAAGCAACAGTCATTTTTATATGTGGTACCTATCTTATCTGAAAATAAATAGGCCAGAAGTAATCACACATAATTGAGTTTATAACAGCCACAGTTGGACAAACATGCCAAGCAATGGCCATAGGAGCGTGCCACATCATATAACCAATCAAAACAATTGTATTGTGATTTTTTTAGTTCCTTCTATACATCTTAAAGGATACTTGCTGAAGGCTTGAAAACAGAAATTCCCCTTCCAGAGATATCTTACTTCTGTTTTGCCTTCCTTTTTAACTAATGATTTTTTCGGCAGGAGGATGGCAAGAAAAACATAATGTTGGAGGCAAACTTCTACTTTGACCATGACAAAAGTGTAATGTCAAACCTGTTTATCAGAGTTTTAATCACCTTAATCACTGTGGTCTAAGATAAATGAAATATCTATTCCAGGTCGGAGCTGTTATTGTTGGACTTGATCAGTACTTCAACTATTACAAAATGCAGTGGGTCCTCTTACCTTGTTGTCTGTAATCTTATCATTGTCGCTTTGCAAGCGATCAATCGTGTTACGACTAGGGTAGCTGTAAATTTGTTAGTTGTTCATGACAATTGCAAGGCCTCTAAACTTCATAGTAGGTTTACTGTGGCACCTCACTTCTGGTAATATGGAAAAGAAATAAACTTCTTTCTCTCCTTTTCTTTCATACACCACTGTTGTCCTTTGCAACCGATAATCCAGGTTTCCCCTTTATTTAGGACACGGTATGACACGTTCAGAAATCACAGCTCGCACACACTGTTCATGTGTGTGAACAGTATCCACGGTTACTGTTGCACTTGACGGAGTTATCCTATATTTTGTTGTTATCTTTTTATTATGGGGAACTTCATCCCTCCCTACATTTGAGAATTTCAGAATTTACCCTCCCCACTCAATGACATGTGGGATCGGGATGAGTCACTGACACGTGGGCCAGAGGGTAAATCCTGAATTTCAATCTAAGGGGAGGGTATATGATGAATAATTCCTTTTATTATCTATTAGATGGGTTTGTTAATGAGGCTCTATTTAAAGGAGAGTTCTAGGCTCTATTTAAAGGAGAGTTCTATCTTTGAGTTTAAGCAAGGACGAATAATGAATTAGGCTATGTTCTTTGCGGCTTCTAGAAGCGGCTTTTGACTTTTGCTACAGTAACTAACTTTTAAACGGAGTATTTTTTTAAGATGGGGTCTACAAGTTAATTGTAGTACACGTTAAAAAACTAATATCTGTATCATCAAAAATCGCAAGCGAGTATCTCTCTTTTCGCAATCTCTGTCGCAAACAACCAAAAAGCCATCAGCCGCAGCCGCAAAGAACAGGCCCTTAGTCTCAAGTCTCTCAAGTTCCTCTCCCAAGTCTAGTTCCTTTTTACCCCAGCAGGTGCCCTCTCCTGTAAGCATCATTCTACATTCCTGCTGTTGCTGTCGGTCTCTATTCTATGGTGTTTACCCTCTTGATGTACAGATGTACTAGTGTACATCACACGATATATGTTAATGTATATATGAACCTTAAAGCCTACCTCATAAGTTCTATAATGTTTTCAGCTTCCTTTTCTCTTATCAATTAGTAGCTTCCACTCCTTCAACCCAGTTGAATAAATTTAAATTTGTTGCTTAGCATCTCTTGCAATTTGTTACTAGCAGTTTGCAAGTTTGTTAAGAGAATATGTTGGATAAATTTTAACTATAACCTACTTCAACGAAGCAACTCTATAGATTGAATGTTTTATCCACCTCGTTTTACTATTTGATAACTTAATGCTTGCAATCTAACAGCTACAGTTTTTCATTATTGTTGGCAAGATGAAACCTTGTGACTACATTCAAAGTAATGAGACTATTTTAAAGTGTATTTTCTTCAAATTTTTACATTAGTTTTTCCTTCTGTCCATCATATTCCTTTGTCACTTCTAAATTTTGAGTTGTTGTAAGGGTCAAACATTATAATGTTCTTGCAGGTATGCAAGCTTGTGTATCCGTGAGAATCCAGGCTGCCTTTTCATTGCAACCAACTGTGATCCTACTGGACATATGACATCCGCCCAAGAATGGCCAGGTTCTGCTATTTAGAAATGTCATTTATCAATTTTTTGGAGCTTCTATCTTTATTGGTTCATTTCCTGATTACTTAAAGTTACAGGAGCTGGAACTATGGTTGCGGCAGTAAGTTGCTCGGTGCAGAAAGAGCCCATTGTTGTTGGAAAACCTTCAAACTTTTTGATGGACTTCCTCTTGAAAAGGTTTGCCTAAGTGCACACATAAGAAAAATAGCATTTGTTTGTCATCAAAAGAGTGCATTGTAAATTCTTTGATAGGGAAATCAGGAATGTCTCTATAAATTGGCTGTGCCGACTCATTTGGAAAAATAAATCCATGTAAGCTAAATGAGGGTTTGCTACAGCAGATCTTCTAAACATCTGAGCCACCGTTTGGAGATCATGTATGTTAAGGGTATTTAGGTCTTTTCCTATTGTCTAGGGTTTATGTGTGTGTGCCGTGTACTCTATATAAAGCCCTCTCAGGGCTGTGCAATACTAGTATCCATTCCATCTTACATGGTATCAGAGTAAGGTTGAGGAAACTAGCTCACAGCCAGATCAAAGCTTCCGCTGTTGCCCCCGGGAGGAACTAATCCCGGGGGCGGCCAACCACTGCACCCCGTTCGTCAGCGCGCCGTCCAGCCCCACCCGCGCCTCCTTCGCGCCTCCGCTGGCCCACGCCACTCCCCACTCGGCGCCGACTGCTGCTCCCTCCGGCCGAGGCCTCTCCTCGCCAGATCCGTGCGGCGGCCGACTGATCCGGCGTCGATCCTCGCTGCCGACCGCCTTGCCCGGCCGCCGCCGCCGGACGCTGCCGCTTTCGGATGCCGCTGCGCCTTGAGACGCCTCCGCGCGCCGGATCCGGCCGCGCGCCACGGATCCGGCCTCTCTGCGGATCCGCCTGTCTCGCGATCCGGCCGCCTCACCAGACGCCGCCACCGGCCACCGTCATCTTGCGCGCGCGCGCTGATCCGCCGCTTTCTCCGGATCCGGCTCTCCACTCGACCATGCCGATCGGTCGCGCGCTTTGATCCGACCGCCGCGCTCGATCCGGCCTCGCTTGGCCGCCGCCCCGGCCATCGTGCTCGCTCGCCGCGCGCCGCCGCCGGACGCCGCCGCCTGAGCCTCCCACCCCGGCGATCGAGGCCGCCTCTCCGCCCGCAGCTGGCGGGCCCGGGCCGCGGCGATGTCCGCCGGCCGGCCATCGCCGCGGCGAACCGCCGCCGCTATCGCGCGCGCGAGGAGGAGAAACTGAGGCTGAGGAGGTCTGTGGTCTGGAGCTGGATCCAGTGAGGCTCTTGAGGCTGCCCGTATCACATGCAACAAGTACATGACGCACAGTCCGTGGGATGATTCCGCACAAGACCAAGAGGCGTGATCTGGACATTCAAATCCTTTGCTATCTGGCCTTTGAGATCATTGAGTCCTTAGTTATCAAGTCCATTTGTTTAAGAGTCTTCTGTTGCGTCTATCAAGTCCGTAGTACCTTTTTCAGTTTGTCAATACCGTACGAGTCCACAAATCCCTGGTCAATCAGCCAACTGCTTTGCTAGTCACGGTCCATCCTCTTGGATGGTGTGGTCCTCTTCTTCCTTTTTCGCATAGTCGCAGCCGTTGCTCTTCTTTGAGCCACTGCAGATCATAGAATTCTTCGTGATGCCGTTGCTCTTCTCTTTGAGCTGCCACTCCGAGTTTCTAAGGCCGCCGCGCTTCTTCTGCACCGCGCCTCCGTTGCGCTTCTTGTGCACAGCGTCGCCGCCATCTCGGGCTTCGATCTGTGCTACTATATTTCTATCTCCCTCTTCGGCTTAATTGTTAAGGGTATTTGTGTCTTTTAGTTTAGTGTTAACCTTTCCAAATGCAATGCTATTGCATACGCTTTGCATTTGAGGGGGGGTGTTAAGGGTATTTAGGTCTTTTCCTATTGTCTAGGGTTTATGTGTGTGTGTGTGCCTTGTACTCTATATAAAACCCTCTCAGGGCTGTGCAATACTAGTATCCATTCCATCTTACAATGTAATCTATTAATTGGGAATTTTACATGAATGGAGGGGTCAGCAAGAAGTCATATATGTGAATTTAGTGTTAACAGAAGACCAAAGTGCAGAAACATACTCCCTTCATTCTTTTTACTTGCTGGTTTAGAGTGCGTGCAGTCAACTTTTTGAAAACTTTGAGCACAAATATACATAAGTATTTAGATTCATCGTATGAAAATTATACTAGTTGATTTGCCTTCAGAAGTACTTCTATATCATTATATTTTAAATATTTTTTTTGCTAACATATAATTAGAAAAATAATGTTCAAAGGGAATTGATAACTGTACCGATGTCCAAAACGACAAGTAAAAAATAACGGAGGTAGTATCTTGATAAGTATTTGTTTTGTTGGAACAACAATATTCTAGGGGCAATTTGCTTGGTAACACCATAATGATCACACGAGTTGGAAAATAATATTGATGTGTTACTGACATGTGGCCCTAAGCCTCACATATCATCCTCACTTTATGTGTCTTTGTAGTGTTACTGAGCATCCTCACTTTATGTGTCTTTGTAGTTTTATTGAGCAAATTTCCCCTTCTATGAAAGGTTTGTCAAATCTTAGATACCATACCAATTTAATTCATGAAAAACGATAAGGAACACATGCATAGCAGGTGTATTTAATCAGGGTCTGTTTCTGCAGTTATCGGAGAGAGTTGTTGCTTTAGACCATTACAACTCTTCATTTGTTAGCAGTGTGGGAGTTTCTGAACATACCCTTTAACACAGTTTCTTCCATACATACAACCAAGTTTCATAATGTTCTGAAGTAGATATCTTCTTTGTTTCTAAGATGTTTCTGTTAAGGGTATTAGAGATAAAATAGGAATTGTATTATTCCTTTTCTTATATGTCTGCCATATTTCCCTGAATATCCTCTTATACTACCTATATATAATGCTCATTGGGCCTCTTCAATATACACACAATATTCATAACATGGTATCAGAACCAACATGCTTAGGTTCAAGATTCGGCTGGCGTAATTAAAAAAATAATAATTGCAGCCCACTTCTATTCCACGTCTTAGGTCTGAGGGAGGCTACATGTGAGGGGGTGTTGAAGTATACGTGAATTGTCTGCATTTCCTTATTAGCTTAAGTTTTTGGATGATTTAGTTGGTGCATGTAACTTAACATGGTATCAGAGCTTAAGTTAAAACCCTAATCTCAATCTACTTCCGTTGTTGCTGCCCTCGGGAGGATCGATCTCCACTCCCGAGGGCGGTCACCTCGTTGAGCTGCGTTGACCCGCCGTTGCCTCGTCTACGGTCGCCGCTCGACGACGATGATGTCGCCGCCACCACCTCCTCGGTCTCCTCCGGCACCTCCCCGTCCCGCTCGCCCCGCTTCGGATCCGTGCTAGGCCGCCGTTGCCACCAGGCCGTCACCGGATCTAGCCTCCTCGATTCTGTGCACCCTACTGTCGCCACTGCTAGGTCGCCACGCGAATCCACCGTTGCCGGCCTTGTACCACCCGAATTTGGCCTTCTCCGGGCCAGATCAGGCAGTCTCCGCCTCCCAAGGCTGTTGCGACGCCGCCTGAGCCACCGCGCCGCGGCCCGAGGCCGCCACGTCGCCGCCCGACAGCTACGCCGACTTCCTCCACACCCACACCCAGATATAGCCGCACACGCACCCGCGCCATCTTCACCGGTGCTCTCCGCCGCTGCCATGGTCGGATCCAACCGCCTCTGGCTCTTGCCGTGTCGGACCTGGCCTCTTCGTCATCGTCGGGCTCTCCCCCTCTTCTGAATCTAGCCGGATCCCCACAAGGTCGCGGCCACCCGGTCGCTGCCTCTCCCCACGCCGCACCGATGCCTCCTCTTCGCAGGCCACGTCAACGGCTCCTGACCAGAACATCTTCTCCTTGCGCTGTGTGGCCTTCGCCTCCTCACCCGGTTCATGTTTATTGACCCGTTTCCTCTTTGGTGCTGGAGATAGGGAGAGAGATGGAAGGGAGTGGTGAGTGGTCTTGCGTTTACAGATGGACATATGGTTTTGTGTGGGGGCTAGTGATGTAAGGTGGTTGGTTTTGTGCTAGTAATATATGCCTGTCAATCTTTTTATTAGTATTCACTGCCTATCAGTCTTTTTTTTAATCTTTCGATTGCGTCTGTCCCAAGTCCATAGTCTCTATTTTCTAGTTCGTCTAAGCCATGTGAGTCTACATATTTATTGTCAGTCATAGAAGTATAGGAATTTCTTTTTGCATAATAGCAGCCGCCGCTCCTTTCTGAGTCGCGTGTAGATCGTAGAAGTTGTTATGATGCCGTTGCTTCTCTAGTTCTAAGGCCGTCACGCTTTTTCTGCACCTTGTGCACTACGCCGTCGCCATTTTGAGCTTTGATCTGTGCCGTCATGCAATTTATCTATTTCTCTTCGGCTTGATTTGACAGTTTTTCTAAGAGCTGCACGCTACGACGACATTATCATCACTTGGACTTTGAATTTTTTATTTTAGTGATAACCTTTTTTAAATGCAATGCTATTATATATGCTTTGCATTTGAGAGAGTGTTAAAGATATTAGAGATAGTATAAGAATTGTATTATTTCTTTCCTTATATACCTATCATATTTCACCGAATATCCTCTTGTACTACTTATATATATATTGACCACTGGGTATTTTCGATATACACACAATATTCATAACAATTTTATGGTCGTTATGTTTGTAACTGCTCATGAAGTAGACATAAAAGCAAAAGGAAATATTAAACTAATTGGCTTTGCAAACTTTCCCCTATAGGCAACCTCATCTTGCTAAATGCACATGCCAGCAATATTCGTACAGCAGTGATATGACGGGACAACAATTGTGTTCTTTTGTAATGATTTACAATTTCTGTTTAGAAGTTATTTTTAAATCCTTGATGTTTCAACTGCTGCAGCTTCAATTTGGAAACATCAAGAATGTGCATGGTAGGTGATAGACTGGACACAGACATACTATTTGGCCAGAATACTGGTTGCAAGACCGTCCTCGTTCTGTCCGGTGAGACGCTTCTGCTCTTATTGTGCTGGACAATCTCTTTCTTGTGTTCAATGAAGTGCTCAAATGCCTTGGACTTGGCGTTGCAATTGCAGGTGTGACTACCTTACCAGAACTCCAGGATGCTTCAAATTGCATCCATCCAGATCTTTACACGAACAGCATACATGATCTCGTTGGGTTACTGCAGCAATAATCTTGGACTTGGTAATTGGCATTTGGCATTGCAGATGCAGTTTGAGTCCTGACTACATTACCAGACCTCCAGGACGCTTTGAATAGCGCCTGTCGAGATTTTACGCGAACAGCATTTGTGATTCTGTTGGGTTATTTCAACATCAATCTATTCTTTGGGTAGCTGTTTGTAGCAACCCTGACATGTATACTACTTCAAGTCAATTTAAATCCTACCATTTTAAAGTCAATTTCACAACAGCATGCATGTACCATGGCATTGTTACAGCGATAAATTTTGCAATGGAATTGCACTTGTCAGTCTTGAAATATGTATTGAATTCAACACTATAGTCCTTTTCTTCTGTTCTACAAGTCAGGCCAAAAAAAAAATCGCATAGACTAGGCTGAGTAGGGCACTTCCGAGTTCTTTAGGTAAGGGAATTTCAATTAAGATACAAGACTTTGGATAATGTAATGCAGGCAATAAGAGGTGAATGTGGGTTTATGGGCGATATTTCGGTTTGACTTGCTAATTCTGTTTAGGGTGCGAGGTATGGCGTTATAATATCGGCACTGCTGCGTGCTTTCTTCTGTTCATTGTGGCCTTAGGCCCCGCTCAGCGGTAATGGACAGCGTCAAACACTGGTTTTTTTTGTCCTGTTTATTTTTTCTAATTATTTTTTGTTTTAGGTTTTTTGTTTTTTTCCTCGTATTTCTTTACATTGTTTGTGATAAGCTAATATGTTTTTTTATTTTTATTTTTTTTAAATTTAATTATACCAAATAAACTATTTACAGTAAAAAAAGTCATAAATCAACATCATTTTAAACACTCCCTTAGGCTTGGTTTGACATTGCGACGACCTTATATAGTCCGTAATTTTAGTGCGCTTGGAGTGCTATGTGCCATGGATTCTAGTTAATTTCGACCACCACTAATTCTAGTTAGATTTTGCTGTCAATGCTAAAAGATGATTTTAACTGGCTATTATTCTTAGTTCAGAAAATCACCGAGAACCAGCTGAAAAACCGGTCAATACAAGCTCTAGGAACTGTCTATTTATCACTCAACTGAAAATTTTGTGGATTTTAGTCAAAAAATTTTGAGCCATTGGATCTAAGATGGATGTCCCAGATTCTTCCCCTTACTCTAAAAATCGATCTCATTGTCCTTCCACCCTAATGCGTCTCCATTTTTGTCGCCCTAGCATGTCATGTTGGCCATGGCCATGCTTGTGTGCCACATTGCCCACACGCTGGGCATGGCCTGCTGGACCTCCCTTTTTCTCTTCTCGACTCCTCTCGTGACGCTTGTGCCGCTGTTGAAGACCAAGGATGGATTTTTTTCACTATGATTTATGATTTTTTGGTTTAAAATTTTGAATTCTGGCTGTTTGCAAAAGAAAGTACGGAGAAAAAGATGCTCACATGTGATTTGAACTGATATAGATGAAGTCGGGACAGTGTCTACCACAATCGACTTGTAAACCCTACCTTGAAAAGACACTCCGTTTGAATTACTATAGAAAGCCAATGCATAAAGTAAAGGAACACAACCCAATATGAGAATGATATTTGGTGTTGGAGATAGCTTAAAACCTTAAGGCTCTGCTTATTTGGACTTGAGTTTCTGACTTCTGATTTATCTTTCACGATTCCTAAATTTTATCTTTTTCTAATTTTTTGGCCTTTTTTTAGCTTTTTTGCCTTTCTTTTTTTCCCGTATTTGTTTGCATTGTTTGTGATAGGTTAACCTATTTTTTTAATTTTTAATTTTTTAAATTTAATTATACCAATAAGTCATCATCAGCTACAGTGTAATTTTAACTAGCTATAGTGCAGATTCAACTACACGCCACTGTTTTTCAGTCCAATGGAACGGCCTCTAAATCCAAGGAAAAGAGGGGGGGGGGGGGGGCATTTGGCAGAATGGTTAACTCAAAGTGACTTGAATTGGAGGTGTACAAATCTTCAAGCATATCCAACATTAAGAAATTAGACAGTCTACCACAGAATTTTTTAATTGTGTGTTACATAGCATTTCTGAAAGATCTAATGGGCAAATATGAAACATAAAAAATTGGGAAACAATTCATAGGAAGCATCACTACTTCACTATCGTTTCAAAATTTGAAAACGATTCACTCACCAAGTATGGGGTGGTAGGTATGCTTTTCTCTTCTCTTCTTCCAAAAGCCTGAACCCGACGTATAGATGCTATTTTCTTTTGGACTTTTGGGTGATTTTTGACTTTCGCTTCTTTGGAAATCAAAACAAGCTTTTCTAAGCAGATTTTTTAACTGGTTTTCTGAGTCTAAAATCATGTGTACCGTCCACATCGACGTCTCCACCGTCTACCAACATTTCTAAAAATAGGGGTAAAATCCATCATCTGCAGCTCAAAAGAGCAATGCAAAAAGCACTTGCTTGTCGTACTGCTTTTAGCAACATAAGCTAGTGCAAGCAAGACAGTGCGACCTCCAACTGTCGCTCGCTGCTCTCCTCCCTCTCTAAAACCCTCCTCCTCTGCTCTTCCAAAAGTTCCAACGGCGCGGCGGACAAGTAGTTGCCGAGGCCGCAGAACCAAATCCGAACACCCACCTTCAGAGGTGGAGCTGGGCCTCAGATCGTCCTAGCAATGGTCTAAGGCCTAGCTGAGAAAATCCTTACTAGTTTACTGCAACTATCAATAGTATTTACCCACCTTCCTCTACCACCGCCGATGCAGCCTCTAGTGGTCGTCATCCTCACCGAGGAGATCCTCCGCCGCCTCACCCCCACCAACCTCATCCACGTCGCCCTCGCTTGCCACCGTGTTCGCGTCTTTCAACACCTCCTCCCCGCATCTCTCCCTTGACTTCGCCCCTGACGTCTCCCGCTTCTTCCTCTGGGACTCCAGCCTCGGCCTCCTGCTCTACGACACGCTACCGGACAACCGCTGGCACCACGACAGGCACTATGTCGGCGCCGCGCTGCTCTCCTGTGTGCACCCGAGTAGGCTGCTCTGATTCAAGGCCATTTGCCTCACCATCAACAGCAAGCGCCCATGCGGCTGGGTCATGTCCTTCGACGACGGCAAGTGCCACTAGTGCGCGCTCCCGCAGGACAAGGAGGTCAAGGTCGAGTTCGACCCATGGTGGTTCGAGGGCCACTGCGTGCACGCTACCAGGGACATCTACTAGCACATCTGAAACTCTAGCCACCTGCTCACGCTGGACCCTGCCACGCTATAGTTCTCTTACCTGGGTGCTGGCTGAGGTTGGGGACCACTTCGACAAGTATCGCATTAGGGAGACGCCAGAGGACGGGCGGCTGTGTAGTAGCAGATCTAGGACTAAAGTGAATGAGGTGCTCATGGAGGACATCTCTTCTACTTTCAAACCAAACAACCCACTTCCTCAATGGATGAATGCTGGTGCTAGAAGGATGTATCCTCGTTCTAGCTGACGGTAGGGTGGGCTCTAGCCCTGGCTAACCCACCGCTGGGTCCGCGGCCTGTGCATGGCCACTATGGAGCATGGGAAGATGCAGGTCTGGGTGTTAGAAATTGGCCTATTATTTGTGACCTATTTTCTTAAATTCTAAAGTATGCAAGATTTAGTACCATATTGCTTAGGCAAAGTGGGGGAGACCAATTTATAAGGTGGAGTCCATGCCACTCCTTGAATTATGGAAGTGGATGGTGGCTTTGGCTAAACACACACATACGCACACACGCGCGCGCGCGTATTCGCGTATTTTCGCGTGACCGTGCCGTGACGTGGCGCGCCAGTTGGCAGACCATGTCCACCTTATTTTGCTGAACCTCGCATCATCTCTCTCTCCTTTTAACTGGTCACGAGACTGCTTAATTACCATTATTTGGTTTTAAATTTTAGCAGTTACCAGTGAATAATAGAGTCGGTTACTTCTTTGATCGTAATGAGACCGTAAATATTTGGTTTGAATATCGCAGATTACGGTGAATAATGGAGTCGATTATTTGAGCATTATTTCGATCTAATGGTGTCGCTTATTAGAGAGTAATTAGCACGTCTATAAAAGGCACGAGACGTCGGTGTTTGTGACTGAATTTCTCCATTCTTCTCTCCCATTGTTTTCTTCCTCTCTCGTAATATTGTGCGGTAGTACTGTGCTGTCTGAACTTTGCCGACCTTTCTTTCCAGCGTGCACCTGGAAGGAAGGTGAGCGGTATCTTCGAACCATTGCTGTCGTGAAGACTTGCACGGGGGCGGCAATAAGGTTTCTGGGCAGCGCATATCTGCGCGACCGCTCCTGCTCTGTTTCATCTACGTCCTACACTGCATCAAGCCTGCGCTGCTTCCTGTCCTTCATCAAGCCCAATAGTAAGTCGTTCGTGTGTTCGTACGACTTTAACATTATATTTCTCTTGCGTATATTTTGAAGTATGATGAATATCCTACTGTTAGTAGTTAGTTGTGCATCAATAGTATTTTGCTCTTGCCTCCTACTAAAACTTGGAATTAAAATATTGCCTATATTTTCAACAGTGGGTACGTGGGGAGGCTAGGTGGAGCAACAACGGGTTGATTCTGGAGAGGAAGATGAACATTCTCCATGTGTTCGACAAATTGCCGCTTCCTAGCTAGGGACATGCCCAACCGGATCTTATGCATCTGCCTCAGTGACATCGACGCAAGGCACACGGCAAAGCTGTTCATCAAGACGTGGGGATACGGGCACTACGTGTTGTTGTTATAATCTTTTTGCATCATAACTTGTTTTGTTAGCTAGCATGATCTTTATGTTGGTGCAACAATGCTGACAGTAGAGCTAGCTGTGTACTAGACTAGACCATGGCGGTATTGTGTCAAAGTTTCTTTCTACTAGCTGTATTAACATGGCCAAGTGACAACAATTAGTTGAACTGTAAAAGAAGCTAATGTGAAAATCTGTAGAAGACTTAAGTAGCTGGAAAAACCCGACGATCCTATCTTGGATCAGTTCTATTTATAAGATGAAAACGATTATAAGTGATCCGCAAGAACCGGTCATGCCGAACGTCCACGACGTGATCCTCACGATCCTGATAATGCGGATAGGTTGGTAGCCGATGCAACGGTTCCATACATACAAGCATATACTAATCTTAACAGTCCCCCTCAATCACAACCTCGTTGTACTAGGTTGAGATTGCAATAATTCTGAACAAAAGGATCCTTGGGCAGTGCCTTAGTGAACACATCAGCCAATTGGTCTTTTGAAGAGATAAACCGAACCTTTAGTGCCTGACGAGCGACTTGTTCTCGGACAAAGTGAAAATCTACCTTGATATGCTTTGTACGGGCATGGAATACTGGATTGGCTGTCAAGTAAGTGGCACCAAGGTTGTCACACCACAGTACCAGTGCTAAGGGCTGAAAGATCCCAAGTTCCTTAAGAAGTGTTTGAAGCCAAATCAGTTCAGCCGTCACATTGGCAATTGCCTTGTACTCGGCTTCAGTGCTGGAGCGTGAGACTGTTTGTTGCTTCCTTGAGCTCCATGACACTAAGTTTGATCCTAATAGAACAGCAAAGCCGCTAGTCGAGCGTCGATCTTCAGGAGATCCTGCCCAATCGGCATCCGAGAAGGCATTCAGTGTATCATTAACTAATTTTTGAAACTTCAAGCCATGTCCAACCGTTCCTTTCACATAACGAAGTATCCTCTTGACAGCTTCCCAATGTTTGTCAGTGGGCACCTGAATAAGCTGACATACTCGGTTCACCATAAATGAGAGATCAGGTCTTGCCATTGTCAGATATTGTAGACCTCCGACAATACTCCTGTACTGAAACATGTTGTCTCCTGTTAATGCAATGCCTTGATCTCTGGTCAGCTTCTCACTGGACGCCATAGGAGTGGATATTGGTTTGCACTGGTCCATCTTAGCTCTCTTCAACAGATCTTGAGCATATCTCTTTTGGGATAATATAACACTTCCTTTGTCGGAACAACTTCCACTCCCAGAAAAAAGTTTAGTTCTCCCAAGTCTTTTACTGCAAATTCCACCGTTAACTTCTGAATAAGTTTGTCAGTGGCACTTGAAGAAGAACTCACAATGATTATGTCATCAACATAGATTAACATACACATTGTCAAAGATGTTTGTTTAAGAATGAACAATAAAGCATCAGCTTGTGAAGGACTGAATCCCAAACTCTGCAGCTTTTCTGTCAACCGCGAATGCCATGCGCGAGGTGCCTGTTTCAAACCGTCTGAGCCTTGTTAAGCTTACATATATAATTGGATGGCACTTGTGAGTCTTCATATCCAGGAGGTTGAACCATATAAACATCTTCTTTTAGAAAACCATGCAAAAAAGCATTTTGTACATCTACTTGTCTCATTGACCAGCCTTTGGAAACTGCCAATGCTATAATAGTTCGGATGGTTGTTGGCTTGATAACTGGATTGTATGTGTCTAGATAATCAACCCCAAATCTTTGCTTGAACCCTTTGGCTACCAATCAAGCCTTGTACCTTTCAATAGAACCATCTGCATTTCTTTTGACTTTGAACACCCATCTGCAGTCAATGAGATTTAACCCTTTTCGAGGGGGAACAAGTGTCCAAGTTTCATTTTTCAGCAGTGCTGAATATTCAGCATCCATAGCCTTTCTCCACTCATCATGTTGCATAGCCTCTGTATGTGATCTTGGTTATCTGAGCCTAAACGAAGATTGAATTTGTGCAATTCTTGAATACAGCGATGCCATCGATGTCTTGCTTGGGCCTGATTATATTATTCTTGAGCCTTGTACGCATTTGATGACTTGGTTGTTGTGTACTATGTTGCTGTTCAGAACCTGCAGAAGCTGTTTCTTCGGTTGAGACATCATGAGAACTTGCAGTTTCAGAATCACCTGCAACGCCTTGATCATGAACAGTATCGTCACTAGTATGATTATGTCCATCATCATTAGGAAAATCATCAATCACAGGGCTGCTTGAGGTTGTACTGCTTGGGATGTCAGGAGTTTTCTGTTGTCGGATCTGTCTCAGTGAGGAAGGTTTCTGAATATTGGTTCAGACTAGCCACAGATGGGAGTAGAGTAGGTTGATGAGCTGTTTGTATAGAATGTATGGACTGATCTTGTATTGTTTGGAAGGGAAAAACACCCTCATCGAAGACAACATCTCGGAAATGTATTTCTCCCGGTTTGTCGATCAAGACACTTATATCCCTTATGACTAGCACTATATCCTACAAACACACATTCTTTAGACCTGAAATTGAGTTTGTTTGGACAATAGGCTCTGAGGTTAGGCCAGCAGGCACATCCAAATACTTTCAGGTATTTGTAATCAGGATATTTGCCAAGAAGTTTATGCAGAGGTGTGTCACCCTTGATTACTGCACTAGGCATTCGATTAATTAGAAAACAAGCCGAGTGAAAGGCTTCATCCCAAAATCATGTGGGCATGTGAGATTGAGCAAGGAGAGATAGACCTGTTTCCACGATATGTCTGTGCTTTCTTTCAATAAGACCATTTTGTTGGTGTGTGTGAGGACTAGAAATTTGATGTCCTATGCCTACTCGAGCAAAATATTTGTGTAGACGGTGGTATTCTCCACCCCAATCTAACTGAACAGCTAGGATTTTCTTTCCTGTCAATCATTCAACATGACACTGAAATTGAAGAAAGGTGGACTCAACATCAGATTTATTTCTAAGGAAGAAAATCCAGAGAATCTGCTGTAATCATCGACAAAGCTTACATAATAACGATATCCATTCACAGACATCTTGGCTGGACCCCAAACATCAGTGTGGATCAGCTCAAGAGGACTGGATGAAACATGTGAGGAAAGGGAAAAGGGCAACTGGTGAGCTTTAGCTTGTTGACATGCATCACAAACTTTAGGCTTATTATTAGAGATTACAGCAAGGTTATTTTCTTCTAAAATCTGACGAACAACAGTGGGAGCTGGATGTCCGAGTCAACAGTGCCAAAGTTCAGAAGTAACTCAGGCTGAAAGATACGCTCGGCAGAAGAGTTTGATGGAATGAAGTAGAGTCCGTTTTGGCGATTCCTCTAAGAAGAACGTTCTTCGTGGCTCGGTCCTTAACAAGAAAGTAAGTAAGATGAAACTCAGCATAGACATTATTATTAGAAACAAGTTTATGAACTGAGAGTAAGTGTCTGTTGATCTTAAGGACATGAAGAACTTTGTTCAGAACTAATGGACGATGAGCAGCAGTAATTGATAAATTGCCAATATGAAAAATGGACAGACCTGAACTATTCATTGCCACCATAGCGCTCCTTTATTGTCAATCGCTCCAGATCAGGGGTGATATGGTCGGTGGCTCCAGTATCTGCATACCAGTTTGCGTCCACAGCATAACTGTTCATGACAGCAGCTGCAATTCTTGAGTCATTGGCGACAAAGTTGTGATCAAATCGATGATAGCAGTTGGCTGCATCATGGTTGTCACGGAAGCAGATTTGGCAGGTATGTTTCTGCCATCCTTGACTTGAGTTCCCTTGATTGGGATTTCTTCCTGTACCGCGCCCGCCGGAGTTGCGGCCACCATAGCCGCGGCTACGACCACGACCACGTTGACCGTTGTTGCCTCCACTATGTACTGGAAACCTGTTTACTTGATGAACTTGAACACTAGTATTGTTGTGTTCGAGCCTCAGTTCATAACTGAGCATGTGGGCGTAGACTTCGTTGATGGCGATCACATCAGTGCGAGTGGTGAGACTCGTCACAAGTGAGTCATACTCCGGCCCCATGCCACGGAGCATGTAGGCGATCAACTCGTCATCTTCAAGGCGTTTGCCAATTACTGCGAGTGTGTCAGCGAGTCCCTTCACCTTGCGGAAGTAGTCAGTGATGGAAAGATCTTTCTTCTGGATCGTTGCCAGTTGCATGCGAATCTGCATTATCTGGGCGCGCGAGCTTGCCGCGAACACCTGTTCAATGGCGCACCAAACTTCTCTTGCCGTGGTGCAGCCAACAACTTGTGCAAGCACGCCCTCAGTTAGAGACGAGAGAATCACGCTCATCACAAGTTGGTCTTGTTGGTACCAACTGTTGAATTCTGGATTGGCAATGGAGCGCACCGCTCTGTCGGTGCCGCTCTCCGAAATGGTGGACGCCGGGCGCGCGATGGTTCCATCAATGAACTCCATGAGCCTCTGGCTCCTCAGGTAGGGGAACAGCTGCGCGGTCCACAAAAGGTAGTTGTCGCTGGAGAGTTTGACGGTGATCATCTGGCTGAAGGCTGGAACCGGGAGAATGCCAGCCTGTGTCGATGTCGCTGTGTTGGAGAAGAGGCTACCGGTGTTGCTGCTGTGTTGAGCACTGCCGGTCGACGACATGATGAAGGAAGAAGAAGAGGGTTTAGCGATTGGATCGGGGCTCTGATACCATGTGAAAATCTGTAGAAGACTTAAGTAGCTGGAAAACCCGACGATCCTATCTTGGATCAGTTCTATTTATAAGATGAAAACGATTACAAGTGATCCGCAAGAGCCGGTCATGCCGAACGTCCACGACGTGATCCTCACGATCCTGATAATGCGGATAGGTTGGTAGCCGATGCAACGGTTCCATACATACAAGCATATACTAATCTTAACAGCTAAGCTAATAAATAGAACAATAGGTCAAAGTTAATTAAAGCAGTGGACAGCTAGGATTCAGCAAATAGAGTACAGAGCGCATGGTATTTTTGTAGTTGTAAGCACTAGGGTCGACAGTTTGTTCCCTACCCTCCAGCCAGAGTGGAGCGGTCGGGGCGGGCAGCGTGGGTGCCATCATAGGCGCAGGGGTGGGTTCATGTTGGCTGTGGCCCAAGCTTGCTACTGCTGAAGTTGTCGGGCCGAGGCGATGAGAGTACATCCCGAAGTCTCATGAACGCTCCACCCTTGTAAAGCACAAAAGCGGTGGTTACTACCCCACATTGTTTCTCCCACCTTTGGCTACCCTCCTATTCATGCCCTTTGCAGCGATCCTGGTGGCCATCGCGACGATCATCACAGCGGTCGTCATTGTGATTGTCGTGATGGTCATCATTCTGGCTAGTGCGGTGACCACCGTGAGCCTGGTGAGATTGAGTATCTTCAGACTTGACATGATACATGGGGTTGTGGCGATGTCGTCGCCTCTCAATAGCCTCGGGGTCAAGTCAGTGTGCCAGGGCCATGGCGGCCGAGGCCTCCATCTCCTGGCGAGCCCTTCCCTCCTCAGACTTAGAATGTTTCTCCATGATAAACAGCAACTCTGCTACTGTCCTTGGCTCCTTTTGATCCAGCTTGTTGGCCAACTCCCCCTTGTGCAGAGCCCATCGTGCCGCGTCAACGGTGCTCGTGTCAGAGATTCCCTGAACTTGGCAATGGATATAAACAAACCTGTGCATGAAGTCTCGAATGGGCTCGCCTGGCATTTGCTTGAGGGGGTGCAGATCGAAGGATGTGACAAGCTTGTTCCAACTTCCTTGGAAGTGGTTACTCAGCTTCTCGTGGAGTTGCTCCCACAAATACACCGAGTATGGCAGGAGGGAGAGGTACCAGGCAGGACTAGGTGACCCCTGAGAGGGCCAAGGTAGACTCTTCACCATGATGGCTTCTTCGCTTCCTGCTGCCGCGATGGCGGTTTCGTACACATGAATGAACTCCACTGGGTCAGAGCACCCCGTGTACTTGGCGACTTCGAGCATCTGAAAGCGCACAGGCCACGAGGTGGCCTGCAAGCCCAGACTCAGTGGATTTGAGCAGTCGATGAGAGGGACCGCCCTGTGAGTGAGAGCCCCTTGAGGTGAAGAATCACAAGGGGGGCCGATGCAGGATTGAGCACGAGGTCGTGCGCCTGGTTGACATAGACAAGGTCAGCCCCTTGGTGTCCGTGGCTCGTTCCCGTGCCTCTTGTTGAGGCCAGGGCTTCTCTTCGTACTTGTCCAATTTGTGCCCATAGGTCGCTGGCTTCTTGGGCCTCAATCGATGGTTGTAGGTTCACCCGAGCTCTGGCCCTAGCCAGCTCGGCTTGAAGGGCTTCGACCTCAGATGCCTCGGTGCGCGTCGCCTCCTGTGACGACACGTGCACCTCCTCCAATTGACTCCTTAGCTCCTCGGCCTCTCGCGTCTCGACAGGCGGCGGGAATTGCACCTTGGCCCGTGTCCTCTCGAGTTGTTCCTAGAGCTCCCCCGTAACGGACTTTTGGCTGTGGATAGTAGGGCCTTGGCCTGCGCCTCTCTCAACTGACTTCGAAGGTCCTCCAACTCTCTCTCCATTTCCTCATAGACCTTTGGGAGGTCGGCCTCTTGGGAAGCTGCAACCTTACTGGTGGCTCGAGCCTCCGTAGAGGTGTCCGCTCGTGCTCCCCGCGGGGGTGGTGCGAGCTGCGACCCGAGTCGACTTCGGCCTCGAAGGGGGATTCGCACCCCCGGCTTCGGTGGACTTCCGCACCTTCCTCTTCTTGGGCAGCATGGCTTCTTGTTCAAGTCCCTACGAATGGTGCCAACTGTTGTCGATACGAGTCTGGATAGTAAACTATAAGCACCCTCTAAGTCCGGGGTCGGTTTGGAGTCAGCCCAGGGTCATTTTTGGCACAGTCTTGCATATTTCGTCCGGGGTTAGCCTGGAGTTCTCCTAGAAATGGTCTTGCATACTTCGCCTAGGGTTGACCGAGGGTCTTCCTAGGGACAGTCTTGCATACTTTGCTCAGGGGTGGCTTAAGGATTTGGCTCAGGGTAGACCTTCCATGGGCCCGAGGTAGCGTGGGGATCCTTCCCCAACATATGCGATTAGCTTGGTCCAATTCATGTTGTTAAACTGGTATAGATATAATTTACTTAACATTTCAATTATTGTTTACTTCAATAGATTGATGTGTATAGGCCAATGATTCATAATGATATGATGGCAGGAGCCTTTTCGCATTCAACCACAGTTGGCAAACTACGGCAGGAGCTCCCAGATGTTCTGTCTAATGCTTGTGTGATGTTTCCACGCTGCACCTTAGATGAAGTTGGAATTGTGTGCCACTATTATAATTTATATGAGGTACTTCTTTAAAAATCATTATAGTTTCGTCTACTGATGGCATTGGAATTTTCTTTCATAGCTGGCAGTTGCATATGCTTACACAAGCTTCTAAGTTTCTACTACCTTTGACTTTTAAAAGCTTCCTGTGTAACTTAATTCAAGCAATGAACTTTGTGATTTGTTTGTTGGTCAGGCAAAAGATTATTCGATGCGAGAATTTTTCAGAAGAGAAGTTTAAAAAGATTTATTAGTTGTCAAATGGAAATGGCTAAGAGATGAGGTGGCTTGCTGCCTTTATATGAGGTAGTGAACTCTCGAAGTTAATAATTGTATTCTTCTGTTTTGAGAACGATCAGGAATCATGTAGCTTCAGATGATGTTTTTTTTTGCACAAGATTTGCCCTTCCATTTGAAATCCATAGTTATGAGCAAATTCATATTCTTTTGTACCTTCTCATGCAGTTTCTCATACCTGGATTGTGTTCAGTTATGCTGGCTACCAAAAAAAATGGTGCCGCTTCTGTTCCAGCATATCATGGGAGCAAAATTAATCTATTATCTCCTCACTTTAGTTACCAAGGTTTGTCTTTTACACTGTAACCGTCAAAGCTATTGGATTCTATTTCATGGTCTTCCGTCTGTTTCAATATTCAGATGTACTATTTGTACCCTATGCAGAAGTTATATGTTTATTTGGATGTTTAGGTGCACTGTCTTACTTTTGGTAATAGGAATATGTGCTGTAAGGAAGAAAAGGGGGGAGACGAGCACCTCCATCTTCTAGAAGTTTACGTGGTAAAGAGGTTGATAAGGTGATTGCGAGTGGCGATGCTGTTGATAATTACACCCATGCTACAGAAGAAGGCTAGGCTGGTAAAAGTCACTCTATTTCACACATTGAGGAATGTGTAGAAGGGAGAACTGGTGGACTGGAACCAAAAACTGGTCACTCAGGTAATTCTTCTGGTGTTGCATCCTCTCCTTCAAGTAGGAAGACAGAACAACAAGATCACTTCACAAGTACCAAAGATTTGTTTGAGAAAGCTTGCCCTCAAACCACAGAGACGGTTATTGTAAGCCCAACTGGTAATGAGGAATCATGGATATTAAGAGAAGCCAGCAAGATACACTGCATTTGAAGCAAGATGGTGTTGACAGATAGCCCACAGGCCAGTGTGGCTCAGCAAATGAAGTGTGTAATAAATCCAACGCATTGGAAGATGCTTCGAATGTGTAAGCAGCTGCTGTGAAGAAGACTACTGCTGTGAATAAAACTTCTCAAGAAATCATGGATGGTGTGAGTTTCTTGTTTTTTAATTTCCTCTGAGGATAAGAGTTCTGAAGAAGTTGAAGATGTGAATTCAAAACTTTAATTTTTGTCGTATTGTTTATCACTTGCTCCACCTCAATATATTGCATTTGAAATACGTGAATAATTTTCTTTCTTTCTCTAATTGAGTACCGCTCTGAGTTTTGAATCACCTAATCGATGTAAACAACAACAGGTGAAAGTTTGTGACATATGTGAAGATGTTGGTGAAGAGGAGAAGCTCGCTGTTTGCAGTAGATGCAGAGATGGTGCTGAGCATATGTAGGATTTATTTGTTCCATTGCCTTTTCTGTACAACTACTCAGTTTCGATTGCTACATGACGTACCATGATGGTTGCACTTGTACTGTTTTGGGATTTTGGCATGTAGAATTGTAGGTTGCAACCCTAACAACAGCTACTGTGTGCACTGACAATTCTACCAATTATTATGCTTATCAATATACCCCCATAACAGGAAGGACTGCTCTATTCGACAATTTTTTTCCCATAATGTCTTTGAGAAGATGGCTGTATATTATATTAGAAGTAGGTCATAGTTAAGTAGAATTAAATTTCTATTTTTGAGTAAGAATATATAACTACAGTATAATATTTTCTCTTAAATTTTATCTTTTATTGCAACACACAGGCAAAGAACCAGTCCGTATGAGCTTGTAACATTCGATCTGTATTGGGCCGCATCTTTTCGTCTTTGCGCCCCGAGGACTGCTCGACCCATTACAAGCCTGATAGGGTTTTGCTGGTAGATTTCCTTGCTCCTATATAAGTCGCTCTCTTGCGCCGATGCCCCCTCCCTTCTCCATCCCTTGCTCACGCCGCCGCCGCTACCTTCTTCTCCTCGGAATCTCTCTGTCGCCGGCGTCAGCCATGGTGATCTCTCTCTCCCTCGCTCGCTATTCTCCCTCTCATCTTTTAGCGACATCTCGTTGGTTTGGCTCTGTTCTGACTCGTGGGTGCGTTTCTTGTTCTTGGTTTCCAGGTGAAGTACTCGAGGGAGCCCACCAATCCCACCAAGTGTAAGCTTCTTTTCCCGAGGAGATAGATTCCTCTGTCGCAAATTTTATGCACCTGCATGATGATTTGTGTAGATCCGCCGGTTTCTGATTTGTGCATTTCTCTGTGATCCGTTGCAGCCGCGAAGGCCATGGGCCGGGACTTGCGTGTGCACTTCAAGGTGATATTCAAACTCCCAAGAACGCATTTTAATCTTTACGAGATCTTGCAGGGAAGAGTTTGCTCATAGATTTATGCTACTGTTTAGTGTTTTTTTTGTAAATCATAGTGTTGAAGGATAGATTGACGAAGATTAGCGGTTCTTTAGTTCGCTAGTCGGACATTTGTTTAAATCTTTATTGATGTCTCTAAACATGTTATGCTATTTTGTCCCTTGTTTGTTCTTGCTACTTTGTGGTGTGTTTTCAACTGTTCTGAGTAGATCCTAGTGTGTCAGTTCTTGTATAGGTATTGGTGGTATACTTGTGTGAAAACTAGGTTTCCTTCAAAGCTCAAGTTATGCTATTTTGGCTGTCGTTAGGAATTTGGAGGATTCTATCTTCGTGAGATTTTAATTGATCGGCAACTTTTAGGTCTAATGCTACAGTTTGTGTGGTTAGGCAATAGGAACCTAAAGAAAAAAGCAGGATGTTCTTCTCTCTATAAGCAGTATCCTCGTAAACTTTAGGAACATCGAATTCATCGTTATTGGGTGAACCAGTGGACACAGCTTGATGTCGATTGGTTCAGTAAATGATGACACATTTTTATTCTGTTATTTAGCTTCTTATTTTGCTAGTGAACTCTCCTTGGTAATACCACAGTTTGTGTGGTTAGGCAATATGCACCTAAAGAAAAAAGCAGGATGGTGTTCTGTCTATAAGCAGTATCCTCGTAAACTTTAGGAACATCATATTCATTGTTATTGGGTGAATCGGTGGACACAGCTTGATGTCAATTGGTTCAGTAAATGATGACACATTTTTATTCTGTTATTTAGCTTCTTATTTTGCTAGTGAACTCTCCTTGGTAATACCACAATTTGTGTGGTTAGGCAATATGCACCTAAAGAAAAAAGCAGGATGGTGTTCTGTCTATAAGCAGTATCCTCGTAAACTTTAGGAACATCATATTCATTGTTATTGGGTGAACCGGTGGACACAGCTTGATGTCAATTGGTTCAGTAAATGATGACACATTTTTATTCTGTTATTTAGCTTCTTATTTTGCTAGTGAACTCTCCTTGGTAATACCACAATTTGTGTGGTTAGGCAATATGCACCTAAAGAAAAAAGCAGGATGGTGTCTGTCTATAAGCAGTATCCTCGTAAACTTTAGGAACATCATATTCATTGTTATTGGGTGAACCGGTGGACACAGCTTGATGCCAATTGGTTCAGTAAATGATGACACATTTTTATTCTGTTATTTAGCTTCTTATTTTGCTAGTGAACTCTCCTTTCCAACTGTGGCAGTAGATTCTTAGGTGTAAGCATTCCCCAATTTAATGTTCTTTGCGTGGTGTCTTTTGAGCATCTGAAAGATAATTAGGTTTACTTCAAAGCTAAGATCCTGGCATCATTTACTGCGAGTGTATATATCGCAATGGGCCTTAAGGTGGGTCCCGTCTAATTGTTAAGGCCGACTCTGTTATGTTTGAGGTCACCGCTCGGCTGTAACGAGGGTCCCACTCGGCAGTAAAAAAATATCCCTCATGCCGCAGTAGTTGGCTGGTGGGGGGAGAGAGAACACATGATTCAAAAGAAAAATTGTATTTTAATACTTATGGTCAGGATTCAAAGCCTTTTTTGTTTATGGTTTGTTTAAGGTCAACCTTGTAATGTATAAGGTCGACCTTAAGGTGGTTTATAACCCTTTATTTTCATACACTCTGGATTTTTAGTGTATCAGTTGTGTAAGTAGTTGGTTTTGAAGAAATTACTGAGTGCTGAAAGATAATTAGGTTTACTTCAAAGCTAAGATCCTTCGTGTTCAGTGGACATTAGGAACACTGGCAGATCCCTTTTTTGTTGAGCTTTGCAGTCAATCTGTAGCATTTAGTTGTAATGCTGCAGCTTCTTCTGTTAGGATTTAGGACCCTAAAGAAAAAAGCAGGATGTGCTCTCTGCAAGCATTGTCCTCGTAAACTTTAGGAACATCATGTTCATCATTATTGGGTGAACCATTGGACTCTACCATGTCTATTGGTTCAGTAAATGATGACACATTTTGTGTCACTTTACCCCCTATAGTGTTCAAAAAATGTTTAATGTGTGTTTTGGCGTGGTATGTGTCGTTTTCTGAAGTGTCTGTCTGTACAAAGCTGGGGAATCCTGTTCAGTCTGATATGAATTGTGCTCAGAAGAAAAGACGATTTTAAGCCCTCTGTTACTTTTCCTCTCTCGGGCATTTATTAGGTTCACATTTTGGATGCTGAGTGTTTGTTAGCTACTTGTTGCACGCTTTTTTAACTGTCCCTTGTAATGTATCAGTGTTTAATATTTCCTGGATTTTTCACAATTGCAGAACACCCGTGAAACAGCTTTTGCCATCAGGAAGTTGCCACTGGTTAAGGCCAAAAGGTACCTCGAGGATGTGATTGCTCACAAGCAAGCCATCCCCTTCCGTAGGTACTGCAGTGGTGTCGGTCGTACTGCTCAAGCTAAGTCGCGCCACTCAAATGGGCAGGGACGCTGGCCTATGAAGTCTGCTAGATTCATTCTGGATCTTCTCAAGAACGCAGAGAGTAATGCTGAGGTCTGTAACCGTGCTGTGACTTGCCAAAACTTTTCGTATCGCACCATTATTATCTGAGGCTAACTTTTTTAATTTTGTCACCGCAGGTGAAAGGTCTGGATGTTGATACTCTCTACGTGTCACACATTCAAGTGAACCAGGCCCAGAAGCAGCGGCGCCGGACCTACCGTGCTCATGGACGCATCAACCGTAAGTTTGTCAAAACACTGGCATTTGTTCTCTTTATGTTATGTCAGTATGCCTTGAAGATGTCTCATGGAACATGATCTTATTACCTGTTGCAGCTTACATGTCCTCCCCATGCCACATTGAGCTAATCCTGTCGGAGAAGGAAGAGCCGGTGAAGAAAGAGGTATGTTGTACACTAACCACTCATACCTGATGAACTCTCACTATATTAGTTACGCACTTTGTGGTCAATGCTGTCGTGATTCCTTCTGATGTGTTGATCTTTTTTTTCTTCTGCAGCCTGAGTCTCAGATTGCAGCCAGGAAGGCCTAGAGAAGGAAGCTTCGCGTACTTGTCCTCCCGTTTGTTAGAGCGGATTGTAGCCTCTGTCCGGCTGAGTGAAAATTTTGGCTGGTTATCTGTCGCCTTGTTTCCCTATCTAAATGCTAGTTGTTCATACTTTGTCAAATCCTTGATCACTGTCTGTACTGTAACGTATTACCCTATTCGCAATTCTGGAGGTGTTTGGATTATTTTTTGAACTATTTGTTTCCCGGCATCATGCCGCAGTCCTAGATTGGCATGGCAAATGCTGTTAGGCTTGCAGGTAGCGCTGTTTAGCTCTGGTAATGTGGTTCTCATGTTGATACCCAGTGCTAGTTCTGACTTACAAGTCCGAGCTTATAGCTTATTGGCACTGTTTAGGTTTTTTTCACTGTAGTTGATATTAGCTTTTTAGTGTAATTAATTTTTTAAAAAGGAAAAAATTTATATCATTATGGACAATGTAAAAAAATAAAGACAAAAGAAAAGATAAAAAAGCTTAAGAAAAAAAATAGAAAAAGATAAAATTAAAAAGCTGGAAGAACACCCCCATAGTCGTATTGATGTTTGAGCGTGCGGTCCTGTTAGTGCTGGTCAGGTTTTTGGGCCTTAGGCTGTTTTTTTTCGATTTATATATGATTTATACTTATACTATCTATAGTAACTGATTACCAGAAAAATTATACTTATATATGATTTAAATAGTGTATTTTTTAAAGAAAGACTTAACAGAAAAAGTATAATAAAAATGTACTTTATTTAGTTGTATTAGTTAAAATTATAAATGAATATTTTTTGTGTATTATTTTTTATAAACAGTTTAAATTTAAATATTTAAGCTATCATTTTAAAAGAACACATCTTTAGCTCTTTTTTGCTACTGAACCACCTGGATGTTGCTCATGTGACATTCCTTTCAGCGGTATCAGTGAGGTCAGAAGACGAAAAGAGAAGCAAATACTCTCTATTCTTCAATGGTCGAGTGGCCCGAGCGACCGAGCACCAGCCAGCTCGGTGCAGGCACGAGGAGAGGGAGAGAGAATAGTAGAAAGAGAGATAATTTTTGTTTTAAATTTACTTACTAAAGCTAAATAGGATGTCAAGTAAGCTTCACTGGCCGACATGCTCTGATTTTAAATGTTGGTCGTTTTAGTATTCTCTATTTTTTTTCTAATTTTATCTACATGTAAATTGTTCTACTATTTTGAGGCGTTTTAGTCTCTTTTCCTGTTTTACCCTTAATTTCATCACCAAATGAGCACTTTTCTCGTACCTCCATTCCTCGTATCTAATCTCACGTAACTCTAATGAATACTGGTGAGAGTTTTGCATGTTGTCCATTTTTAAGGAGAGCGAATTCACAGCATTGATTGCATAGTTAACATGGAAATGACTCATGACAAAATTGTCACTTCACCTACTCCTTAATTCTTGTTCGGAGTAGCAAAAACAATAACATGATAAAAACCACCACAAAACCATACTCTGGAGGTTTACTTCATGTATTTAGATTGCTAAAGGGTGTAAGTAAACGTATTCGTGATTCGAAGTTAAATTCAGACTTTGAGATAGTTAAAAAGGCAGAATGGAGTTTATAAAAGAAGTAGCAAACTAAATCTCCTTAGGCTCTGCATCAATAAGTTTCTGCTTCTGCTTTTTAGCTTCTGGAACACATAGGCTTTATGAATTTGGCCTTTTGATTTTTTGGCTTTTTGTTTTTTCTCTTATTTTTTTGTATTATTCGTAAAGATATAATGATGTTTTCTTTTTTTCCCTATTTTTTACTTGAATAACTTAGAAAAACCTAAAAGCTGCTGCAGTTTATTTTTAACTGCTACATTACAAAAAAGTCATAAGCTTACATCTGTTTGGAACGCTAACTTAGACCATCTCCAATGTTGTATTTTAACTTGTTCAAATGAGGAGAGAGAAGTCATTAAATCGATTCAATACATTAGAGGGGTCGATTCCAACAAAAAAAAGAGCATGGAATTGGACTTTATTCAATTCAAAGTATTAAACAATCCATATGATTATTAAACAACTACATAGGAGAGAATACGGTTGAGAGAGGCTATTATAATTTTGAGGTTTTTTTAATGTAACGTGGGTCCCAATTATTAATAAGAATCGGTTTAATATATTATAGAAAAATAAGTTTAGTTCCTAAAATATTTATGTGACATAGTTTTGAATCTATCTTGATTCAAATATATTGGAGATGCTCTTAGAGGCAAGCTATTATGCAATATCAATTAGGTGGAAAAGGCAGCAATTAGAGTGGGCGAGAAAAGACAGGGAAAGCCATGCGAAAAGATGACCCAGCATCTCAAACCTGAAAAACCCTATTTGCCTCTGTTCCTCTGGCTCTCTTTTTTCTCGCTTCCCTTGTCTCTTGTCCACTCTCTATTGCGACCCGTGAGTTCTCTATTGATAACACATGATTGTTGATGAAAGAAAGTGAGGGACCATCCTGCATGGGCAAGAAGTCATTTAACTAAATTGTTTGAACCGTTGACTTCATCTACTCAAAAAAAAAAAATGAAGTGAACCTATCCAACAGGACATCATACTCCTTACAGTAAAAAAAAGTGGTGTCCTAGAGCACGTGCATTTAATTTTTTTAACTTTATCATATAAAATATAATAGTAGATTTGTCTAAAAACAACATGATAATATTATGTTTTTTTATTAGGTTTTATGAGTATATTACAATAGAAATTATTGGTCAAGGATCTGCTTTTCGAACCTTCTCAATGTCCAAAGTAACACTTTTTAGGCTTTTGTTTGGAACAAATGAATTTCCTCTCACACCTGTGGGAATTGAGTTGTTTCCTATGAAATTCGTGCGTTCAAAGTATCCTCCTTTTTGTGACGGAGTATTTGTGGATGAGTTGATGGGATGGGAAAGGAACAAAGGAATAAATTTATTTCCTGAAGAAGATGAAACGATGCAAGGGGAAATAAAATGCGAGGGGAAATGAGGATATGGATGTTCTTTTTAGCTTATAGTTTATAACTTCTTCGAACAAATAAATGGAATGACTTCTTCATTATCTTTTCAAAACGGTTTATCGCTATTCGGTTTTACTTGAATAAGTACTTGCATTAGAGTTAAAAGCCATTAGTGGCGGTGGAGGCGGGCCGGATCCGACCAGCGGTGACTAGATTGGGGGCGGTGTGGCAAAATCTGATCCCGCGGCCTCGAAACTAATCGTCGGAAGGGCGGCGATGGCGGGCGGATCCGACCAACGGTGACTAGGCGATGTGGCAAATGGCAACCCGAGGATGGCCTAGACCGAGGATGGCCTAGATCCGGAAGACGAGCGATGAAGATGGCCAGATGCGCGAAGAGGCCAGCGGCGGCGTGAAGAGGACCAAGCGACGGCGACCTTGGGGAGCCGAAGAGCATGAGCAAGCGGTGGCAATCCAAGGATGGCCTAGATCCAGCAGAGGCCCAAGCAGCAACAGGAGATGGTAGCTGCGCTGGATTTGAGGATGAAGAGGCCAGCGGCGTGCGATGATGGCCACCCCTAGGAGTGGAGAATGCTCCTCCCAGGGGCAGTAGATATGGAAGCGAGCGGAGGTTAGGTTACAAATCTTGTTTTTGATACCATATTAGATCTATGGATGAATAGATGAAACACACATGTATTGCACAGTTTAATGGGCATATGTATAGTACAAGACTCAAGAGACACAACTAAACTTTAGGACAATAGAAAAAAAATACAAATATCCTCACATCCTTAACACAATATATCTTGTTTTTTTGCTAATGTGGACCTTGACTTCTTACGTTGAACATTTTTGTTAACTTTGAAAATCCATTTTGAAATCCTAGATTTGTCACTGTGTATTTGAAAGCATCTAGGCCCCTATCTTAGAGTTTTGGTAATTAATGATAAATTAAGCATATGGGACTAACATGTGTGTTGAGATTGTATAGCTAAGGTCTCACATGTGCAAAAGTGAAGAACAAGCTACAAATGAAATTTGAAGCTCAAGAAGCATCAAGATTGAGGTACATAAATTTTAGGATCTCTTTTTCGGTTTACCGGTCTTAGGAGAAAGGTGGAAGACCAGATTATAGGTTAAATATCGTACTATTAAGAGGGATCATTGAAAGTAGCTTGATAGCATGTTTGGGTGCACATTGGATCATACTAGGATCATACATGCATTTGAAAATGTGTTTCAAACTCACTGTGCTCTCTCAGGAAAATCGGTAGCATCGCACCCTCCTACGGTACTACCGCAGTGCGGTAGTACCGGCATGTAAACAGTGGTACTACCGCAGCACGGTAGTACCGATTTATTTGCGGTATCTTTTTTTCCAGAGAGCTCCTCCTTGAGGACTTAGCCTCTCAAAAAATCGGTAGTACCGGATATTGAACGGCGGTAGTACCGCATGGCACAGCGGTAGTACCGATTGTCGGAATGATTTTTCCAGAAAAGTATCCTCTTGGGGACTTCACCTAAAATAAATCGGTAGTATCGGAATATGAATGGCGGTAGTATCGCACTGCGGTAGTACCGATCGTTGGAACATTTTTTCCAGAAAGATCCCCAAGAAGAACTTAGCCGCAAAGAAATCGGTAGCACCGATTTATGCACGGTGGTACATCCGCAGTGCGGTAGTACCGCACCTACCTGCGGTAGTACCGTACTTTCAACGGTTGTAGTACCGTACTAAAATCCAACGGCTAGTTCTGACCGCCTGACATAGCCGTTACTGTTTGCTACAGTAAAAAATCGGTAGTACCGCACTTTCAACGGGGGTAGTACCGATTTCCCTGTTTTTTCAGGATTAATTTTATCCAACGGCTAGTTTTGGTTGTTAGGGCTATAAATACCCCTCCACCTGCACTTGAGCAGGTTGCTGATGTTCATTGAACTCATTTGAGCCCTAGAGCATTTACTCCACTCTCTTTTCACTCTTGAGCATTCATTTGAGCTAGTGGAGAGATTTTCAAGTGTATTCAATTCTAGTTGATCCTTTGTGCACTTGAGATCCGTCAAGTGAAATCAAGGTCTATTCTCTTAGTGCTTGCCGGCACCTAGACGGTGAGAAAATTGATTGCCGGTGATTTCTTCAAAGAAGTTTGTGAAGAAGCCCGGGCAAGTTTGTGAGTGGTGTGGAGCTCGCCATCTCCGGAGCGGAGTAAGAGCTACCAATAGTGATCGAGGTGTTTCGGCTTAATTCGTGGAGCCGGTCCGATTAGTTTGGGCTAACCTCAACGTGGATTAGTGAAAACCGGCAAGTTTCCGATACCACGGTAAAAACATCAAGTGTCTTTGTGATTGTCTCTTGTTCTTTATAGTAATTGATCTTGGTTATTGTTGCTTATTATCAATTGCCTAGAATCTTTATTATTGTGTAGAATTGCTCATCGGTTAATTGATTGCTTAGTGTTATCTAGCCCTTAATTGTTTAATATAGGTAAGAAATTTTAAAACCTCCTATTCACCCCCCCTCTAGTCGGTTATCCTTGATCCTACAAGTGGTATCAGAGCTTGGTCTCTCATTCATTAGACTTAACCGTCTAGAGAGAAAAGGATGGCTAACGAGGGGATTGCAATAGGCAAGGCACCGCAATTTGATCGCTCAAACTAAGCTTATTGGAATATTAGAATGTCTATTTACTTAAGAGCAATGAGTCCTAATATTTAGGAAATTGTAAATGAGGGCTACGTCATGCCGCTTGATCCTATGCACCCAACGGAACAAGACGGGCGTAACTCTCATTTAGATGCCCAAGCCATGAATGCTCTCTTTGGCGCTTTAAACGCGGACGAGTTCAATAGGGTGAGCAATTTAGAAACCGCTCATGCTATTTGGACAACCCTTGCGGAAATTCACGAAGGGACGTCCACGGTTAAAGAGGCAAAATTGCATAGGCTTAAGATAAAATATGAGACATTCATAATGTTACCCCATAAGGATATCAATGAGATGTACTCACGGCTTAACAACATTGTGAATGAGCTCAAAGACCTTGGTACTAACCTTTCCGATCTTGACATTGTGAGAAAGATGCTTAGGGCTTTGCCGGAAAAGTATGAGGTGTTGGTGGCCCTCTTCCTCAACTCGCCCGATTTGCCAAGGATGATGCCAACGCAACTCTTGGGTAATTTAATTACCAATGAGTTGTACAAAAAGGACAAGGAGGAGCTTTTGGAGCAATCCTCCTCCAAAGGTAAGAAGGTGACCGCTTTCAAGGTCAAAGCGGTATCAAGCGAAGAATCCGAGGATAAGGAAGATGACTCCGAGGAGGAAATGGCTCTTCTTGTGAGAAGAATGAAGAGATTCATGAGAAGATACCCACACCGAAGTGGAGGACAAGAATCAAGTAAAAGGGAGCGATCCTTTGACAACAAGAATCGCTATAGCAACATTCGTTGCTATGAGTGCAATGAGAAGGGGCAGATCGCTTCTCATTGCCCAAAAGGAAGGACGACAAAGGGAAGTCATCCAAGAAGAAGGAGGTCAACCCGAAGAAGAAGCTTTTCAAAAGGCTTCACAAGAATGGCAAAAATGAAGCACATATTGGAGAATGGAACTCCGATGAAGATTATTCGGATTCCGACTCCGATGAAGAAGAGTCTCCCAAAAAGAAGGGACTTGTCGGTATCGCCATCAAAGAAGCACCATCACTATTTTCCACTCCTACGTGCCTTATGGCCAAGGGAGAAAAGGTAAAAATTTGTGATGATGATGATGAGCTTTCATATGATGAATTGATGGATATGCTTATTGACTTGAATGAATTTCTTGAAAAAGAGAAAGCAAAATTCAAGGAGCTCAAGAAAGAGCATGAATCTCTTAAAGAGTTACATGAGGAGCTAATTGAATCTCATGCCTTTCTTCTCCAAGAAACATCAAGCAAGTCTAATTCTAGCATTGGAATCTCTTGTGATATTATGAATGATGTGCTTAGTCTAGAAAATGCTAAAATTAATACTTCTACTTCATGTGATGATTTAAATACCATGTCTTGTAGTTCAAGTATTAATAATTTTGTAAATCTATGTGATGAAGAACTTGTTGTTGAAAATTGCAAACTAAAGGATCAAATTAATCAATTGAATAAAAGTTTGAAAAGATACTTCAAGGGTAAGGCCACTCTTGACAAATTATTGAGTGAGTAAAGATGCTCATTTAATAAGGAGGGACTTGGATATGTGCCCAAGAAAGGTAAGAAACCCTCAAAACCGGTCACAAGATTTGTGAGGCCAATTGGTAAGCAAAACCAAGAAATAAAAACCGCATCTACTCATTTATTTGATTCTTGCTATTTGCTAAAGAAATCTACTAGTGGGAAGATTATTGCTAAATTCATTGGCACTTCAATTTTAGACGCTAAAAAGAATGCTATTTGGGTGCCCAAAACCTTGGTTACTAACCTCCAAGGACCCAAACAAATTTGGGTACCTAAAATAAATTGATTTTATTTTGTAGGTGAACTACAAGACCGGTGGTCGACATTGGGTGCTTGATAACGGGTGCACTCAACACATGACCGGAGACCGGAAGATGTTCACCACATTTGAAAATGGGGGCAATGAAAAGATCACCTTTGGCAATAATAGCAAAGGAAAGGTATTAGGATTGGGTAAAATTGCTATCTCAAATAACCTTTCCATTTCTATTGTCTCTTTAGTAGAAATATTAAATTTTAACTTGTTATCCATTACTCAATTTTGTGATCTAGGTTTAATTTGCTCTTTTTCAAAAGATGGTGTTTTAATATTAAAAGAAAAGAATAATGAAATTGTTTTCAAAGGTTTTCGTTTTGGAAATCTTTATTTAGTAGATTTTAACTCAAATGATTCTGGATTGAAAACTTGTTTATTAGCTAAAACTTTCTTGAGTTGGTTATGGCATAGAAGATTAGGTCATGTGGGCATAATTCAACTCAAAAAAGTTTTTCAAAAATAATTTAGTTGTTGGCTTGAAGGATGTGAAGTTTGAGAAAAATAAACTTTGTAGTGCGTGTCAAGCCGGTAAACAAGTGGCAAATTCTCATCTATCCAAAAGTATCATATCAACATCTAGACCATTAGAGCTCTTACATATGGATTTGTTTGGGCCAACAACCTACAAGAGCTTAGGGGGCAACAATTATTGTTTGGTCGTTGTGGATGATTATTCCCGATATACATGGGTCTTCTTCCTGAATGACAAGAGTGATGTCTCCAAGATTTTCAAAAGCTTTGCAAAAAGGGTTCAAAATGAATTTAATTTTAAAATAAAGAAAGTTAGGAGTAACAATGGTTCCGAGTTCAAGAATGCAAAAATTAAGGATTTTTGTGATAAACTTGGAATAAAGCACGAATTTTCTTCAACATACACTCCGGAGCAAAATGGAGTTGTAGAAAGGAAAAATCGTACATTAATTGAAATGGCTAGGATAATACTTGATGAATATAACACTTCCGACATCTTTTAGGCGGAAGCAATCAATACCGCTTATCATGCCATAAATCGCCTTTATTTACAGCGTCTTTTGAAAAAGACTTCCTATGAACTCTTCATGGGTAGGAGGCCAAACATATCTTATTTTAGAGTATTTGGATGCAAATGTTTTATTCTAAGAAAAGGTGTTCGGCTCTCAAAATTTTCAAAGTCGATGTGATGAAGATTTTCTTTTAGGTTATTCATCTAATAACAAAGTATATAGAGCATTCAACAAAAATACCGGTGTAATTGTAGAATCTTTTGATGTTCAATTTGATGAGACTAATGACTCTCAAGAAGAGCAAGAAAATTTGGATGATGTAGGTGATGAGGGACTAAGAAAGGCTATAGAAAACATGCAAGTTGGGAGCATCAAGCCAAAAGAGAATCCAAATGATCCATCTTCATCAACTCAAGTTCAACCTCCTACATCTTCTACTCCAAGTTCTATTCAAGTTTTAGATGAAGAAAAAGATGAGCAATCTCAACCATTGAGAGTTCACAATGCATTATCTAGAGATCATCCAATAGATCAAATATTGGGTGATGTGGGTAAGAGTGTTCAAACCCGTTCTAGATTAGTTTCATTTTGCGAACATTACTCGTTTGTCTCCTCTATTGAACCAAAGGTGGTAGATGATGCATTAGAAGACCCCGATTGGGTTAATGCCATGCATGAGGAGCTAAACAACTTCGCAAGAAATGAAGTATGGAGTTTGGTGGAAAGACCCGAGGAATAAAACGGAATTGTGGTAAGAAACAAAATAAGGTTAGTTGCTCAAGGTTACACTTAAGTCGAGAGACTAGATTATGATAAAACTTTTGCTCCCGCAGCTAGACTTGAGTCAATTAGAATCTTGCTTGCTTTTGCATAATGCTTTGATATTAAACTTTATCAAATGGATGTTAAAAGTGCGTTTCTAAATAGAAAAATAACCGAACTTGTGTTTGTTGAGCAACCTCCCGGATTTGAGGATCCAAATAATCCTAATCATGTTTACAAACTCTCAAAGGCGCTATACGGACTCAAACAAGCCCCTAGGGCATGGTATGAGCGTCTTCGAGATTTTCTAATCTCAAAAGGATTCAAAATCGGGAAGGTTGATACAATATTGTTTACCAAAATTATTGAAGATGATTCTTTGTATGTCAAATTTATGTTGATGATATCATATTTGGTTCTACTAAACAAGACTTTTGCAAAGAATTCGGTGATACGATGTGTAGAGAGTTTGAAATGTCAATGATAGGAGAATTGAGTTACTTTCTTGGACTTCAAATCCAACAACTCAAGAATGGGACGTTCATTAGCCAAACCAAGTATTCAAGAGACTTACTCAAAAAGTTTGGTATAGAGGATGCAAAGCCCATCAAGACTTCTATGGCAACCAATGGGTATTTGGACTTAAATGAAGGAGGTAACTCGGTAGATTTAAAGCTTTATAGATCCATGATTGGTAGCTTGCTTTATCTTACCGTATCTAGGCTCGATATTATGTTTAGTGTGTGTGCATGTGTGCAAGGTTTCAAACATCTCCTAAAGAGTGTCATTTAGTGACCGTAAAGAGAATTCTAAGATATTTAAAACATTCCTCTAGTATAGGCTTTTGGTTTCCAAAAGGTGCAAAATTTGACTTAATTGGATATTCGGATTCTGATTATGCGGGTTGCAAAGTGGATAGAAAGAGCACCTCTAAAAGTTGTCAACTGTTGGGAAGATCCGTAGTATCTTGGTCCTCAAAGAAACAAAACTCCGTAGCTCTTTCAACCGCCGAAGCCGAATATATCTCCGCCGGAAGTTGTTGTGCATAATTATTATGGATGAGGCAAACTTTAATAGATTATGGAATCAAATTTGATAAGACGCCTCTTTTATGTGACAACGAAAGTGCGGTGAAAATAGCAAATAACCCCGTCCAACACTCAAGAACCAAGCATATAAATATTAGACATCATTTCTTGAGAGATCATATTAGTAAAGGGGATATTGTCATTAGCCACATAAGAACCGAAGACCAATTAGCGGATATTTTCACTAAACCATTAGATGAAAGCCGTTTTTGTAAGTTGAGAAATGAATTAAATGTATTAGACTTCTCGAATGTTGCTTGAACCCTTGTTGCATGCATTTAGGTGATACTTTGGTCTTTTGAGTATTTTTGTGTTGATTTATCAAAAATCATTGCCAAAATCGTGTATGTTCATACAAATTATTTTATTAGCCTTCAATTAGGTTCTTAAATACAAAATGATCCTGAATGACTCTTCTTTGTGTGCAAAACTAGGGATCATTTGCATAAAATCTTCTTTCAACCTCAAAATTACGAAGTCCTTGAAAAATCGGTATTACCGCAGTTCATAGCACGATACAACCGCGGAGCGGTACTACCGCAGTGAGGCGCGGTACTACCGTAGGGCGGTACTACCGCGATTAAGTGCGGTACTACCGGTTTTTCTCAAGGAGGTCGGTTACTTCCGGATTTTTCTCCCTTTCATTCCAAAAATCGTTCCCTCTCTCCTCTTTACTCCATTCACCCGAACTCTCTCTCCTTCCCTCTCCTCTCTCTCTCACAAGAACCCTCTCAAATCTCCCACTCCGATCTGCAAATTCGGTGGGATTTTTGTGGTTCTTGGACGTTTTTCTGCATCTCAAGTGTCCTCCTCCTCCATTCCTTGAGGTATTTCGAATCAAACCCGAAGTTTCATCTCCTTTTGGTCTCTCTCATGAATCTAGGTTAAAAATTTGAAATGTGGATGTTTTGATGCTATATTCTTGGGCAAATTGCTAGGATTAGTGATGTTTGATGTTTTCACATCTTTTTATTGGATCATATCCATCAAAAACATCACTTGGAATCATAGATAAATCTGCCTTAGAAAATTTCAGGAAAATCGGTAATACCGCTTAAGAACGCGGTACTACCGCAGGACGGTACTGCCGCTCCTGACCCCGGTACTACCGCTATGCGGTACTACCGCAAGGGTCAGCGGTACTACCGCACCCCGGTACTACCGCATTATGCACTGCGGTACTACTGATTTCCCTAGAAAATTTTAGAACATTGCGTTCTTTCAATTTCAACCTAATTTTCATATTCTCCAGCACTCTTTGACTTCCTCTTTCCTTGTTTATCTCATGATGGCTCCCAAGACTCGGAATGCTGTTAGAAAAGTTGCCGAAAGTAGAAATCCGGTGAGGAAAACATATGCAAGTGGCGGGAGTGCAGGACAAGGTTCCTCCCATCAAGCTCCTACTCGTGTTCCTCCTCCTGTTGAACCAGAGGATGAGGAGATGCCGGAACAGACTCAGGAGGACAGCGATAATGGAACCCCAATGGTTCCGATACCGAGTCTAACCGCTATGGGAACTCCTCTGAGAGCGAATTACCTGATGTCGCTGAGGAAGGGGAGGAAGATGAAGGATATGGTGATGATGAGGATCAAGGTCCTCTTATCAGTTACCGAAGAGATGATATTCGAAGCATGCATTGTGATGACTATGCCATTCTTAGATTTCGACGGCAGTCTCTCCTCCCCAAGAATACTGCTAATCCAAGGTTTCATATACAGTTTCAGGAACAAGTGTATGAAGAATTCTTCCTCCACACTAAGTTTACAAATCACAAATATGTGGACTGGGAACACATCGATGGCATTCCTGCTTATGCTGGCCTTTGGCACATGTTTCAAGATTCAGTAATTCACCATCTTGTAACTCTCAAGTCGGACTACAACGAGGAGTTGATTCGGCAATTTTATGCCACCTTGTGGATTTCCCCTAACTTTGAGCACTTGGAATGGATAACTGGAGAGCAGTATGTAAGCGCAAACAAGGCAGATTTTGAGGCAGCCCTAACCACTTTCTCAAGCGCCTATGTCAAGGTGTTTGACAGCCCGGCGATTGCAATTCACCAATGCTCACACTTCTATAATCAAAGCCAGAGGTTTGTGCATGGCAAGGCTAATCATTTTCTGCCCGTTCCCGGCTTAATCAATAAGATCATCAATCAAACCATCATGCTAAAAAGTGGAAATTATGATGCTGTTAGAGGCCATGTCTAGAACTTGATCCACTACATCACCTCAGGGATACGGTTTGATGTTATTGACTTAGTGATTCGTGGGATGGACGAATCCAAGAATGATAGGTCTCGAAGGATCAATTATGCACCATATATCATGAAGCTTATCATTCACAAGACTGGTCCCTTCAGAGGCGGCAAAGGAGGAGTGCATAAGGCTTATAAGCCAAGAGAGATTCAGTTGCCTCCTCGTCCAAGTGCGCATCCTGGAGCTTCCTCCTCTTCTCAGCCTCAGGGGGAGCAAGGGTCGCAAGGCGATGATGTATCTATGGCCCAGCTTTATGTTGCACTCATGGGGCTAAGTGGCAGCATGACTTCCATGACTGATAACATGACCACAATGAGCGGCAACATAACTTCTCTCACCGAGCAGTTTTCTTCTCTCTCAGGTGATATCTCATCTCTCTCCGGGCACATTACCACCCTCGGTGACCGGATGACCTCTCTTGAGAACGCCGTAGCGCCTCGTCACTACGTGCGTAAACCCCATCCTCGCCGTGGTCCCTCTCCTCCAGCCCAAGACCCTGCTCCTGAAGAGTAATCTTTTTTTTTATCCTTGATGCCAAAGGGGGAGAAGTGTGTTAGAAGAAGAAGAGAAGACGAAGACCATCAAGCTTTATCTTTTGCGATTATTGTAATAGTTTATGTGGTGTAATAACACTTTGAATGTTTATTTCTCTATGTGTGATGAACTCAGTGAGTTGTAATGATCTAAATGCTTTCGTTGATTATGTTATCAAATTTCAGCTCTTGTTCTTCATTGTTGAATGTTTACGCTAAGTGAATTTTTACAAAATTTTATCGCACTCTTATTCTTCACTCTTGCAAACCCATGCATACACATAGGGGGAGTGTTCTTTTTTACTCTAGAATGAAATTGAATCACTTGTATTCATTAATCTACAATGAAAAATTTAATTTTACCATTCATGAGTCAACAAAATTGAATATGCAACTTGTTAAAATACAAGTAGTATGTTCAAATCCTTCTTAGGGAGAGATTGAAAGCATCTAGGCCCCTATCTTAGGGTTTTGGTAATTAATGATAAATTAAGAATATGGGACTAACATGTGTGTTGAGATTGAGATTGGTAATTAATGACAAAAGTGAAGAACAAGCTACAAATGAAATTTGAAGCTCAAGAAGCATCAAGATTGAGATACATAAATTTTAGGATCTCTTTTTTGGTTTACCGGTCTTAGGAGAAAAGGTGGAAGACCGGATTATAGGTTACATGCCGTACTATTAAGAGGGATCATTGAAAGTAGCTTGATAGCATGTTTGGGTGCACATTGGGTCATTCTAGGATCATACATGCATTTGAAAATGTGTTTGAAAACTCACTGTGCTCTCTCAGTAAAATTAGTAGCACCACACCCTCCTACGGTACTACTACCATAGCGGTAGTACCAAGATAAAAATATGCGGTACTACCGCAGCACGGTAGTACCGATTTATTTGCGGTATCTTTTTTTCCAGAGAGCTCCTCCTTGAGGACTTAGCCTCTCAAAAAATCGGTAGTACCGGATATTGAACGGCGGTAGTACCGCATTGCGGTAGTACCGCATGGCACAGCGGTAGTACCGATTGTCGGAATGATTTTTCCAGAAGAGTATCCTCTTGGGGACTTCACCTAAAACAAATCGGTAGTACCGGAATATGAATGGCGGTAGTACCGCATGGTACAGCGGTAGTACCGATCGTCGGAACGTTTTTTCCAGAAAGATCCCCAAGAAGAACTTAGCTGCAAAGAAATCGGTAGCACCGATTTATGCACGGCGGTACATCCGCAATGCAGTAGTACCGCACCTACCTGCGGTAGTACCGTACTTTTAATGGCGGTAGTACCGCACTAAAATCCAACAGCTAGTTCTGACCGCCTGACATAGCCGTTACTGTTTGCTACAGTAAAAAATCGGTAGTACCGCACTTTCAACGGCGGTAGTACCGATTTCCCTGATTTTTCAGGATTAATTTTATCCAACGGCTACTTTTGGTTGGTGGGGCTATAAATACCGCTCCACCTGCACTTGGGCAGGTTGATGATGTTCATTGAACTCATTTGAGCCCTAGAGCATTTACTCCACTCTCTTTTCACTCTTGAGCATTCATTTGAGCTAGTGGAGAGATTTTCAAGTGTATTCAATTCTAGTTGATCCTTTGTGCACTTGAGAGCCGTCAAGTGAAATCAAGGTCTATTTTCTTGGTGCTTGCCGGCACCTAGACGATGGGAAAATTGATTGCCGGTGATTTCTTCAAAGAAGTTTGTGAAGAAGCCCGGGCAAGTTTGTGAGTGGTGTGGAGCTCGCCATCTCCGGAGCGGAGTAAGAGCTACCAATAGTGATCGAGGTGTTTCGGCTTAATTCGTGGAGCCGGTCCGATTAGTTCGGGCTAACCTCAACGTGGATTAGTGGAAACCGGCAAGTTTCCGATACCACGGTAAAAACATCAAGTGTCTTTGTGATTGTTTCTTGTTCTTTATAGTAATTGATCTTGCTTATTATTGCTTATTGTCAATTGCCTATAATCTTTATTATTGTGTAAAATTGCTCATCGGTTAATTGATTGCTTAGTGTCATCTAGCCCTTAATTGTTTAATATAGGCAAGAAATTTTAAAACCTCCTATTCACCCTCCCTCTAGTCGGTTATCCTTGATCCTACAGTATTACCACCATTGCTCCTCTTACTGATGCACAAGCAATATCGCACAAATATTTTGCATGTCAACCTGATTGAAGAACAGTGGTTAGAACTGTGAATGACAACCAGGGGAGCCAAACTTGTCTTGGTTGCGATGGGTAACTTCGGAAAATTTTGAGTAGTGTAACTAGATCTAGTCTGTTGCCTTGTTATAGTCTTGTTTAATGTCTCCCAAACAAGGATAACAAAATGGATTTTGAAAATTTACCGGAGCTAGGCCGGTAGCCGGTATATTCCCAATCTATGTCGGTTTAACATTTCTATTTAATTTGTTTTACATATTTTTCCTCAAAAGTGTTGTGTTTCTTTCTTTGGTCTTATATAATCATTAGCATCAAGATTTCATCAAAATAAGTATGAAATCTACCTCTTGCCTGTCAGTAATGTATGGTTCTCTTGCCTGTCAGTAATGTATGGTATCTACCGGCTCTAGCCGGTATACCCAATTACCGGTTGGTTACCATCGGTTTTTTGATCCGGCTCCCAACTGCCGAGTGTCATCCTGGAACAAGATGAAACCTGAGCTGGACCACGAAAATATAGCTTATAGGAATCGATGATTGCTGTCCATCTCCTTATGGGAAGAAGTTGCATTGTTTAAATGGTTATTGTAGTTGTCAGATGTTATTCTAGTGGAATTACTTTCCCCTATTAAAGACTATTAGATACACAGCATCTCTGAAATGTTTCAGAGTGATGTGCAAATGCTGCATCAAAGCCAGGTTCTTGTTCAGTGATCATCAGAAGTCAAAGAGCACGACATAGCATCATTGTCGAACAGAACGAAACATGGATCGACGTGTTCCATGCTGTACCAATCATTACTTAAGCCAATTATTACCAGGTAGTTGTCTATCCTCTACCAAAATAGTTCAAGTTTTTAGGTTAAATACTCGATCATTTACTTCCTCAATTTCCAGCGACATGATGGTGCTACGTGCCCTATTTTCAGTTGTATAGGCAACCACATGGCTGAGCTACCGCCATATAGAAACGATGAGAATAATGACAGTGGATAAATCGATACCTTATCTGAAAAAGTAACAAGACAAATCGTGATGAGATACATGAAACTGCGTACCGTAACGGGACAATGCACATACAAATAGAGGTGGAACTAGAACGAAAGTGACTAAGATTCACCATTCTATCATACATATAATATCATATATTATTTCAAAGTAATGTTGTACTAAATTGTTATGTGTCTAATAATTTTTAATATCAATAAGTTAACATAACCGATAGCAATGTACAATGATAAAAAATAGCGATTAGAATACTTACTAAAATAAAGAAACCCACTAAAATTATTAGTTAATTATAGTAAAGTGAAGAAACTAAGAGTGAAATCACGGACAAAAAGATGGTCGACATGGGTAAAATACGTCATCCGACTTCAATGGGCTATAACAAAGAGAATAATTGAATTAAAATTTACAAAAAAGTAGAACGATTAAATGAAAGTAAATGCATTACCTTTTAGTATTTATATTCTTTCAACTTTCTTTATTTTTTTCTTTCTTCACATAGTAAATTAGACTATTACTTATGAAATCATCACCGATACGATTGCGCAAATAAGTTTTCACAATTTTCATAGTCAAAAGCACCTCTCAACTATAGCAGTAGCAACAGACAATACTAGTACTAGCTTCAAAAGTCGATCAAAGGATAGATAAGATGTTTCCTTATCTCCACTATTTTTTGAGAAAGCTAATCAATAGTCTGTATATTAGAGAATCTATCATCTGCTTGCACATCGGTAATATAGAGACAAACATGATGGTTAAGGTCTCTCAATTCTCTATAATCAAAATCATTGGGATAAAAGTTTAACAAGATTTATCAAATTCTCTAAATTAAAATCATGAAATTAGTCTCTTGGACTTAAAGCGGCCGACCAAACAAGCAAGTTAGAGATTGTTTCGCTGAAACAACTATCAAGCTCTTAAAGTAATCAATCAAGAACATCATTTAAACAATCCACTTCATAATGATGCTTGTTGCTAATTCCAGTTCTTTATCGTTTCTTCTTTGGATTAACGTAAGCTTTTTCCATTTTCAACTTGGGAATATCATATTTTTTACAAAAGGTATACACTTCACCTATATGAGATTCTCACCCATCTCTTCTAAACTCATCCAAATGCAACCTAGTTGATTTCACACATTTAATAACATTTACAATATCTTGATCTTTCCGTTGCAGTGCTAATGATAAGATGTTTGTGATTATTAAGATAGTCAACATGATATACAAATAAAAGACGAAATCAAATGAGTGCTAATTTACCTGCTATTTATCGAGTATTCAAAAATTTAATTAGATATCGTCACATTCAAAAATTAAAATAGTAAATACATGTTTAGAAGGTTACTTACTTGACATTGTAGACTTGTAGTCAAATTGTCTAGTCAAATCCAAAACTAGGTGAAATTTGAGCACATGGGCCATGATTGCTTACAATTTTTTCACCGATTGAAGTATTTAATGATTTGCAACAACTAAGCTGATATTTTAAAAATCCAAATTGAAACCCTAGGAGTAAATGTAACCTTACAATTTGAAAAAAACAATCATCAAATCAAAATCATAAATAACATATTTGGTCTCTTTACCTAAAAAAGAAGAATCTGAACAAAATTATCAGTATCAGGAATCCCGATTCGGGATAGGCGGATCAGTGGATGGCGGCCGCCGACTGGCGAAGTGATGAGGGCGTCGCCGCGTTGCGTACTTGCGTCGGGCGTCGGCAGGGGTCCGCATTCCGCATGTGGTAGTGCGAGGCCTAGCGAGTAGTGATGCGTTCGGAAATCAGGATCTGAAGTGACGAGGCGTACTCACGCACATGCGTTCGGAATCTGAAGCAACTAGCGTTTCGCTGTCCGCCCGTCCATGGACTGGAATTGGATTAGCGCTAATGAGTAGTGACGAGTTCTGACGCTGGATTGATGCGATGCGGCCCATGTGCCATGTGAGGCTTAGTCGTTACCACTCAGCAGAGGTTTGTTTTGGTGGTCTCATGTGTGACTTGTTTTGGTGGGCTGTGTTGGGTCTTACGTGTCAAGAAGAATTTGGTGGGCTGTTTTGGCTGCTGCGTGTCTTGGTTTGGTGGCTGGTCTGCGCTTGTGGTCTTTTTGTTTGTTTGGTGAGCTGGTATCAGATATAGCTGTCCAAACGGGTCGAGCTTCAACAGATCGTACCGTGGCTTATCACTGTAGATCCGGCCCGTTTAGGCACGATATGACCTGTAAACGGGCCGGGCCGTGCCTGGGCCGAGGGTGCGGCACGGCGGGCCGGCACGGCACGTCCCGTTTAGCTAACTCGGCACGGCACGGCCCGCCCAACAGCTCTACAATTTTTTGAATTTATTTTTATGATTAACATGTCTACAATTTATTTATGATTAACAGCTCTACAATGTCTACAACGGGTCATTGCAAATATTTATTTTTATGATTAACAATGTCTACAATTTTCAATATTTTTCTAAATTTTTCTAAATTTTCTACATTTTCTTTACAATTTTTCTTAATTTTCTAAAATTTTTCTCTTTTTTCGGTTAAACGGGCTAACTGGGCCGGCATAGCCCGTTTAGCCTTAATCATGCTCGGCGTCACGCACGGCCGCGGCATCGGCCGTGCTGGCTCGCACCACGGCCGCTGGCGCGTGCACGGCGCGCCGTTATTACAGTGCCTTACCGAGCCATGCCTAAACGGGCCATGCCGCGCCGGGTCCGTCTTTATGTCGCGCAAACGCGCCCATGGATAGCTATGGTATCAGATGCACAATTTTTTGAGTTGGGATGCACATATGGTGTATATGGACTGATATGGTATAATAGGCTGATTAGTACTGAAATTGTTTTTGAACCCGATGTCCTATGACATCAGATGAGCCTATCGGGCTCCGCCCATCATACAACCTGCATAGATGAAATGCATGGTATCTTTACTATTATAAAAGAAGGAGTTGGTGGTTGACCCGTCGTCACTCCTCTCTTCTCAGCCATTCGATCTGAATATAAGATAAAATCCGAACCGTCTGTTCACTCCTCCCTCCTCCTCCCCCACCCCGCACACCGCCTCCTAACCCTAAAATCCGAACCGCTCTCCCCCATCCCCTCGCTCTCCCCTCGCACTTCCCCTCGCTCCCCCCTCCTCTCTCCCCGTCGCCTCGCTCTTCCCCCGCCTCCCCCTCGCTCTCCCCCCGCCGGCCCCCCGCTCTCCCCTGCCTCCCTCGCCCCCGCCTCCCCGCCTCCCCCGCCCCCCGCCTCCCGCCTCCCCTCCTCCCTCCGCCGCCGCCCCCCGCCTCCCCCTCCCTCCCTCCTCCCACCCGCCCGCCGCCCCCTCCTCCCCCCGCCGCACCGCCTCCCCTCCCTCCCAACCCGCGCGCCTCCTCCCCTCCCTCCCACTCCGCTCCGCCACCGCATCGTTCAGACCTTCATGCACCGCCCAAGCTCACCGGCTCCTTCACCAACGTCAGCCTCGTCTTCCAACGCAAGATCCTCGAGCGGTCAGGGCTTGGCGAGGACACCTACCTGCCCCCCGCCGTGCTCCGGGTGCCCCCCAACCTGTGCATAGACGAGGCGCGATTTGTGGGGATTTCTAGGCACTGGCAAGAGCATTTAATCTTTGTAAAGAAACTCAGAAATTAAGGGCTAATTGGTTTGGTTCTTGGATTTGTGTTTGCAGCCGTGGTGGCATGGGAGGCCGGGAAACTGCTGTCGATCGAGGAGGTGGAGGTGGCGCTGCTCTGGCCATGGAGGTGCATGTCAAGATCCTCTACATTGCGCTCTGCCACCGACGTCTACTTCTGGGAGGCCAAGGTGTGCACAGTTCCACATCTTATAATTTTCTCATAGGTTTATGTTTTCCGATTGGGAAATGGTGATGCAGACATGCATAGATCAGTGGCTAACTTTGTGTGATTCTGCTTGAACTCGTGCAGGGGCAAACTCCGGTTTTCCCTAGGATCTTAGGCCATGAAGCTGGAGGGTATGCATCATCTTGCCTCCTCTGTCTCTAACCATCTTTTATTCTAAAAACATTGTCAGTTCTTCTACAATGCTACTTGAGAGGAGATAGGTTCAAGATCTTCGAGTATGACATGAAAGTAAAAGTGCATGTAGAGATGGCGATGAGTCCGTAAGATTTCGTTTTATGAAAAAGGTTAAAAAAAAGTCTGGTAAGACGATTTTGTGTGAATAGGGTGATGTCTTTATATATGAGGTTTTTTATCCCGCATTGACAAACTTCCAAGTTAGGGATTCATCATTCATAAATCATATCCTTCATTAGTAACATACTCCTTATGCAGATTCAGGATTTACTTGGTTAGATACACCCTATTGTGATTCTTGTAGACATGAGTGAAGTAATGCCAGCGATGTTTACGTCCATGAGCTGGTACTATTTCTTTTGTCATTTTTTGCTGAACTTGCCACCCAATATTGCCGGGTGTGTACTTATGCTCACAAATGCGAAGTCAATTGGAGATAACTTTCTTGTCATGAGCCCAATTGTACCTGCTATAAGAGTTATTTATACCGTTTTACTCTTGCCAAAATGAGCAGAAAAGAGTACGCTCTATGCTCCTATGAAAGATTTGTGGGGATTTCTAGGCATTGGCAAGAGCATGTGAGCTCTGTAAAAGATTTGCTGGGATTTCTAGGCATTAGCAAGAACATTGCTGCCACATACCATCTTTCCTTTTCTGGTTTTGATGCATTTTGAAGTGAGACAATGATACCAAATTAATTGACTCGTAGGTCATAGTTATCAATGGGGATCTAAGTGCTTTCCAGAGGATCTACGATGATTAATCTTGTAGTTCAAATCTGGTATGTGCCTTGTACTAGAACACATTTCTACCTTATTTGTTGGATATTAGTATCATGCACGAATGCACTCATGTACCGTTCTTGTTTCTCACAGGAGTGGAGGCTTGGGAACCTTGCATACACACAGGTAAGTAGAAGTCCACAATACCACTGCCCCCCCACCACCACCACAACAACAAAACAAATTCATGCATGTTCCTAATGTTATCCACTTGAATCCTGTTAGGATCGTACGATGAATGGAATATCTGAGTTGGTGTCTGTGTGTACTGACGAGAGTTGTGGAGGCTTTTGGTAAGTTGGATGGTATGAACAGCCCCTCCTTTGCAAGGAGGGTTTTAATTCTTGAAAACATTGCAGAGGTTTGGTCTTGTGTCTTGATGTTAGATCTTGACTGGGATGACCTGATATGGGACACATTTCACCATTTCTCATAACCATAAAGTATGAAACTTATTTGTCTGTTTTTTGTTTCATATTTTCTCTACATGTTGGGTATGCCAAATTTTTTTTCTTAGATTCTATATTTTGTCTATATGTTTAGTATGCCAAATTTTTTTCTCGGATTCTATCAAATGGATTAGCAGGAGGAGACAACGTAGTTGTGGTCTTGACTTTGTAAGATGCCCTATGAATGACTGTGTCACTTGTATGACATGGTTATGGTTGTAGACTACACTACTTGTCAGGGGAATATCATGTCCATGTACCACTATGGCTTTTCTATGGCATTGGGTGTTATAATGTTTCAACTTTGACTTGCAATTACCAAACCGATTGGTCATCTGCCCTACCACCGAAAAGCATTCGTATTTGATCTTTTACTATCCTCTCATAACAACATTATTACAGGTATAGCGTTGTTAATAACTTATATTATGGTAGTAAAATTAGTGATTGTAGCTGCTTATTTAGGAGTTAAATTCAATAGGTTCAACTCTTTTTCTCTCATCTGATTTGGGATAACAATATTACTCTGAATCCATAGGGTAAACAAGCCTATTGTATTAGTCACATCCTCAGTTTGCTATAAAAAATTATTGTACTTTGCACTAATTATCTAATATCCTAATGATAGTATGCATCACTTTTATTTGGTTTTCCGTTGCAACACACGAGCACCTTATTAGTATAAACTGAAATCACACTGTTCTGGGCCTTCTGGCTCCATTGATGCTGTGTGCTATGTGATCATTTTTTGTCCTTTGTACTTTACTCTTTAGCTCTCGGGATCACAAGCTCAGGCCAAATTTTATGACCTATATAAAAAAAGCATACTCGTAAGATTTAAGAACTTGTTCTCATCCAGATTTGTCGAAGAATATACAAATATCCCATCCTTTTCAGTTTATGATTTCTCTTAAATAAATAAATGGATAAATTTTTACTGTCTTTTCGAAGTTTTTAAAACAACTTATCGATATTTAATTCATTCACATAAATACTCATACAAATATTAAAAATTATCCACCGTATCCATAAGCCATGCCAAAAAAAAAGCATGCCAAAATTCTCTCAGCACAACAAAGAAAACAGGAAACCGAATTTTTTTAAAAGGAAACTGTGGACGACTCAGCTGGGCCCACCATCCATCCGCTAACCCTAACCACGCCTCAACCAAACAGCGCAGCTCAGCCGTCCAGACCCATCATCAGACGGCCCATAGCCGAACCCACCCCATATAAATTCCCGTCAGCCTCCGCTCTCGCACGCGCGCCTCCACGAAAACCTAGCCGCCCTCCTCACTTCCTCCTTCCTCACAGGCGGCGGCGGGGGCGGCGAGAGGACAGGATGGCGACCTCGACGGCGCGCACGGTGAAGGATGTCAACCCCCACGAGTTCGTCAAGGCCTACTCCGCCCACCTCAAGCGCTCCGGCAAGGTAACGCACCAACTCCCTCAGATCCCGCCCACGCTAAGGTAGCCTCGAGTAGGGGATTGGTAGTAATAGCCCGCCTCTGCGAGTGTATTGGCGTCGTTACGTCAGTTCTTGGTTGGCTTGGCATGTGCTCGCTGCTTCAATGCCAAGCGTATATTCTACACTGTTGATTTCGGTAGGAATGTGGTGGATTTGGGTTGCTTCGTTTAGGCGAATAGTACTGCTCGGTGTGGTGAAATTTTTTCTGTTGTAGCGAAAGTTTCTAGCCAAATTTGTATGGGATTACCGGTTGATTTCTTGTATGTATCTTAGTTGTGCATATAGTAGTATCATGCTAATAGGAGGTGGTTCTCGATTGGCTTGTCAAGTGGCTGCCTGTGCGGGATTATTGTGTTGCTTTTAGTCGTCGTTGCTGGTTGATTTCTTGTTGCAGTGCTATTTTGTTTGCGGAAGGAAGGTTGTTGTTTGTCCACCTTTCTCTGTGAATCCAAATTAGTTCAGCGATGGGCATCTGACTTCATTAGTGATGAGCATCTGATTGTGTATTCTTTACTAAAAAGATTTATCAAAGTTTGGTTGTCATTGTTTCCTAGTATCACTTAGCTCGAGCATAGAGGTAAATGACAACATTGCAGATTATTCTGGTTTGATTTATGTCAGAGATGCGAGGAATCATTGCATTTCGATGGTACTGCCAATTGTCTGTAACCCAAAAGTGTTATGTTTTGTTGCATTTGAAGTTTTTTTGATGCATTGAACATATGTTTACAAGAGAAGTCTACTTGGAAGAGTGATTTGAGTTAGTTACAACATTCAGTGCTACCCTCAACAAACTCTCTTTCTACATGATTTTAGCATTGGTGAATTATTTGGATCTTGCTTGGTGTTACTTTTATGTTGCTTCCCAGAATTTGCGAGGACTGAAATGATTTCTGCCATTACAGATGGAGCTTCCGGAGTGGGTTGACATTGTGAAAACTGCAAGGTTCAAGGAGCTCCCGCCCTATGACCCTGACTGGTACTACATCAGGGCTGGTGAGGAATAATACTGTTCTGTTTTTGTCAATGCATAGTATCTCCAATCACATCAATAATGGACTTGGGCAATGACTAATTATGATATCTCCTTTTCGTTGTGTTATAGCCTCGATGGCGCGGAAGATCTACCTGAGGCAGGGTATTGGTGTGGGTGGCTTCCAGAAGATTTATGGCGGACGACAGAGGAATGGTTCGCGCCCCCGCACTTCTGCAAGAGCAGTGGTGCTGTTTCTCGCAACATCCTGCAGCAGTTGCAGCAGATGGGCATCATTGATGTCGATCCCAAGGGGTAATGCAGCTGCTTTTGTTCTTTATGTTTTTATACATTAATTACTTTTTTTTGCTGAGGACTGTTGTTTGCGTATGCTATTTGGCTCTTCTGTTGCAGTGGAAGGCTCATCACCTCCCAGGGAAGGCGTGATCTTGATCAGGTTGCTGGAAGGGTTGCTGTTGCCCCCTGAGCAGTTGAAATCCTCTTATTGCAGTCATGTTTTGTAGTAGAATTCAGCTACAGTTTTGAATTAGGATATCTCCTGCGTTTGTTTATTGAAAGAACTTAAAAGTAGGATGCATCCACTTATGGTACTTTGCGATATGTTCTGAACTTCTGATTAAATGCCAGATCATGTTTCGAGACAAAATTATGAACTGTTGTGATGGAAGTAAGTGCCTTGTTTGGTTTGTTTGGTTTGTGGAAGTCTTCAATCGTCATTGTTGGTGACTTGTTTTGTTTACATTCCAATTATCTTGTAAATAATTGAATTGAAGCAGTTTAGATTTTGCTGCTTGTTATCGTGAATTTTATGGCGATAGCGCAAAAGCAGATGTATTACCTTGTTTACTGGAAGGGGCATTACCTTTTATTCTTTGTTGCTTCCTACATGGTACTCCAGTTTTGTAATATGTATTACCTTACTGGAAGATGTATTCTTTGTTGCTAGTGTTTGTTACTTTGTTTATCCTTGTCAAGTTCCAGTGCTTCCCAAGGCACTTTTTTGGAGAAGAGAGCCTCCCATAAGCTTGGTTCTGTAGAGTAGAAACTTGCAAGGATGGTTTGATCTTTGTTTGAAGATTAAGTTGGTGCTAATTTGGGCTTTTTAAGCTTGAGTTTCTGCTTTTTTTAATTGTAGTGCCTTTTTTTGCATTGTAACAGCTATAATTAAAATTAAAAAATTTTAAAAAAGACATGAGTTATATCATCGTGGATAATATAAAAAAATAAGAGAAAAAAGAATATATAAAAAAGCTTAAAAAAGATAAAATTAAGAAGTTAGAAGCCCAATAAATGACCGGTGCTTCGAAGCAGGAAGCAGATGCATGTGCCAGTCCATCGGTCTACTTTTAGTTCGGCATGGAAGCGGTCTACAGGTGTACTGTTGTATCCGTAGAAGTGCTACTCACTTATCTATGTTTGTGATTTACAAGTGATCTTTATTCAGTGGTGGAGCTAAAAAAATTTATGTTTGGTATGTACTATTGATTTAAATATGTGGTAAAAGGATTGCTATTAAGTACTTATCGGTTGGTCAAATGTTAGCGTTGAGTAAATTATACATGATCTGATAATATTGATATGCCTATTTAGATCATGTATATATTCAAAATTATGTCATAATAAACTGATTACATCATAAACTCAAGACAAAATACCCTCAAGATCAAAACTCCAAAATAACTCTCTTAAGCAAAATTAGGCAATCACAAAAACTTTATATAAAAACTATTTACATGAATGAGATCTGATTTCTAAGAGATATCTTCATCTCTTATACGCTCTTGGCACAAAAAAAAAGATCAAAAGGAGGTGAAATACAAACAAAAAAGCCAAGCAAATCAAAAGCATAAAGAGAAAATAATGGTACAACTCATTTGAACAAATTTTGATTATTCACTTCACTTTGAGAGGAATGTTTTATTACCACTCTCTTATAGAGTACATAGCTCTAAATCTAACCCGATAAGACTTTATTCTCTAAGACATGACCTACCACCGCAATTTGCAAATTACTTTTTCACCTAGTACCAAATAATTTCCTCAATTGCTATCTACGTGCCTTTATAGTAATTTTCTTTAAAAAACCACCTTAATGAAATCCATAATATCCAAGGAGTTGCCACCAAAATGGTACGTCTACCGAGGACCATTATCATTTAAAACAAGTCCGATGACTTCTCCTTGAATCAAGTACTTCCACACGTTTCACGGGAAATTTTAGTTTCTCTACATTTTAAAAAAGGTTTTAATTCATCCTAATTGTGTTGCGACGGATACATCCCAGTTTTGCTGTATCTCTCTTATATTTTACGTTGTATCTCCCACTTGACAAATAGGACATGTGTGCGCGCGCGTATGTGGGAGGATCTCCATAGTTGAGTGTAAGATCAATAAACCACATTCTCTAAAAAAAACAAAAATGTTCACCAGCTTCTAGTAATTTTGGTATCTTAACATCATTTAGCTTTTTGTTTATGTTGGTTTTTAAGCCTTCACGGGCCATTCCAATCAAACCTTCACATATATTATGCCAATAAGTTGCAGCATTTATTTGACAATCGATGATGCTGCTTTGTCAATCAAACTTGTGGTGCTGAAAAAAATGCTAATACTACCTATATTATTAGCGGGGGACTCTCTGTCCCCCGAGAGTGTCTACACGTCAGCGTCTGCAAAACGGTTCGCAAAGATTTAGTAATTACGTATATGTCCTCGATTCTTGTAAAAATATTTGAATTTTTGCGAAAAAGCTTTTGCATATTTTTTGCTAGGTAACGACCCGTGGTTTCCCGTAATTACGTATAAACCCTTATTTCTTCCACAAGGTCCTTGATTTTTTTACAAAAAGCCCATCCACTCTTGTTTTATTGCGAAAAGATCCTCAATTTTTTACGAAAAAGCCCATACACTTTCCTTTTGCTGTGAATTTTTATCTCTTTCACTTGGTCCATATGATAGATGACACAGCATGGCGCCACGCCTATGTGGCTATTTATTGTGACCGGTGATAGTTTGTTTCGAAGGAAATAGACCCATAGGGTCTTAACTCTGGATTGGTATAATGGTTTGGTACAACCAACAGGTAGTTTACAAATTGGTCGCTAAGAAATTACATAATAGCCCTTAAAGCATATAAGAAGCGCTCAGAATTTAAAAAAAACGAACAAGCCCTTGTCAGATTTCTGTCGCTAGCTGCTCCTCTTGCCATGGACGCCCAAGACTTGAGACAAGCAGGCTGGATCGACAGAGGAAGAATGGCCTCCTTGGAGTGGAGGTTGAAAAGGAGAGCCGAGGTTCGGCGACGGATTCCTCCGGCGATGCAGTCGGCAAGGTCCCCCTTGAGCCGCAGCTGGGAACATTTGATGATTTGATCTTCAGTCCAGTGACTTAAGAGAGCTTGCACAGAGCTTCTGATGTGGTTCTTGATTGTTGTATCCAAAGTGGGAAGGAGGGGGAGATACACAGTGGCCACCGGTGAGTGACGGCACACCAACCAACAGGCCATACATACACGCCAAAGCCACAACGGGAACAACATCATGGCGACGGACGGCGGTGCAACCGAACGCTCCATCTGCATGAGGACACCTGAGAGCAGGGTTAAATATTTCGGACGAAGTTTCGAAAATTTGTTCATTTCGTTACCCAACAAAAGGGAAATCATTCGGTCAAATTTTGGACGAACTTGTCTTCGTTCAAAATTTGTCCAAATTTTATCCAAATTTGATTAAATTTCATAAAAATTTAAATGAAGTTAAAAAATTTGGTCCGAAATTACGAACGAATTCCAAAGTTTTGCTCAATTCGGTTGTTTCGTTGGATGGCGAATTTTTTTTACATCCAAAAGATGGACATGGAGCTCCATCCGATGGTAACCCAGAGCCATGGCAGAGGTGGCAAGCAGGCAGATCTAGCTCTCCTCTTCTGTACAAGAACAAAAAAAAGGGAAAAACAACCTAAACTATGTACACAGGTTGGGATCCCTCCCTCTCATCGGAGTGTCGCCGATGAAAGGAAATAGGGGAGGGGTGCCGGATCTGGAAGGAGAAGAAAGATTTCTGGGAGGAGGAGGAAGAGAGGAGAACAAGAGGAGGAAGTCGGCTTTCCACTTGCCTCATTAGATTTAGATGACAGAAAATTTGAATTACTCTGGTACAATCTCACAGCAAGTCCCAGCTACATGCCTCCCTGCCTGTTATCAAGATCTGCCAAGGCGCCAACTGCCATTTGCTCTCGATCTAATCCTTCGTTGGCAGCACTGTAAGCGGAAACTATAATTACAACACTATCTTGTTCAATCTCAAACATGTATGAACATATCTTAATCCATATTGTAATAAACTTTTCTTTCTTATAGTAAGCTTTTTCTTTTATCTTCTACTTTACTTTGCAGCGTTCTTTTGATGATGAAAGAACTAGCGTACATACATTGGCATTTTTTTGTTATGTCTCTTTTCACTGCATGATCAAATGACAGAGCCTTCCTTTTTTATAGCGATCAAATCGTTCAGCAGCCGCCTGTTCGCTGCAATCACTCGCCTGTTTGCTGCAATCAACTGCTGCCTTTTGCGTGCATGCGTCATCACATACAGCGAAATCGCATGCAACAGCCGCTAATTGCTGTCATTAACAAATGTCATTAAACTAATTGCATGTGCCATGCAAACTGCCTGCCCTCTACTCACACATACAATTTATGCCATGCAAAGAGAGACAAGAGAGATTTAAAACCCAATAATTCTAATACTTTAAATCTAGCAACCATCATACTATATCTTTTATAATGAAAATTAATCTAATAAATTACATAGGGCACTTTTCCATTATTAAAACTAATAATATCCCATTTGACCCATGTAATAGCTTGATGATTCACACATAAACTTTAAGTGCACACTATCTGTGAATTTATCAAGTCATATCTTTAATTGAATTTAAATTGAAAGGATTATGGTGGTCTCAAATTTTTAGTCAATAAGATCCCTTCCATATATCACAATCAATTTAATCCAAAAAATATCTATAAATAAGGAAAACATAATCCTTAATTAAAATATTTCACTAAACTCCATAATGTGAAATAAAGCACAAAAAATAATACTTTAATTATATTCAAACTTGTTACAATAATATGAGCAATTGTTATAAATACAAAATTATACAAACCTTTACAAACATGATAACAAGGACCTCTCAGTTAAGCCCATACATTCAACATGACCATTAAATTTCTTGGGCAGTAGACCATTAGTTAGTGATCCGTTCACTACTATAGAAAACGTTATCAGAGACCGTTCAAAAACATCATCATAGACGGTTTCGTGAGTCATCTGAGTAATGAAATGAGATCATCACAGACGGATTTCGAACAGTCTGTAATGCAAATATCACAAATAGTTCTAACTACAATCGTCTGTGATAGTTGATTATATAGACGGTTTCCAGTCAAAACTATCTGTGGTAAATAAGTATCACAAACGGTTTCAACTACAAACCGTCTGTGATATTGAACTATCACAGATGGTTTGTAGTTAAAACCATCTGTGATATTGAATTAGCACAGATGGTTTGTAGTTGAAACCGTCTGTGATATTTAACTATCATAGACAGTTTATAGTTGAAACCATCTGTGACTCATTTTGTTTCGAAAGCATATTCGCTAAAAGACCTAGCAGTGCCGTGAAACTCTTGTTGGACCAATCGTTACTTGATTTTAATTTTAACAATTCAAGCACAGCTGACAACCTCATGTACTTTTGATTTGCAGCTCGTGAATAAAGATTTCTCCGATTCCTCCATCAAGTCCCAGAATTTAATATACTCTCTCTCATCATAGTTCGTTTCTACATCATGAAGCATCTGATCCAGATTATTATTATACAGTCTATCTGAATCCAAATCATAATCGACATCATCTAGTAGCATATCATTGACTTCACCGACGATGTCATTAGTACTATCTTTCTGTGTAATCTCCTCTTCACCATAACTGGTCCAGCATGCTTACCCTTTTTTGAAATCTCTTCGAATCAAGTGCGTTTTAATCTGTACTCGATTCTTAAACATCTTTATATTCTCGTAGTCAATATATGGACATTATATATATTACACCCCTTATTCAACATGTCCTCCTCGATAGCTCCTATAAAAGTAGATATCCCATTAATGTACTCTTCACTCACACGGTTTGCAACATACATCTAGCTTCGGTCCTATGTTACACATATATATAACAATTTAGTATTAAATATTAAATTAATTAATTAGTATACTATATATATACCATATGCATTGAGGCTTTGCTAGCTTAATTAACACAAAATCTATTTTCCCGAGAACCAATTATAACCAACAATTTTGACCAATTTGGCATGCCCACATGACAAGAACTGATCATGCATAGCTAAATAGATGTAAATTAAACCATCTTCAATTCCAGTCACTAAAAGTTAGATCTAATTTTTAATGCAACGAGAAACAAATTACATTACTAACCATAAGTAGTCAAGAACTTGATGAATCTTCAATCACTCTTACTAAATAGTCTCTTTTCACCAAATGGCCTAAAAGTCTTGCCTCCAACTCAAAATAGCAGTTAGATCTGGAATGCAAGACAAAGAGTACGTCGTCCATGGTTCTGCACGCAATTAATAAAGTGAAATTATCGCAGACAGTTTTTAATTTAAACTATCTGTGATGACTTAATTATCACAGACGGTTTGTATTATAAATCGTCTGTGATAATTCACATATGGTTCAAACTAAAAATTATTTATGATATTTAGTAATATCACAAACGGTTTATGGCAAAACCGTCTGTGATAATTCACAGACAATTTTTACCATGAACCATCTGTGATATTAAATATTCACAAATGGTTTTTAACAATGGCAACAATACATCACAGATGATTTTGTGAAACCGTCTGTAATGTTGCATCTAATATTAGACTTTTTGTTGTAGTGGTTATCATACGATCAGTACTGATATGCTCAATAAGTACCTTCTATTTTTGCACTCTCTTTAATTGACAAATATTTCAATTCCATGTGTTTTGCACCTTTCGAGTATTTGTTATTTTTGGAGAAGAATACGGCTGCGGAATCATTACAATAAATTTTTAATGGTCTCTCTATTGAGTCAACAATGTGGAGACTTGTTATAAAATTTCATAACCATAATGCTTAAATAGTGGCTTCGAAACAAGCCACAAATTCAATCTCCATAGTGGAAGTAGCAATAACTGACTGTTTTTCACTCTTTCTCCATAGTGGAAGTAGCAATAACTGACTGTTTTTCACTCTTCCAAGACACTGCTCCTCTAGCCAACATAAAAATATAGCTAAATGTAGATTTTTTTGAGTCTACACATCTAACATAGTTTGAATCTGAATAACCAATCACTTTAAAGTTATTCGATTTTCTGCAAGTGAGCATGTAATCATTGGTGTCATGTAAATACCGAAGAACTTTCTTCGTAGCTTTTCAATGATCTATCCTAGGATTACTTTGATATCAACCCAATATTCCAACAACAAAGCTAATATCTGGTCGAGTGCATGTTGAAGCATACATTAAGCTCCTAACTACCAAAGTATATGGAATAGATTCCATTTCTTTTCATTCCAAATCATTTTTTGGATATTGCATTTTGCTAAACTTATCTCCTTTCTGAATTGGAACTAAGCTAGTGAAGCACTTATCCATCCTAAACCTCTCCAAAACTTCATTGATATATCCTTTCTGAGACAAACATAATAATCCTTGTTTTCTATCATGGAATATTTCTATTCCAATGGCAAAGGATGCCTCACCCATATCTTTCATTTTGAAATTTGTAGAGAAGAATTTCTTTACATCATGAAACATTGATTTATCATTAGCGCTAATAGAATATCATCAACATATAGGGCTAACATAATAAACTTGCTCCAACTGACTTTAAGATATATACATCGATCAACATAATTTTCAATAAATCCGTACGATGTAATGGTATTGTTAAACTTAATATACCATTGGTGGGATGCCTATTTAAGTCCATATATTGGTTTCTTTAATTTATACACTAAATTTTTCTTCCCCTGGACTTTAAAACCTTCTGGTTGATCCATATAAACTTCCTCTTCAAGATCACAATTCAGAAATGTGGTCTTTACATCCATTTGATGAAGTTCTAAATCATAATGCGCAACTAAAGCCATAATAATTCTTAAGGAATCTTTCCTAGAAACCGGAGACAAAGTCTCTTTATAGTTAATGCCATATTTTTGAGTATAACCTTTGGCAACAAATCTTATAAGTTTATTGAAGTTCCCTTTGAGTATAACCTTTAGCAACAAATCTTATAACTTTGCACCTTTCAATATTATCTTTTAAGTTACGTTTGGTCTTATCTTAAGACCCATTTACAACCAACCCACTTTGAACCTTTATGCAATTCAACCAAATTCTTGTTATCCATTGATTTTAACTCATCTTCCATAGCATTAAACTATTTTTCTAAATTATTACTTTTCTTGGCTTGTACAAATGAGATTGGATCTTCATCTATACTTAAGTCACATCCATGTTCTAAAGAGTATACCACATAATAATCCAAAATAGCTAGTCTTTTCTATCTTACAAACCTTCTTAGCGCTATTTCTTAACCTTCTTAGCGCTATTTCTTGTGGTTTTTTCCTTTGTAACTTGTATATTATTCATTGACTTTTCACCAACCATATTTTCACTTTCTGGATTGTTAGGTAAATTTAAAACAACATCTGGAGGAGAAATGTTTATTGAAGAAGTTTATGCTCAAATCTCATTAACTGTACTTTGAGATTCATTACTCCCACCGATTTGACCATTCTTGATGGATCAATCATTTCTAAACTCAACTATTATTGTATTATGGTTAGGAGAATAAAATATATATCCTTTAGATTTTTTCAAGATAACCGATGAAATAACCGCTAATGATTTTTGCATCAAGTTTCTTTTCATGTGATCATATATCCTTACTTTTGCTGGACACTTCAAGAAAGATTGCCCATAAAGAAAGGCTTGGTTCGAAAAGAAGGGTACATATTATATTTCTGCATAACTTGAATCAAAGTTTATTGAAGTTCCCAATAATAACTAGTGGTTAGATACTGGCATAGTTATTGAAACCGGATCGGTCATTGAACCGCTTGAGCTTCTGGTTCACGGTTCACTGGTCCAACCGGTAATTAGCTGGTCAAACCGCCGGTTCAAGATAGCTTAAAAATAACTTTAACTTCCATACATCACAACATGGGGCTCGCCCACTTGGCTAGCGGGGCAAACACGTTTGACCAGTCGCGAGTTCCTGGGTTCGAATCCCGCCTTACGCGCTATTATTCCCGTGTTTTCTGCCGCTTAGCGCACACACCTGTTTTTCCCTCCAGTCCAACCGCACCGGCTTTATCCGATTTATATCAAAACCGGCCGGTTTAACCGGGAATTTTTTTGGTTTAGAGCGGTTCAAACCAAATCGGATTAGTCTTCGGTTCCGGTTTTTTCCGGTTAAACCGCCGATCCGGTTCGGTTTTCATATCTATGGATACTGGTGCAATTGCTCATGTGTCGCACATTTTACAGGATTCCTTCGATCCAATCCATAAGCAAAACATAAAATTTCCTATATATGGGAAACAAAATGAAGGAACAAATAGAAGGCATTGGGACATATCGCTTAATTCTAGATTCTGGATGCCATTTGGACCTTGAAATGTGTCTTTATGTTCTGAATGTGTTAGAAATTTAGTTTCTATTGTAAAGTTGGATAATATAGGTTTTAAGTTTAAGATTGTAAGTGGTGTATTTTTCTTATATAAATGTGAGTACTATTACGGTTGTGATACTTTATTTGAAGGATTGTATAGCTTTAATCTTAATAATAGATTTGCTGAATCTCTGTTTAATGTTGACCTTTCTATTGGCAATAAACATAGCGCACATAGTGAATATTATGCTTTCTTATGGCATCAAAGACATGGTCACATATCCAAGGAAAGAATAATGAGGTTAATTAATAATAAAATTCTACCTCAATTAGATTTTGTAGACTAGAACATATGGGTAGAATGCATTAAAGGAAAGCAAACCTCACGTATATCAAAGCATCCTGCCACTAGAAGTAATGCACCATTAGAGTTAATACACACTGATATATGTGGTCCTTTTAATGTTCCTTCGGGGCAAATGAAAAGTATTTCATCACTTTCATTGATGATTACTCACGTTATTTCTATTTATACTTATTGCATAAAAAGTCTCAAGCAGTGGATTATCTAAGGTATTTATTGATGAGGTTAAAAGGCAACAAGATCAAAATGTTAAAGTTGTGAGATCTGATAGAGGTGGTGAATATTATGGCAAATATAATGAAAATAGAGAATGTCCAGGTCCATTTGCTAAGTTCCTTGAAAGTAAAGGTATTTGTACATAGTATACAATGCTCGGAACATCTTAGCAAAATGGTGTAGCTGAAAGGAGAAATCGTACTTTCATGGATATGATTAGGAGTATGATATGTAATGTAAATGTACCTATATCCTTGTAGATGCATGGATTAAAGACTACTACATATATTCTAAATAGGGTTCCTTGTAAGTCTATTTTAAGACTCCTTATGAACTGTGGACAGGAAAGAAACCTAGTTTGAGACATCTTTTCCGCTTACATTTGGTGTCAGAGCAATGATACAACACTTTTGTTCACCATGAAAGTTTTGGCTCTGTTGTCTTAATGCTCTTTTATGGTCTCCTTGCCTGACCATATGAAAAGTTTTGCTTATGCTATTTTGCATGGATTCTGTATTGGACATAATAATATTTATCCTAGTACATTAAAATAACATATTCTTATTTTTGTTTCTTATGAAATGAAATACCAATTAAATGATCAATGCATAGCACAAGTTAGTAGTCACCAAAATGGCTTAAATAAAAAGTTATTGACATTTATTTGAGTATTTTTCTATTGTCCAGTCATATCGAATGTTTTTATAATGACTGTACAATTGAATTTATTAATTATAATGCTTGAAGATCGCCCAAAGGTGGATCATTGCTCATAATTAATAACATTGAAGAGATTGATCAATATTATTGGTGACATGTATATGAAAGTCATTTTTTTTAAAAAAACATGTATATGAAAAGATAGCATGTGTAAATATCTGAGTATGTTTCAAAAATCTATTAAAGTTAATCTTTTGATAGCTTTAAAGTTTGTATTTAAAATTCATCTAAAGATGGTTTTAGATGCATGTCTAAAATTCGTATCTGGATCTATTTTGGTCAAAATATTTATTTTAAGCATGTTCTTTTTGGCAGCCATTATAAACATGTATGCTCAAAGCAGCGGGCTTGTAAAATTTAATGGACTGAATTATGCTAATTAGTCCGAGCAAATGCATTTCCAATTGGGTGTTATAAATTTAGACTATGCATTGCTTATGGATAAACCAATCATCACTGAGGACAGACGGATAATGACATGTCTCTTTTAGAGACTTGGGAAAGGTCCAACATATTGAGTTTGAATCTAATGCGTATGTTGATGGCTGAAAATGTTAAACCATCAATGCCCAAAATGGAAGATGCAAAAGAGTTCATGTTGAAAATTAAAGAATATTCTCAATCAAACATTACTAACTAGTCCAATATTGTAATATCCCGAACGTCGTTCGGACATTATTGTAATATCCGTTTCACCTCCCAACCGCCCCCACTCTCCCCCTGCCATTGTGCCTCCTCCACCTTCCCCCCGCACCTCCCTCCCTACGCCATTCTTCCTCTTTGTAGTCGAAAGAAAGAGGATGGAAGACGATGAAAAGAGGGAGGAGGAAGGAGAGGAGAGAAGGACAGTCTGTAGTGTTCTATAGTTTTGAGTCATTTAGGTGTGAAATATGAGAATTTCAACTCCTGGAGAATTGTAGAAAACTTCAGTAGCTTTCTGTAGAGTATTTGTTCATGTTAATGCAATAAATAGTTTGGGAGTTACTAATTTTACAATACTACTGTTTGTTTTGTCTGTCGAGTCTTGGCAATCGGTATTAAATAACAGATTAAAAATTGAAGATGAACTAATCTGGAAATTTGATCAACAAGAACAATGTAGGTAGCTTTTAAAGTTTTCAAAGAATCTAAGAACATAAATTTTTGATGGTGGATTTGAAGTTATGAAATTTTTAGAGCTACTGTTCGGCGTCGAGTGGTTGCTGGACCAGTTGTTCAGCGTTTGGACCAGATGTAAAGCATCTAGACGGCGGCACGAAAGTCCGCGGGGATGACGATAAATAGTAGCTCGGTCGGGCGATGGGTGACGCGTCGCACGAGAAGGAAACGAACAACTGAGATGAAATGACACAGATGAACAATACCGCACGGTCTGTATGCTTGACACGTGTCTTAGGACAAGATCCGGCGGTCGACTTCGGTATACAGCTGGATGGGTGATGCGTGGCAAAGAGGTGATCTAATGGCTGAGATTTAATGGGCTAAATGAACAGTAATGGGTCCGACCCAATATTGTTTTAGGATTTTTGGTGATTTTCTATTTTAGAAATTCAAATAAAATCAAAAGCTCTAGAAAATAGCAAATAAATAAAAATCATAAAAAATGTTAGAAAATTCTTTGAGACACAAAAAACTCAAATAAAATACTTGAAGCAAATGTTAATATTTATATTAGTCATATTAAATCTTTTTAATTAATCAAAATTTAATTTAAGCTTGTATTAAATCCAAAAATTTCAATGATGAATCTTATTTTTGAAGGCTTCAAAAAAAACTCTGAAAATCAGTATATTACAGACAAATAACAATGTTAAGATCATATATACATCAGCATCAATTCATAGTAATCTTGTATGCCCCCCCTCCCTTAATTACGGAATGAAAAAAGGTGCGAGTGACACTGTGGCTCGCAGAAGTCTCGAGAACGGTTGAAACAAAGGTCCAACGTTGGTACTGACCTCTGTTAGAATGATCTCCACCGCCGATTAGCCCAACGGCTAATCGGGCCTTGATCCGCGCCCTGATCGGGGGCGCCCAGCCCATATGGCTGGTGGGCCCCTGTCGCGCTGCGCTATATAAAGAGGGGTGGAGGCCGGCGGCACTAGACACGAGGTTGAACGGAGCCGTACGACTTCACCCCACAAATCCCTACACCGATCTGGAGGGAGCGCAGTGAGCGACGGGAAGCACCACCGCCGTCACCGTCGCCGGACCGCCGCCGCCGTCACCTCGCCGGACCTCCGGGAAGCCTCGCCGGACCGCCGCTTCTCCGACCGTCGCTGCCCGTGCGCAGACCACACCGACGAACCCGTGATGGCCGCCTCGTCCTCCTCTACATCGGACGGTATCTCTCTCTCCCTCCCTCTCTCTCTCTCTCAGATCCAAACCAAGAACAACAAGAAAAGGAAGAACAGATCGCGATATCAACAATGGTATCAGAGCGGGCAAAGTCTCAGTTCGGAAGGGGCAAAGAATCCCAAATCCAACCCGATTTTCAGATCGGGAAGAAACAAAAAAAGGGCTTACGGCCGCGCGCGTTCGCCGGTCGGCCGCCACCCACCGCAGCCTCGTGCGCCGCCGCCGGCCGCCGCTTGCTGCGCATCCCGTCGTCGCACCGTCAGCAGAGCCGGCCGCGCTGCCGAGATGCGCTTCGCGCCGCTGTGTATCTTCGCCGCTTCTTCTGCGCAGCCGCTCGCCGCCGCTTCAGGCGCCTCCACGCGCGCGCGTCGCGCGCCGCCGCTGCATCGCGCGCCAAGAATGGCTGCGCTGCGCCCGCCCGCCCGCAGCTGCGGCAGCAAGCTGCCCGCGCAGCCTCTGCGCGAGCGCGTGAACGCCCGCGTTGGCACGCCGCTGCGCGGCCGATCGCTGCGACCGCCACAGCGCCGTCGGACACCGAGCCCGCCCTCTGCGCTCTCGGCGCCGCTCGCCACCAGCCGCCCATCCGCGTCGCAAGACGCGCTCTGCGCCCGGCTGCGCGAGCTCGAGCTTCCTTGCGCGCAGCCCCGTGCTGCACACCCCGAGCGCTTGTCTCAGATCCAAAAATCACGGGAGCAGTAATGAAATTTGAATGGTGGAGCTTTCTTCTCGGGAGTTAGTGGGCAGATATTTTGGGAGTTAATATGTGTGGTCCAGCTTGTTTCCTTTGACCAGGCAATGGACATTGAATATGTGATGGAGCTCTTTCCTAGGAAAAGTAAAGAACGTGCATCCTGATATTTTGGGAGGATGGGGTTGCTTTTGCTTTGACTGGATGGATAAAGATGGTTGGAAATTCCAACAGCCCACCTAAGTTTATGTTTTCTGCATATATATATATATATAGAAATTGTTTCAAGGTATGCGTACTTTTAGATATATATATATATATATCTAAAAGAAAAGATATATTTTTTCATTATTAAATTCGAACCAACGGGAGAATTTAATTTTGGAAAAATAGATATAATTTCAATTGTATATTTCCGCTGCAAAAGTTACTTGTTGATTACTCTTTCAATTAAATTCGAACCAACGGTAGAATTTAATTTTATGAGAATAGTTGTGAATTATGATATTGTTATTTTCTGACCAACGTTGATAATAACAGTATTATAATTTTAATACAGTTTCCGTTGCAAAAGTCAATGTTGATTAATTTTCATTATTAAATTCGACCCAACGGGAGAATTTAATTTTGGAAAAATAGATAATAATTTCAAGAGATTTATGATATTGTTATTCTCCGACCAACGTTGATAATAACAGATTATAATTTTTAATAGATGATTTTATGTATTATTTCTTTTTCGCATTTGTGATGTAGATTTAAAGTATAGATAAAATTGATTTAAATTGTATGTCATATTTTGACCAACGTTGAAAATAAGGCATATAATTTTGTCATTACGTTCTCACTTTATTTGAACTAATGAGTTGTATCAAAGAGATCCCCACTCTCAAATGAGATCATTATGGAGAGTGGAAGAAAAAGATAGACTTAGCGTTTATCTTGGTTGAGGTGGACTGGTCCTCACTACAAAGACGCCCCTGCGAGCCTATGGCACCGTGAGGATCAAAATGAGGATGATACGCTTGGCGAGAAAAGACAGAGGATCATACTCCCTTACGGATGTTATATGATCTTGATCATAAAAAGTGGGTCACCGCCAACAAGAAATGTTTGGTCGTGATAAAGAACACGATTGAGCCCGCAATTGTGGGCTCAATCGCAGAGTGTGACATCATCACAGAGTTCCTTGAGAAAATAAAGAGTCAGTTTACTGGCTCTTCAAAGACTTATGCTACACAGCTGATTAAGCAGCTTGTGACAGAAAAGTACTCTGGTGGTGACAGTGACATAAGAGAGCACATACTGTTGGTCTTGCCATCTTACAAAATGAATTTGTTATCATTACGTGATAATGTGAATGTCGTATGCGATAATAAGAACGTCGCGTGCGAGAAAGTGTATGAATTCTCGTCTACAAATGTAAACAAGAAAAGAAAGAGAACTATAGATGCGTCGTCGAAATTATGGCAATCGCTGCTTAGGCCATATTTCGAGGGGAGAATAGAAAGACTAGTTAAGACTGATATTCTTCCTCCATTAGAGTTCTCAGACTTAGAACAATGCAGAGAATGCATTAAAGAAAAATATGTAAAGAAAATTAAGAAAAACGCTAAAAGAGTTCTACAAATTATTCATACAGATATTTGTGGTCCTTTTCCTGTGAAAAGTGTGGATGGATATGACTCGTTCATAACATTCACGGATGATTACTCCCGTTATGGATATATTTATCCAATCAAAGAAAGAAATGAAGCCTTGGACAAATTAAAGATATTTAAGGCTGAAGTTGAAAATCAACACGATTTAAAGATTAAGATAGTCCGATCTGACCGTGGGGGAGTACTGCGGTCGACATACCCCATATAGACAAGTTCCTGGACCTTTTTGCAAGGTTTCTACAGGAAAATGGTATAGTGGCCCATATTCTACACCGGCGAACCTCAAGAAATGGAGTAGCTGAAAGACGCAACCGCATTCTCGATGGATATGGTGCGAAGTATGATGAGCTACTCCACACCGCCATTGAGTTTATGGATGGAGGCGTTAAAAACCGCCATTCATATTCTCAACAGTACCTAGTAAATCGGTGCCCAAAACACCGCATTTGAGTTGTGGATGGGAAGAGTTCCTCACTACACCACTTACGTGTGTGGGGAGTCTGCTGAGGCTAAAGTATTTAACCCAAATCTTGGGAAGCTTGATCCCAAAATGAAGAAGTGCCATTTCATTGGCTACCCGAAAAGTCAAAAGGTTTCCGCTTTCTCGTCGGATCGATATACAAAGTTTGTAGAAACGAGACACGCTATCTTCTTAGAGGATGAAATGATGAGGGGAAGCACGGTAACTCGAGGGATTGACCTTGAAGAGAAGCGGGCGTATGCGCCCACTCCGATGATTCAAGAGCCATTCTTCACGCACTGCTGCTTGTGCCGCACCGACGGTGCAAGACACTGTGGTGCCAGCACCTATTATTGTTCCTCCTGTGGCAACAATGAATGAAAATGTGGAACCTGTTCTTCAGGATCCTATAGAACCCATTGCCACAGATGAGGGGGAGCAACAACAGCCTCAAATAGAAGATGTACCAAATGTGGAGGCCCCGAGGAGGTCTCAAAGAGTAAGAAGATCAGCTATTTCTGATGATTATCAGATTTATCATACAGAGGAATTTCAAATGGAGGATGATCCCACCTCGTTTGAAGAAGCCATGAGAAACGAAAAACTCTTCAAAATGGCTCGAAGCCATGGAAGAGGAAATGAGGTCCATGAAGACTAATAAAGTCTGGAACTTGTAAATTATTCCTAAAGGAGCCAAAACAGTAGGCTGTAAATGGGTCTACAAGACAAAACTTGACTCCCAAGGGAATATAGAAAGATACAAAGCGCGACTTGTGGCAAAAGGCTTTACGCAAAGAGAAGGGATTGATTACAATGAGACTTTTTCTCCAGTCTCATGTAAAGACTCCTTCAGAATCATAATGGCATTAGTAGCACATTATGATTAAAGTTATATCAGATGGATGTAAAGATGGCATTTTTTAATGGGGATTTGGAGGAAAATGTTTACATGGCACAACCGAAAGGTTTTGTCGTGGAAGGAAATGAAAGAATGGGATGCCGCCTAAAGAAATCGATTTATGGGTTAAAGCAAGCTTCAAGACAATGGTACTTGAAGTTTGACAAGATACAATAAGAAAATTTGGGTTTAAAGAGAATGTAGAGGACAAGCGTGTTTATGCAAAGTTTAAAGATGGGAAGTTTATCTTCCTAATCCTGTATGTAGATGTTATCCTACTAGCTAGTAGTGATATCAGTCTGCTACTGGAGACAAAGAAATTTTTGTCCTCAAACTTTGATATGAAAGATCTTGGTGAAGCTTCGTTCGTTCTAGGAATCGAAATTCACCGAGATAGAAACAAAGGGACATTGGGACTGTCACAAAAGGCATACATAGAGAAAGTCTTAAAGAAATTGGTATGCATAAATGTAATCCTTCACCTGCACCTATAGTCAAGGGCGACAGATATGGGGATTTTCAATGCCCCAGGAACCAGTACGAGCTCGATCAAATGAAATCGGTTCCATATGCTTCAGCTGTCGGAAGCTTACAGTATGCTCAAGTGTGCACGCGCCCTGACTTAGCGTTTGTTACCGGGTTACTTGGCAGATTCCAGAGCAATCCTGGAATATAGCATTGGAAATTGGTAAAGAAAGTCTTGCGTTATTTGTAAGGAATAAAAGGCCTCATGATGACATACAGAAGATCAGATTTACTCCATATAGTGGGGTATACAGATTCTGATTATGCGGGAGATGATAGAAAGTCAACATCCGGATATGTATTCACTCTCGCAGGAGGAGCTATATCGTGGAAAAGCTCAAAACAAACCGTCGCTACATCGTCCACAATGTATGCCGAGTTTGTAGCATGTTATGAGGCTACGGGGCAGGTGAACTGGCTTAAGAAGTTCATACCCGGTTTAAAAGTGGTTGACGACATCAATAGACCACTTAAGTTGTATCTTGCGATAATGAACCCACAATGAACGTATGCCCACAACAATAAGTCAAGTGGTGCTGCCAAACACATTGACATAAAGTACTATGTTGTGAAAGATAAAGTTCGGGATCAAATTATAAGTCTTGAGCACATAAGTACCGCAAAGATGTTAGCGGATCCGCTTACTAAAGGCTTACCACCCAACGTGTTCAGAGAACATGTAGCCGGCATGGGTTTAAGGGAAAGCCTATGATTCTGGACTAAAGATGGCCCAAAAGATTAAAGTAATCGCTTTGAGCAGAGAGGTGTATTGTAGCTGTTAAATCTATCGACGTTTGACCGTGACGATAAGACATGTTCTATGCACTAATCTGTGATGGAATGAGTAAAGTCAAAAGTAATTAAAGTTAAAAGCATAGATGAGATCAAGGAGGAGAATGTTAGAATGATCTCCACCGCCGATTAGCCCAACGGCTAATCGGGCCTTGATCCGCATGCGATCGGGCGCCCAGCCCATATGGCTGGTGGGCCCCTGTCGCGCTGCGCTATATAAAGAGGGGTGGAGGCCGGCGGCACTAGACACGAGGTTGAACGGAGCCGTACGACTTCACCCCACAAATCCCTACACCGATCTGGAGGGAGCGCAGTGAGCGACGGGAAGCACCACCGCCGTCACCGTCGCCGGACCGCCGCCGCCGTCACCTCGCCGGACCTCCGGGAAGCCTCGCCGGACCGCCGCTTCTCCGACCGTCGCTGCCCGTGCGCAGACCACACCGACGAACCCGTGATGGCCGCCTCGTCCTCCTCTACATCGGACGGTATCTCTCTCTCTCTCCCTCCCTCTCTCTCTCTCTCAGATCCAAACCAAGAACAACAAGAAAAGGAAGAACAGATCGCGATATCAACAACCTCAAGTACTCAACCAGTAGAGAAGGAAGATGTCAGTAACAAAATGCAGTGTATTTATCCATACGACTGATATTTGTGGATCAGATGAACCGCAAGCAGTAGCCAGAGAAAGAAAAGTGAGTCAAACACATTGCATTTTTTAAATAGTTGGCGCGATGCACTGAGATTGAGTTTTGGACAACACAAGTATGCTATACCTTTTGGCATATGAAAAAGCTGCAGCATCAGGTATAAATATTCTGTATGATTTCTCCGTTAATGCGGATATAAGGAACAAGAGCAATTGTTCATCTGTTGTTGTAGTTCAAACAATTCTGTACTATTATGACTAATATGGAGGATTTCACCAACTGAACTTCAACCAGCATCCTGCCCTAATCTGAATTTCAACCAGTAATAACAACGACAACAGACCAGACACCACATAGTTTTCAGGCTAAGATAAAGCTAGCAAACTCGTGACTCCAAACAGACACAACAGACTGAATTCTACACACACAAGGTCTCCATTCTTGCTGCGCCTGGAAGACTTCACTTGCCACTATTCTGATGACCGGAACTGAGAATTGAAGAAGAGATGTCACAGTCGCCAATGACCTCCTCGGTGCTGGCTTCAATCCTGATGTACCTCTCAGGTATCTGCTCGTCGAATCTGTTGCAAGTTTGTGCAAGTGCCTGCACATTTGGCACCGGTAGAGATCCTCCGGCTCCTGCGGATTGAACTACTGATGTCTGGTGAGGATTGAGGACTTGAGGTCTTGAGGAGATGAACTGATGAAGTACTGAAGTGTGTGTATTGTGTTCTGTCACTTCTGTGCAGTGCAGGCCGCAAGTGAAGCCGTGAAGGGAGACTCGGGAGACAACTCAGACAAGGGCTGAACTGCTCAAGGCCTGCAGCCTGCAGGGGTGCGCACTGTGCAGAGTAGGTAGTGCAGTGGCAGCAGTGCGCAAGCGCAGCTGCGCTACAGCCTACTAGCCTGCTACAGCGCTACTAACTGCCTAACTGGCCAAGCAGATGTCACGAGGCGACGGGCTTGCGAGGCTCAAGGCCAACTGGCCAAGCAGAAAAGCAGGGGTGTGCCCGTGCACGAGGCGACGGGCCTACGAGTAGCAAAAGCCGAAAAGTCCTTCGGTTTGTAGTTTGTATTTACTATTTAATGCACTGATGCGAGGCCTACTGCCTACTAGCCCATTACGCTTGTATGGGATTCGGGTGCATAAATTTTTGAGTTGAGGATGTACATACAGTATATATAAATTAATTAGTGTTAAAATTTTTTTGAATCCGGTGTCCTGTGACACCGGGTGGATCTATTAGGCATCGCCCCTGATGTTAAGCAACCTTTAGGAGGAAATTACAACCTTTTATCTTCAAAAGGTCCCAATTTCCCCCCAAAAAACCAATCTTTTATCTCACGTAGCCATGCGCATGGATAAAATCACCAACGAAATCAAGACCCAAAACCTACCTACTCCCGAATCACCAAAAATGCCCCCAAATCGATTGCGTTTCGGAGTTGTGACTGGCGGTAGTACCGCACCTCTGCAGCGGCGGTGGTGGACGTGGAGAGGAGAAAACATTGGCAAGAGGATGCCAGTAGACTAGCTAAAAACTAGGGTTAGGGGCGAGCACGGAGAATAGGGCTAAGCGGGTGACATTACCTTACTGGGAGGAGCGGAGGAAGGGGAGGTCACCGTGGAAGATGCCGATGTCTGTGGACCCAGATTTAGTAAATCTGACTTCTCTGTGAATATTTTGCACTATTATCTGGATCAATAGATAGTGTTCACATATTTATGACTGATTTATTTCATACACGATACAAACCATAATAATATTACATACCAAAGTGTAATTAATTCACATCGAGATTTGTTTTATATACGGGGTTGGTAGGCCAAATATTTACATTACAAAAGACAGCAGAAACTGAAATAGAAAAAAACATCTCTCCACAGGCAGTGATTGGGATAACCCAAATGGAGCCGATATTGGTTAGGCACTAGCCAATATTGGGCCCACTCAAAAGTTAGCGTGGTCAGCTAGACTGTGAGGAAAAACTATACTACTAGGTCCTACGTCTAGTTGCCATCATCTTCACCTCGTTGTTCCCTGGTCCTTGTAAAATGCGTACTGATCTTGGTTCTCAAATTCTGAGGAGTTGAGAGCGACGGTGAGCACACACAATCGTGCTCTGCGGGCCAACACACAGAATGCGTTGATATAAGATACAAGGCTCAATCAATATTGGCCCAGTTTCTTTTATTTGTAGAAAGCGATATTTGTAAATATTATTAGTAAAATTTTCTATGTCCTAACATTTTAATAAATCATGCTTTTACTTGAACTTATGCAATAATTATAGTGGTGTAGGTTCCATCCACTAATTACATGGTTCCATCCATCAATGCTAAAATTTGATTATTAGGTTACATCCACCATACCTAACATCGTTGGAATACATCCCTCTAGGAAAAACTCAAATTGAAGTACACCTCTTCAATTTGCTTTCTCCCTCCTGCAACGTTTGTAAATAGAACTAACTCAAAAATTCCCATGTCCGTCCTTGACAGCAGACATGATTGTTTGAATAGTTTAGACTCTATAGAGACTGTACATATTTACCTACAAGAGATAACCCACTAAGGATTGTTTCCTTTGATATACATATCAAGAGGATTATCATATGGCCTTTACAATATATCTAGCAAAGGATAGCGCCTGCTAAGATTTTATCTAGGGGAAAAGATATATTCGCCTCACCCAGACTCCCTATTGCGCCACATGACGGCTTAAACCAGAGACACGACCTGTGTCCACGATGACTTAAATCAGTGCCACGACTTGTGGGTCACTTCAGTGGTGCTTTCCCTACTTGTGATGCAAATTAGTTAGCCATGCTTACACTTTGCCAACTTATAGTTGTATTGTATTATATAAAAAGGTCATCACAGGATTAAGTTCTTAATTTATCTAAGCAGTGCATACCACAAACCATAAATTCTCATGTTACATCCGTACCAACATCTCTTACCATCTGCTAAGATAGATAAAGAAAGTTTTTAGAGTTTTGAGAAGCATAAAATAAGTTATAATAAAGCATCAGACATCTACATCCCATGACTGTCCCAAAACATACCACAAACTATATATTCTCATGTTACATCTGCACTAACCTCTCTTACAATCTGCCTAGACAAGTAAAGTAAGTTTTTAGGATTTTGAGAAGCGTAAAATAAATTATAACAAAGTATCAGTCATCTACATTTTATAACTATCCTAAAACAAGATTTTATGTTTAAAAAATGGTGTTCAGGGCAACTAATGCCATGGCCTTGACTTGACTAGTATGGCTTTTAGTTAAGACTTATAGCATTTCCGTTAGACATAGTACCTATAGCGACAAGGATTATGGGTTCATCAAGTTATCAAGGTCGATGTAGCTATGTATTGCTAATGTAATAATTTGGGTAATAACTAACTTACAAGTGATATATGATTGTACAAAAAATAACACATGCATTTTGAATAATTTTAAACAAACATAATTTGCATAAAATATAGGATCAAAATACTGACTCGCCTGGGTCTTGGGTTAGGAGGTCCTGCTGGTCTTACAGGGCATTAACTTGCGGTTCGGAGGCATCCTCGAACTCTACTCGGAGGGAGATGCCAAAATGTAACTAACATGCAAGAGAGTATATAAAGATCCAAATAAAATTCAAATGAACTCTAAATTGAACAAAACCACAACTATCAGAAAGAGCTTGAATTTAAAAATTTTTTTGAACAGGTTTCACTCGAATCAGAGTTTTGATAAGGAAGAACAAGCTCTCCAAATTTTATTTTCAGGAAAATCCTAAAAATAAAAAGAGGAGAAAGAGTTCTCTCTTTGATATGTGGGTCCCACCGTTTTAAATTTATTTTTGAAATAATTTTTTTAATTCATAACTGCGTAGAGTATGACATGTAGGGCCCATGATATTTAATCATTTTTATTTTTCAAATAATGGCCAGAGACTGACATGTGGGGTCTTGGCACTATGCAAACTATGTTTAGGGCCCACATGTCAGTGGCTCGGTTTTTAAAAATTGGATTTTAAAAGGGTTTTTAACTGAGGTGGGGTCCGCCTATCACCTAACATCAAGTTTAAGCCAGTACGGGGCCCACCGGTTAGCGAGTCATTTGTCAAAAGCTAATTACAGTGATTAGGTACTAATAGAAGGATTAAGGGTAATGACGTGGGAACAGTATTCTTCCTCGACCGAGCGACGGCGAGGCTCGCCGACGCGAGGAAAGGGTCGACGGTGCGGGAGCATTACTAAAACATGTCTACAGGGTTCACACGCACCTAGGGATGAGGTGGTACGGCTGCATTTGGCCAAGGCGACCACTGGCGGTGAGCTATGCGGCAATGGAAATAGGGCAAGGGGCTCAGCGGTGGTGCCTGCGATCAGGAGCTCACCGAATAAGGAAGTAGGGCTCAGGGAGGCCTGAGGCGGGTTGGCAACGAAGAGCTCGAACAACGGAGATGGGCAGTTGTTGCTGGAGAAAATGGGGCGGCGGAACTCTAAATTGGTGCTGGGGTTATCTTCAACGTGCGGAGAGGGTGCTTCGAGCGAATGGAAGTGGTCGGTGGTGGTCAGAGTCACCGATGAGGGGAGGTCATCGGAGTTGGGGAAAGAACAGACTCTGGTGAGCTGCAGAGGAAAGGAGTTCAATTAGGCCTCATGGAAGCATTAGGGGAGTAGGAGAAGTTTAGAGGAAGGGTTAATGCCGCTTGCGATACTTCGGAGAGGACTGGCAATGGCGATGGATGAAGGAGCTTTTGGCGGTGGTGAATTTGAGTGTGGAAGTTGGAGCGAAAGATGGGTGAGGTGCATTCGGCTGTTGGCCGAGGATTTTATAGGAGAGGAGATGAAGTGGGGAGCATTGGTTGGGAGTTAGGGCACGCGGTAGTGGAACCATTGTTTGGAACTCGAGTGGAGAGAGAGTGAGGGCGATGTCGAGATCCGAATATGTAAATTCAGACTCTCTATGTATTCTGCACTAGTCTAGGATCACGTTAGTGACATGGTATAAACATAGATGAAATATCGACCATATGCACAATTAAATTAAGGAAAGACTCATATATTAATAATTATCAGAGTATAACGTCATGGCCAAGGTTACAATTAATAGCCTAAAAGGCATAAGAAACTAGCAAGAAAAATAGAAATAAGCATGGTAGCTATTCGACGTGTCCATAGGCAATCGATTGGGAAGTGAAGTCCTAATCTGCGAAATCGTCGTAGTATCTTCCTTATGGTACCTCCTTCTAATACGGTTCCTCCTCTTCAACTGAGCAATAGTAGGCATAAAACCGTGAGTAGATTGGTACTCAATAAGCCATTTGTAACAAAAGTGCAATATAATATGTAAGGTTTACCAATAGATGGATGAAAGCTTATTTTGCATAAATCAATAATTTGAAGTAAATATAATAAATAGATTAAAAGTGAAATTTAAAGAAATCAATAGTAAATAAATAACCAAAGGAATTATATAGACCATAAATGAACTAACTATCTACTTAATAAACCATCAAACCACCAGTGAACTACCTATCAACTTTCCAAAGTTGTCCAACCCAAATTTTATGAAATAACTATCATTCGTGTGAAATCACCGAGCATTATCTATAACTGGGAACACAACTATTCGAATAGTTTCACTCTCTATAGAGGTTGCACAACTGTACCCACACGATCTGATCATCCCCGCGAAGTGAATCTACACTTCTCCCTTTACGCACGATTACTCGCCCAAGTAAAAATGAATTTTGTATAACCAACACCAATGACACACCAATATTATAGCACACAAATTTTATAACTGTGGCACCAACTACGATTCAAAATATTATTAAGTCAAATTAATTATTTGATCATATGTGATGATGATCCCAACGAGACTATAAGCATGTCTAAGCAAAATAATCGTACAACCCACGTGACTACTAGTATAGTATCACTAAATAAATACACATCCTATAGTGACAATGGCATCATGAAATTCAAATTGTCAAATGAGGGACTAATAAACTAGGACAATAGCTGATATGGGGTCGCCCGATCTTCTCGACGTAATATGGATACTCGCGGGAGTATTGATGAATCGTAATAATCCTCCAAGTGCCAATGCAAGGGACGAACACTCTTTGATCCGTCAAAAGAAGCCCGCATTGATTTCGCCGACCACCAAGCGAAAATCTATCGTGCACCCAATTCTCAGTGGAAAGGTGAACGATCTTGCTTGAGGAACACGTCTAATTCTCCTTAGAATTTTGGTAATCACATAGAACTCGAACAAGAACTTTTCGTAGATTGATTTTTCTTAAAGGTGATCTCAGTTACATGGCCAATTGAGCCTCTATTTATAGGGGCACATAGGCCCTTACTTATGAAAAGTTTTTAATACATGGAAAGTAATCAAATCATATCCGATTCTATCTCTATTTCCAAAACCAAAAGATTATTTTGATGATTTCGACGCACAGAAGGAATTTTGGACAGGACTAGTTCCGTTGAAAAGAGGGCAAGATAACCTTTCCATGCTGTACTCACACATTCCAAATGAACTCTTGATGCAAATTCAATGAGCATTTAAAGTCGGTCGTGTCAGGCTGAATCAGCGTCGGATTGTTTTAGTAATTGTGATGCCCACAAAAAGAATTTAGAGGTGGGGCTAGATCTATTGGAAAGTGGATAAATTGTTCTTTCTATGTTGTATTTACACACCTCAAACAGAGTTCGTATGCAAAAGTTATGCACATTTAAAGTTGGACCTGTTAGGCTGAATTCGAATTGATCTGAAAGATAAATTGAATTCCAAAATGTGTCTCACTTGAACTCTTACTCGAATTGATCCAAAAGTAACATGGTGACCTTGAGAAAGAGATGGGAAAGGCGTTGACTTGATCTTGATATACTTGTTGACTTCCCTTTAGGTGGACCCCAACCATAAGCACGTAGCGTTGATACAATTCTCCTTGTATAGCTAAACAAATATATATTTTCATCTTTAGATAGCATTATATTCTCATTTAAAACAAATTAAAACTGAAGAAATGAATTCACCTTTTATTTATTCTTAGGAGTTATGGCCGTATGCTTTTGTGGCATGATCACATCATATGGGTTTTGTTCCTTCATGTCTTTAGCACCTAATGTAGTTAGTTTCAATATCTCCATTTAACAAACCTGAGAATGCACCATGTGATAATATGAGGTAGCATTCTAGCCTTATGAATAACAACATTATGTTTAGTTTGGAATGAGTTCACCTGGTCATATTTCATGCGGTTCAATAATTCTTTCCAGTTGAACAATATATTTAATTGAAAAGTACAAGATACGTGCGTATCCGTATCATCCTCCCATTCTTCAAGAAAAGCCGTCCTCGGCTTTTGATAGCCTGAAATTGTACTAAACAAAGAATACAACGTGTATACATAGTATATATAATTGTTATCAACACTTCTTCTATTTAGCACATCATGAATATGTGTCGGTGGAGTAAATGAAAAAATAACACATATGCATGGTACATGTATGTATCAATTGTTGTGTCATTCCCATTATTTTGCACAAACTGATAAATACAGCAGCGATCAAACGATGTATGCATTGCAATATTATTAGTTACATCATTCCCCCTCCCATAAGAGAAAGTCATCATCGACTTTTCTAAGGACATAGATAGATCATTAATGTGCAAAATCAGATGTAGTTGCTTAGATATGGAGAAGAAAATTTTGAGTGCTTTCTATGCTTCAACTGCGTTACTCTAATTATTTTTACATGATTGTATATCAAAGATCAAACAAATAGATGTATGAAATCTTTCTAAACAGTACGTGCTATTATTGAAATTCATCTCTTTGTGATCATGACATGGCATAAAAGATTATTTATCCATAATATGCAATTTTAATTCAGTAAGCTTATCATATATAATGCAAATTCTATGATATATGTAGGCATGGGTATCAACTAGTGATTTTGAACATACAATTTCAGCAACATTATCAATCATACTAGATAGTTCTCTAGAATCATCAAACATGATATAGCACAAAGAATCATTAGGAGATATTCTAGTAAGAACTTCCTTATGAATAATCAATTCCACATTATGTAAATTAAGCATAGAAATTTTAAAACATGGAGTTTTCGGTTGATCATATGAGTTCTCACAATTACTCACCTTTGCACAATTAAATTCAGCACCACTATTGTTACCTTTGTCGTCCTCCTTAGATGATGTAGGTGTTGGGGGTTTAAAATTATTAGGATGTACCCACGGGGTAGCAAGCACTTCATCCCCTCCTGTGGTTATCTCCTCCTCATTTGGCTTCAAAGGTGCTGATTGTTGAATGTTCAATTCTTTATCTTTAATGTCAACATACACAATATAAGAAATAACACTAGAAGTAGATATTAATGTGTTAGTTTTAGATTCATTCTCACTTTGTCTATCTTCTACTTCTCTATTTTCTTTTGGTGTCTCTCTCACACTCTCAATTTGGATGCTCTCAACATCACATATGGTGGAATCACACAGCTCACTCTTTTTATCACTCTTACTCAATTTGGCTATGTGGCTCTCATCTTTACATGGGTTGTGGTATATCTCAGGAGTTATATTTAGATTTAGAATATCATTGTATGTCTTCTTAATCGAAGGAAAAGTCCTATACTCGGTCATCACATGTGTCACACTAGTAGGGGCAGAAAAATTGAGGCATGGACATAGAGGAAACTGTAGTGTACGTCTCTCCATAAGTCTCTTCTCCTCTTCAATAGTATAATTCACAAGATCTTGCATACTACCAAAATATTTATGTTGAAATGTAGCGGCGATCTTAGAATTCAATTCTCTTTTAAAGTATGCCTTCTCTTGTGGTTCACTAGTGACACCGGCCCAACATAATACATCTTGTAACTGAAAATAATATTCTTGAACAACATTACTTCCTTGTGTGATACTCTTTAGATGGCGAAGCAATCCCCACACATAATAAGATGGCACAAATTCTCTCCTCATGAGTGCCTTTAAATCTGACCAAAATTCAATAAATTCTGTTCTAAATCGTTGTTGGCACCAACTATAAGCATAATATTCAAATTCTCTAGTGACACACTTCACCTCTTGGGCTTTGAAAATCTTTTGAAATTTGAACGCTTTCTCTATTTACCATTCCTACTCAAGATACCCCTCTGGATCTTCACTTCCACAGAAAGGAATGAAGCTATCTTCTTCTTGTGGTGACCGAAGTGTACGTAGAATGTCATTCACAATGTTTGTACGTAGCACATTCATTTGTTGGTTTATTTCAACGCGCATATCTTGTGTGAAATTGTTGATTTCCACCTTGGATTACTCTTTCAAGGTGGAAGAAGCGGTGGTGAACTCATTACGCAAACTCCCCTTCGAAGTTTGGAATTGAAAACGACCCAACGGGGTATACTTCTCTCCCATGTTATCGTCTCCACCTGTCATAGTTAGTTGTATAAAGAACGTACAAATACCACAACATATATATGATATGTGAAGTTCACTCTATCTCACTTTTTCTTCTCCTAAGTAAAATTCTTACCTTTCTAAAGTGAATTGAGGCCAAAAGAAACTTATAATTGGTGGTAGCTACAATAGCAAGTGATGATTAAGTGGATTTAAAAATAACTCACAATTGCACAGCAAATGATATTTAGTGGAGTTTGGTATGCAAGTGTTTATCCTACACAATCTGAATTTCACGATGTTGTTGAATTAAGTAATAATCCAAGCTAGAATACTCTTGCCGATATGTTGATCCAAAAGATATAAGTAAAGTGTATAAACGCACACGCAATGATCAATGTGACTCAATGTAAACAAAGAGATGAGCTAAAAGAAATAATCGAAAAATATTACCTCATTTTGCATCAAGTACTAGGATAGACGTTGGTCAATTGCAATATTATGAAAATAAGGGCACAAGATTACTCAAGAAAATTAAATATTCGAATTGAATTTACAGCACAAAATACTCACCCAAGTTCGGCCCTTTTTCTCACCCATTTTGCTCCTTTTTTCTTTTTCTTTTGCCCTCCTTTTTTTACTACCCGGCAACTGACTCAAATAGACTCAAAATCTCTTTCTGAGTCTAATGATTTACATGAGTCACAAACTTTTTCAAAAATACAGGGGTATATAGGTAATTAAAAGATACTCTCTCTTTCTCTAAACTTTGAATTTTTTTTATCGGCCGAGTGAGTGATGTACAAGTCTAATGTTCAGTTGAGAGTAAATTATTTAAGAGCAGCCCACGATGCAATATCAATGACTAGTCTCACGTGTTCAAAAGATTTAAGTGAAAACCGCAAGGGACGATCGGAACTCAAATCGCAACAAACTTTGGATGGTTCGAACATTTCCGACTAGGATTCTTTGTAGTGCACAACTTCCTGATGCTAGGGTTTCTTGTGGATGAATCAAACAAGAAAAAGAAAGCCCAAATATAATCGGATATAATAATTTTCCAAGATGCGCAAAGATCTTATGTGGATAGCAAGAACAAAAATTCAAAAGGTAAATTGGATATGCTTTTTTTTGGATGCTACTTGACATATCAACTAGCGGATTTTTAAGGATTAAAGATGCAACAATTAAGATACGCAAATGACACGATGATCAGCACGTAAATAAAATTTCTAATAGATCAAGACTTAATAAAACTCATGAAAATAACAGAGGCAGAACTAGGGTTTGGATTTTTTTGTGAGGCAATTTTTGGCTATATAGACTATATGACTGGAAGTAATAAACTAAAAAGTAAAGAGATAAGATGCAACTGAGTAAACCGCACTTTGATACCGAGATGATACGGGGTCGCCTGATCTTCTCGACGTAGGATGGATACTCGTGAGAGTCTTGATGAATCGTAATGATCCACCAATGCCAGTGCAAGAGATAAATATTCTTTAATCGCCAAAACATGCTCGCGTTGATTTCGTCGATCCCCAAGCGAAGATCTATCATGCACCCAATTCCCAGCGAAAAGGTACGATCTTGATTGAGGAACACGTCTAATTCCTCTTATAATTTCAGTAATCACAAAAAACTCGAACAAGAACTTTTCGTAGATTAATTTTCTCAAAGGTGGTCTCTGTTACATAGCCAATTGAGCCTCTTTTTATCGGGGCATGCAGGCCCTTGATTATGGAAACTTTTTAACACATAAAAAGCAATCAAATCTTATATGATTCTATCTCTGTTTCCAAAACTGAAATATTATTTTGATGATTCCAACGTACATAGAAAGATTTTTCGGATGGGTCTAGATCCATTAGAAAGAGGGCAAGAGAAGCTTTCCATGCAGCACTCACATATTCTAAATAGACACTTGATACAAATTATATGGGCATTTAAAGCCAGTCCTGTCAGGCTAAATCAGCGTCAGATTGTTTTAATAATTATGGTGGACACAGAAGGAATTTAGAGATGAGGCTAGATCCATTGAAAAGTGGCTGAATTCTTCTTTTTATGTTGTACTTGCACACCTCAAACGGAGTTCGTATGCAAAAGTTATGCACATTTGAAGTCAGACTTATAAGGCTGAATCTGAATTGATTTGAATGCCGGATTGGATTCCAAAATATGTCCCACTTGAACTATTACTTGAATTAATCCAAAAGTGACGTGGTGACCTGAAGCAAGAGATGGGGAAGACGTTGACTTGATCTTGATATACTGGTCGACTTTCCTTTAGGTGGACCCCAATCATGAGCGCGTAGCGTTGATACAATTCTCCTTGTATAGCTAGACAAATATATATTTTCATCTTTAGATAGCATCATATTCTAATTTAAAATAAATTAAAACTGAAGAAATGATTCACCTTTTGTTTATTCTTGGGAGTTATGGCTGTATGCGTTTGTGGCGTGGTCACATCACATAGGCTTTGTTCCTTCATGTCTTTATCACCTAATATGGTTAGTTCAAATATCTCCCATTTAACAAACCCGAGAATGCACCATGTGATAACATGAGGTAGTATTCCAGCCCTATGAATAACAACATTATGTTTAGTTTGGAATATGTTCACCTGACCATATTTCATGTGGTTCAATAATTCTTTCCAGTTGAACAATATATTTAACTGACAAGTACAAGACATGCACGTTTCTGCATCAATAGCTACTAGGTACAACGGTTTGTAATAAAATAGTAATACATGATATTTAAAATAAAATAGATAAATATTAGATTTGAAAACTAGATTTAACATGATCAAAAGACATGATTTGCCTTGGTCTTGCTCAATTATGAATTTTTAATCTTCTGGTTGTATTTTCACTCATTCCGAGACGCGATCTAACAAGAGAGAAAAAGAATGATGCATAGAATAAAATCAAATAAAATTTATATAAATAATAAAAACTTTAAACTAGAACAAAAAAATAGAGCTCGATTTTAGATGAATTTAGAAAAAAGGATGGGGTCAATTGGAGTTAGAACGAAGAAGAATAGGCCCTTGAAAAATTAAATCTGAACAAAAATACTGAAAAATTGAAAAAGGTCACTGTGCTATGGAATCAGTGCATGGAATAGCTAGTCTACAGTGGACTCGGCTCACAAAATAGTGCACGAGCGACTAGGCTTGCTAACGCGGTTGCTAGGGCTGACGTGGCAGCTGACAGGATTGACATGTGGCTGACAGGTGACACTAGGGCTGACATGGCTGATGACATGGCAGGGTGACGTGGATAGACTCGTGGCAAGCTAACATAGCATCTGATGTGGCATCTATGTCGGCTTTGGTGCTGACATGGTACACACGTGTCATGACACGTGGCTTCTAGGGCTGAGGTGGTATGCTTGCGTGGTTGCTAACTTGGCTTGGCTGGCTCAAGGGTCTATGGTACAGTTCATCTGAAAGCTGGGCTCGGCTTCTCAACGACTCGGCATACGGTGGACTCAGTCCACAGAGAATACAAATCGTTGGCTGGGCGTGGGTGCGGGATGGCGTCACTACTGATGTCAGCCGGGCGCACGAACCAGGGCATCCACATAGGAACTGAGGGGCGGTGTGTCGGGTGAGCGACGGAGTTCGGTCAGAGCAAAGCGATGACATCGAGGAAGGGACAACGGCGGCTAGCTACGCGCGGCGAGCACTTACCAGTGATGAAAACGACAGAGTGGCGAACAATGGATGGACAAATGTGCTTTGGCGGTGGTGGCCAAAGACAAGCACCAGGACGGCGGCGATGTTGACAAAGGACGACGGCGGCGTTGCGAGGGAGACGGATGATGGACAACTTCGGTAATGGTGCTAGACACAAGAGGTAGTGGCACTTAATAGGTGCGGACATCGAGGAATCCTGAATGGAGGCAGCATGCAACCTAAGAAGATGGCGGAGTCCTAGCCTGGAACGATGATGAACAATAACCTACTCACTAATGGATGACACATGGCGAGGCTTCGGATCAAAAGGCGATAGGAGAAAACACAGATGAACAGTGCATAGCCTCCTGGATGGCTAACACGTGTCCCAAGTGAGATCCCATGGCCGGTGCAGAGCACGGCTCGGATAGCTGACTCGTGGTGCAAGGAAATCGGATGGCTAAGGCTAATTGGGTCAGAATGAACAGTAACAGGCCGGTCCATTCTGTTGAAAGGTTTTTGAGGGTTTTCTATTTTTAAAAATTCACACAAATCCTTTTGAGCTCTAGAAAATAGTAAATAAATTTAAAATAATTATAGAAAACTCAAGAAAATTCCTTGAGGCATAAGGAACCCAAATAAAATATTTCCAACATAGGTTAATATTTATTGTATTCATATTAAATCTCTTTAATTAATAAAAATTCATTTTAAGCTTGTATTAATTCCAGAAAATCTATATGGTGAATTTTAGTTTAAAAGGCTTCAAATAACACTGAAAATCAAGATGTTATAGGCGAGGTAGTGCAGGCTAGGGCGGAGGGGGTGCAGGGTGCAGCAACGACTCCTAAGGAGTCAATGTGCGTGGGGAAGAGGCGACGGTGAAGGAGCGTTGATGCTCAGGTACGGCGGTGCGACGGCGAAACCACAGGGCGGAGCTATGTGGGGACGCTGGCGGGCTAAGCTGGGAGGGCGACGCAACACCGACGTAGGAAAAATGAAATGTGGGGCATCAGTGCCCTGAGCTGGCCCGAATGAGATGGCAAATCCGGAGGTGGCCTCGTGGTGTCATGGTGCGGAGCGAAGGTATTCGATGTGTGGCAGGGCTAGCAGCGAGATGGGAATCTAGGTCTAGCTTGGGAAGCATGGACCAATGGTGGAGCCGCCACGGGAAGGACTAACGTCGAGGAGGAGAGAAAGGAAACTGAGAGTGGCGACACGGCGTTGGCGGAGAGGTACGCTTGGGTGGGAACAGGAGAGAGGATGAAAAGAGGAAGGGGAAAGGGAAGAAAGGCTGGGCTAGTTGGACCAAAAGGTAGGGGAAGGGAAAAAGGACAGCTGGGCCAGAAAGGAAAAAGGGTTAGCCCATGGAAAAATTTGAATTTTGGTGGGAGAAAAGGAATAACGGGTAAAATAAAAGCCAAGACTGAAATTTAAAAGCCAGTTTTTGAACTCTAAAATTTAAATTCAAACAAAATCTCAAATTACAAGCAATGTTAACATACCCTAAAAATGGGATGTTACAATGTTGCTGTTGCTGCCTACGCAAGCTGCCGATGTTACCCGCCACGAAGATCACCGCTCGTCTACTTCTCCACTCGGCGCACACACGAACAAGCCAAAGGAAATGACTCAAATGTGAAATAGTTGAAGGAAATGACATGCACGCGAAAAACGAAGGGTTATGCATGATGGCATTTTGCGGGTAAGAACTTGAACTTCCAGGGGTTCTTAGGCTACAGGTCTGCTGGCTCCCCACAAGAATTCAGGAAAAGTTGATTCTCATTCACAGTTCATTTCCAACCTGCTCCTCATGAGAAATAGAATCCAGTTGTTTTCGAAAGCTGGGTGTTTGGCACAGTTCCACTAGATCCGAACGAGAAGCTAGGAGTAGGAACTCTACTAAACATGCCCTTATATCCCCGCCACTCTCCTTCCTTGAGCCAGATCTAATTGAAGGAGCCAAAGGGCTTGCTAGCGGCCTTGCGGAAATGATGCCCGACGGCTTGGAGAGGACAGTGGGGAACACCCATTGCAAGGCTTAGGAGGATTGTTGGTTGGCTATATGAAGCTAGAAAAATTAAGATAGGGCATCTGTACCAGCATCTAATTTTTAAACCCATGTATTCCTACATCGTTTTACTCCGATAGCTAAATAAAGCTAGCAAGATCAAGATATGGACACACATGTGTAGCAAAGCCTCAACACCAGCAAAGTTTAGCTTAGTAGTCTAACTGTAGGAGTTATGTTTGTCCAACCACTGACCGATCTAACCACTCATTAGTTTATGGTTTGACCGCGCCTACTAACAGAACCAAGAATCGCACTCAAACCACAAAAGGACCCAACTTCTACACATGGCTCCAAATTGCATGGCCTTTCCTTCACCGAGGACATGGTGCACCAAAACCAAGTCAAATTGCAAGTCTGAACCTAGAGTTTGCTTGCAACTAAAGGGATGGTGATGATGATCTTGAATCAACTCTCAAACATTCTAACAAGCCTAAGAACAAGAGGAATCAAACCCAAAACCTCTAGAGTAGCAAGAAAACTCCAAAAATCACCTTTTCTCAAGCAAAAATCCAAAAACCAAGCAAAACTCAAGAATTTCTGTTGGGAGCACTTAGATGAATAGGATCTGACATTTTAAGTCTCTTCCATCACTTAGGCCCCGCTCATTTCGGTTTGAGCTTCTAGTTTCTGGTTTATTTTTTATTATTTCTAAATTTTGTCTTTTTCTGATTTTTGGGGGTTTTTTTGAGCTTTTTTGTTGGTTTTTTCTTGTATTTGTTTACATTATACGTGATAGGTTAACCTATTTTTTAAATTTTAGATTTTTTAAAAATTTAATTATATTAAATAAATCACCATCAGTTATAGTACAAAATAAATTAATTATAGTATAATATTCAGTTATAAATCTTAGTTTATTCGGTCTAATGAGCATCCTCTTAGACGTGGCGTACTCAGCAGCATCGACATTGAAAGGAGAATGCCAACAAAACAAACAACTCAATTAGGATCAGCAAAACGCAGAATCTGGCCCTAAAAGTCCTCAGCTGTCATCTCACAGTTACACTTTATATTAACTAGCATATGACAGAAGTGCCCAATTGTTTATATAACACATGATTCTCTCTCTACATAGTGCGTCAGACCTGTCCATTGCCGCTGACGCGGCAGAAGCCCGAACAGCAGTGTGCGCTTACTTGGCTTGTCATAAATATACAGTACTTCTGTTAAATTATGTGGTTAAGTATAAAATATTTATGATAATAAATAATTGATAATATAGTTTATTGGTGTTATTTAAGACTTATGATGTATATAGGTTTATATCGATCAAGTTAAAAAAACTTTATACTAAAAAGATATTACTTTGGTCTTTATATATGTAGAATAATTCAGAGACGATCGTGATCTACGGCGAGGACTAGGAGATAGATTTATGCGAAGTCATAGTACAGAGGGTTGAGGATGCTAAAGAAGATGGTTGGGCTCGGGTTGAGGTGCGTGGAAATTAAAGATGGATGATGCATGTTGGAGTTACAGAGGTGCGGTCATGAGGTTACAACGCGTGATAATTTTAGGGTGTGCAAAATTGGGCAGTGAAAAAGTTGAAAAACTCGTGTTACGTTAGGGTTTCTGCTTTCTCATTTGTTAGAATTAGATTATAACTCATGGATTTAAGATAAGTCTAGGTTTTAATTTTTAAACTATAAATAGAGATACAGTTAGAGGCTAATTTTCATGCTAAAATTTATGAGATGTTAAAACAGCATTTTAGAGCCATAAACATAATCCAGAAATAAAGAAAAAACACTAGCCAAGTTTTTTGCCACGCCGCCGTTACCTTCTTTTCCCGAGCGCCGCCTTGATCGCTTCTCGCAACTCACGCTGTCTGCCCAGTCACGCGCCCAAGAAAGTCGGCCGTTCCTGCTCATCTTGCGCGCGCGCACGAGAAAGGCCGCCTTGATTTTTCACCGAGCGCCTCTCGCATGACCTCCTTGCCGCGCGTCGCTCCTTCTGGCCGGTAATGGTTTCGTTTTCTTTATTCTGCCATTCGTTACCTTTTAGTACGTAAGACTCGTTTGAAAACATGAGAATTTTTTAAGATTTATTTATAAAATGATCTTTTTCTACGATATTATGGGTCGTTTCAAAGAAGACCCTAAGTTGAGAAGATATCACTAAAATCTCCGAAATAACAAGTCTGATTTTAAAACAAATGACTGGGAAATAGTTAATTTTTGTTTGAAAATGAAAATCTAGGAAACATACGTAATCCTAAAGTAATCCCTGAAAATCAACGGGAGAGGGCGTATTGAAGTGTCTTTTCTCGAGTTAGATGATAGCAGAGAATTCTGAACAGAATAAAGCTCCCAGATACTTTTTCTTGGTAGATCTGTCGCCTTCCATGAACAAACTGTTGATGACCACTGAAGAGAATATATATAAGAAAAATACTTTCTACATCTAGAGAATACTCCTTTATCACTATATATATATATATATATATATATATATATATATATATATATATATATAAATATATATATACGTATATACCCTCCGTTACGTGAGATACTTTCTTTTATAGGTGGCACCGTACGTGTGTAGGTCATGCATGATATACGCGAACGCAGGCATCAAAGCATAATTGGCCGTTCTGCAATTGTAAAATTGATGGTCAGAAACACATGGCACACATTTAATTAGATAGCTTTGTCGTTGCTTCTGCGACTGCCCCCTAGATTAACATGTGTTTTTGTTTCCAGAAGGGTTACGTACCATAGCCTCTCGTGGGCTGACCACACCTATGCACCTCGTGTGTAATATTTTAAAATATCTCTTTCAAGGTTTTATGTATAAATAAAAAAATAAAGATGCATGAAAACAGGATGGATGAATTTTTTGAAGGATAAGTAGCTTCCTGCAGCGAAGGGGTAGAGATTGTAGTCGAGATTAGAGATATGAGTAGTAAGTTTTTGTCAGGGATCCATTAATAGATCCATTAATCTACTTTATTGTTCCACTGTAAGTTTGGGTACCTATGGGGATAATTTAGAAATATCATTTACTAGATAATTGTAAAGAATTTTGGTAGCTTTTCAAAAAATATTTAATCATGTTGATCGAATGATTAAATTTTGAGTTATAAATTTTGTAAATATGCTGTCTGAATAGTTGCCGTTAATTGGCAGCACTATAGTACTCAGTAGACTAAAATTTGTAAACAAAGTAATTAGAGTATTTGGTCTACATGAAAAGTGTAGATAATTTCTTAAGGATTCTAGAATATCCAAGAATATAATTTTTGGAAGAGTAAAATAGAAGTTATGAATTTTAAAAGACTACTATCCAAAACCGGTTGTTACTGGACGCAGTCATGGAGAATTATTAGTTTGACTGATTTAATGGTAGAATTGAATTTTAGGCACAACTAGAAAGTGGTACATAATTTACTGTAGTTTCTAAAAAATTTAATGGTTCACTATAGTTGCATGAGTAGATTAATATATATGAAAATATTAAGTTTGCTGTCCAGAAAATTACATATCTGTCTTCTAGGTTAAAAAGGGATGTTAGATGATTTAATCTGTGTATATGGTTAACTAAGAAGTTGTAGAAAATTTTGTGTAGGTTCCAGAACTGATATGGTTTGCTAGAATTTGGCTTGGGAGTTGAAAATTATGCTGCTTTTTGTACCAGGACAACAAGGGTGACTGTCCGGTAAAGGGGGAGATTTGTAGATTTGGGAAGCGTGTAGGAGTGTTATCGTTTAATTGATGTCTTGTACCGCTGTGGATTGTATTGAGCTAGATTGGTATTTACTATAGGAGTAGGATCGGGTTGGTGTAGTCTTCTAATCAATCCGGATGTTGCAAGTGTATGGTAGAATGATATTCAAGTATTTGAAATTGTTATTTGGTTGAATAAATACTTACCATAATTATTCATATGATTATGCCTATTTTATATTGCTCACATGGTAGAATGATGATTATATCAATTGTTTAATAAAGAAAGATAATAATTATTGCATTGCATGTTGAGTATTCATGATGAAAAGATGTAACTCATGAGAGTGGGATAAGGTCCTCATATGCAAATATGGGCAATGAGGTCTCATATGCAAAATATGGGCAATATGGTGCCCATATGAAAAGGACGGGCAATTGGTCCTCGCACAAAAGAGTACAGGCATAGATGAACACCGATGGATGTTATATTATAGTATACCGGTATAAACAATGGATGAGATGAGACATGTGCATTGCGTGGCATTGCATTCATGAAAAGAAAGTTAAGATGTTGAGACTTGAGAATGGTAATTGATGAGAATATATATATGTGAAATTGAGTAAATGGTGACTAGATATGAAATGTTAATTATTGTTGTTGTCTCGTTTATTATTCTATTGTGCACTTATTAAGTCGTGGACTCACCCTTGCTTTGTTGTTGTTTTTAAAAAGGCGATATTTATGGGTGATAGTAGAACATGGAATATTGTATTTTTGTAGCTTTTCACTCCATCTAGTGATCTATCACTTATTGTTATAATCACCTTAGTACTTTTCATGACAATAATTAGATAATTTATGGTCTCCCTTAGTTCTTTTCGGTTTATAATATTGCTACTTGATAAGTTACTTAGTTTAGGTTTATATATGATTCATTTTGGTAATTATTTGGTTCATCTTAAGTGTGATTTATGGTTTATATGTTTATTATTATATTAAATGTATATATTTCTTAATCTCCCAACTGTTAACAATGTTATGAATAGTGCTTGTATTGATCATGAGGCCAATGGGTCAACACTTCCAACTAAAACTCTGAAGGCACATACTGATCCTCCTACACCTGTATCCTCATGTAGGAAGCATCAACACCAATATGGTTTGTAAGCTCATGCTTCGCTGGATATTCAGTAATGTTAATAGCACTTATACTGTCAGACAAAAGAGGAGTCGGTGTAGAAACAGAAACACTAAATTCCTCAAGCAACTACCGTAGTCAAGTAATCTCCACAATCAATAAAGTCATAACTCGCAACTCATTCTCAGCACTCAAACGAGAAACTGGTGCCCACTTCTTAATCTTCCAAGCAATGAAAGAACTACAAAGAAAAACATAATAAGCAGAGAGAGACCGGTGATCAGAGGGATCACTAGCCCAGGTTGCATTAGAATATATCTAGAGCTGTAAAGAGCTGGAGCAAGAAAAAAAGATATAATGAGAGATAGTTTCACGAAGGTATCGTAGAACTCGAAGAAGATGACTATAGTGGAGCTGAGTGGGAGCAAAAATAAATTGACCAAGATATGCATAGGGTACAAAATGTTAGGATAAGTGACACTAAAATAAACAAGGCTCCCAACAAAGTAATGATAGTGAGTAGGATCAGTAAGAGACTCACTATTAGTGGGACGAAGATAAACATTAAGCTTCATAAGAGTCTCAGTTGTGTACTGATTAGTAAGAGAGACACGATCAAGAAAATTCTGGATATATTTTTCTTGAGACAGATAGAAACCTTTAAGAGTAGAAATAACCTCAATTCTAAAAAGTAGTGAAGAAAACCCAGATCAGACATAAGAAACCGCTCAAGCAAACGCTCCTTGACAAAAGTGATGTATTAAGAATCATCTCGAGTAATGAACATATCATCAACATACAAAAGGAGAAGCATCCGATTACGAGGCGAAGTGTGAATAAAAAAAGTAGAATCATAAGCACTAGCAGAGAAACCAGCTATAGTACCAACAGAAGAGAAACAATTAAACCAGGCATGAGAAGTTTGCTTGAGGCCATAGAGAGATTGACGAAGGCGACAAATCATACCCTCAGGAACAGAATACCCAGGGGATGGCTGCATGTAGACCTCCTCATATAACACGTAAATGAGAAATGCATTCTTAACATCCAACAGAGAGATAGACCACTATTGAACAGAGGCTACAGCAAAAAGAGTGCGAACAGTGGTCATATGAGCGATAAGAGCAAAGATCTCATCGTAGTCATGACAATGTTGTTGCTGAAAATTATGCGCTACAAGACAAACCTTGTAGCGCTTAAGAGAACTATTAGAGCGAGTCTAAACCTTATAGACCCACTTGCACATGACAGGAGTAACACATGTAGGAATAGGAACAAGATCCCACGTGCCAGGACGCTCAAGAGCAGCAATCTCCTCTGCCATTGCATGTTGCCACTCCTGATGAACAACAGCAATACGGTAAAATGTTGGTTCGGCAAGAGCAATGGTAGCATAACTAAAATGCTCAAGAGGCCGAATAGACCAGCGATCGCGAAGAGCATAGCGAGGAGGAAAGGCTTAAGAGGATGACCCATCAAAATAAGAGGACACATCAGAAGAATCCCCAACTCACGGACGATGAATATAGTAAAGAGGATCATAAGGAACAAGATCGGGAGTAACCTTGGGAGAGGGTGCTGGTAGTGAAGAAGGTGCTGACCGGGAAGGAGGAACTGGAGAGTCCAAAGGCTGTGATGGAGGAGTGGTAACTATGGGGGTGAAAGGAAAAGTTAGAAAAGAAAGTGGCTCGACAAGTGATGCTAAAGTGGAAGAAGGAGATGGGTGAGGATAGAAAGGACGAGACTCGTTAAAATTAATATCTTGAGAAATCCTCATCCATCGGCCAATAGAATCCCAACAACGATATTCCTTGTGCTCAACACTATAGCCTAGAAAAATACACTTAACAGACTGAATGGTTAGCTTGTTGCACTCACAAGGTGCAAGAAGAACATAGCACACACCCAAAGAGGCAAAGACTAGAATAATCAGGAGTCTTGTCATAGAGACGCTCAATTGGGATCCCACCCTAAAGAGTAGAGGAGGGCTAAATGTTGATTAGAAAAGTGGCAGTAGAAACAGCATCAACCCAGAAGTGTCGTGAAACAGTAGAAATAAGTATGAAAGCACGAGTTGCCTCAAGAAGACGATGATGCTTGCGTTCAGCTACATCATTTTAAGTATGAGCATCGAGACAAAAAAACTAAGAGAGAGCGCCTTGCACAGCAAGAAAACAATGAAGAACTCCTGACAAGTACTTTCCAATGGAAATAGCATGAAAACACAAATAGAAGAGTCAAATTAAGTACGGACTTTGGTGACAAAAATCTTGTAGATAGATAGAACCTCACTACAAGATGACATAAAATATATCCACGTATGTCGAAAAATTATCAATAAAAGTTATATAATATTAATGACCTACTTTTGGAGCGAAAGGAGCTGGTCCTCATACATTAGAATGAATAAGATCAAAAGGACGCTGAGACACTGACTCACTAGAAGAATAGGGGAGTTGAAACTGTTTGCAAAGTTTACAACCCTGACAATTGAGAAGCATCACTAGAGACAGACCCTAAAATGCCATAACAAAGTAACAAAGACATGTGACCCACAAAGATGTCTTAAATAATGATGCCACTGAACAAAAAATGCGATAGAGGCTGTAGCAGATGCAGAGGTGGTGGTGGAGATGACAAGACTGATAGGGGCAGTGGAACGAAGATGAAGCCGGTCAAGCAACTAGAGCCATCGTGATCCACGATGGCGAGGGCTAGTTCCAACCAGAGTCCTTTTGCGGCTATTCTTAATACAACAAGAATCAGAATCGAGAATAACACGACAACTATGATCAGTGAGCTGGCTGGTAGATATGAGCTGCATAGTTACTTTGGAACATTAGAAACATGAAATGATGAATTGAAAGAGTGCCTTGTCCTACAATAGAAATAATGGTACCATCTGCTGTTTGAACAGTGATAGGAGCAGCTGAAGAACTAATGGAAGTAAGACAGGTGAAATTAGATGTCATATGGAAGGAAGTACTAGAATCAAGAATCCAAGATGATATACCTGAGGAAGGAGAAGTAGAAGGTGGTTTCTTACCGGAAGACTAAGCAATAGAACCAACAGAACTGAACAATGCAGAAGCAACCATGCGACCTAACAATGTAAGAAACTGTTGAGTGTTAGAGGCATCAGGACTCCGCTGAGAGGAGGAACCTCCGGTGCCCCTCAGAGGACGGCTACCATGATGAAAATCTTTCTTCTTCCTATAGCAAAACTGCTGCACATGTTCATTCTCATTGCAATATGTGTAGTGGAGTCCCCTACCAAAAGCAGCTGCCACTAGTGGAGACGCAACTGAGGAAGGAGTAACCGGAGGTGCAACAAGTGTAGAAGCTAGAGGGGTGGCCCAAATCGAAAAAGACGACGGTGACAATAGCAGATCCGCACCACATAGATGAATCTCCTTATTGCAAACAGCTGCAAGGGTCTCCAAAAGAATCACACGAGGGTGATGAGCCAGCAACTGAGCACAAGTCTGCTCAAACTCAACCCGAAGACGTGTCCAGAAATCGTAGATGCGGCGAAGCTCTAGGCGACACTGTTGATGCTAACAACACTAACAGGTGTGGCAAACATCTGACCCTAAAAGGTCCATTTGATGCCATACCATGAACAGATGAGCATAAAACTCATTCAAAGTGGCATCTCCCTGCTATAGCGACTGCTCTTGATGCACAACAGCAAGGCAAAAGGAATTACCAGATAGTTTGTAGTGGTTACGTAGATGCGCCAACATCATCTATGCGAAAGCTAAACCAACAACATCACTAGTGAGATAATTGAGACCATTGAAAATCACCGGGCAACAAGGAACAGAAATGGTATCTGCAAAAGAAGATATTTTTTCTTTTCTTTTTTTTGATTTTTTGGTCAGTCAAAAGAACATGACCAACTCGGTCGGTCAAGACCGACTAGATATGCTAGATCTCATCAGGGGGAGTCCACCAAAATGAGTGCTCAAAAGAGAAAATGGAGTGGAGTGAATGCTCTAAGCTCAAGGATGTTCAATGTGAGTTCAGCAGCATGCCCTTGAGCTAGTGGAGGGGTATTTACACCCGCCAACCAAAACTATCCGTTGCAAAAATTTATTCTGAAAAAAATCAGGGAAATCGAAACTACCGCCGTTGTAAGTACAGAACTACCGCACTTTACTGTAGCACACAGTAACGGTTATGTTAGAACGTCAGAACTAGCCGTTTTAAATTCAGAGTGGAACTATCGCCATTGTATCTGTGGTACTACCGCACTGCGGTAGTTCCGCATGTCTGTGTGGTACTACCGCACTGCGGTTGTTTCGCTGTGCTAAATCTGGTACTTCTTATTTTTGACCAATTAAGTTTTTCGGGGGGTACCTTCTGAAAAAAATGTACCGCTTGAAAAGTCGGTACTACTGAAAATCGGTAGTTCCATTGTGATTCCTAACATGTCGAACCCCTCGAGGTGCTCTGGAAAAAATGTACCGCTGAAAATCCAATACTACCAAAGGCCGGTAGTTCCATTGTGAACATGTCAGAACTACTGCACTCCGGTAGTATCGCGGTTATACCGGCGGTACTACCGATTTTACTAAGAGAGCACATGTGTTTTTGAAATATAATTTCATGTGTATGCATGATCCTAAATTGATCCAAATGACACATAAGTATGCTATCATGCTATTTTCAATAATCCCTCTTAATAGTACGACATCTAACCTATAATCCAGTCTTCTATCTTTTCACCTAAGATCGGTAAAATCGAAAAGTGATCCTATATTTCATGTACAATGATTTTGATCCTTCTTGATGTCTATTTTTCATGCAACTTGATCTTGTCCACTGTCACATATGAGGCTTTGTCTGTACAATTCTTAAATAAACACATTAGTCTCATATTCATAAATCATCATTAATTTCCAAAACCCGATTTTAGGGGTCTAGATGATTTCAATCTCCCCCCTTTTTGGTAATTGACACAACACTCGAATTTTAAGTGAGAAGATTTTGAATATACTCCTTGTTTGAGAGCAAGTTGCATATTCAATTTTTGACAATTGAAGAGAAATTGAATTTTTTTATTTTGTCCCAAAGTCTAAAGTAATTCAATTTTCTTCTAAGTCAATTTTGGAAAACTCCCCCTAGATATGTGCATGGATGAAATAAAGTAAAGATTGCACATATGAACAGTAATATTTGGGGATTTCTAAAGCTAGAGATTTCAAGCAAGTATATGATATGCAAAAGACAATTTCACTTGAAGTTTAACATAACATTGATAAGCATAATCTGAAATTGAAATTGCATAACATAAAGAGTCATTACATCACATCACATATAAGTTCATCACACACATAGAGAATAAAAAATATTACATGGTTCATGCACCATAGTTCTATTACATAATAGATAAGATAGCAAAAGATTTGAACTTCGATATTCTCCCCCTTCTTCTCCTAATCTTCTCCCCCTTTAGCATCAAAGTACCAAAAAGGGTTACTCCTGAGGTGCTTGAGGAGAAACGTCATAGTGGCAATGACGACCAAATCTGACAGGGACGACCTCATTCTCAATGGTGGTCAACCGGCCTTCAATAGAGGAGACAGAAGCCCTTAGTGAAGACATGTCCTCACTCAGAGAGGAGACATTGTCGGACATGGATGTCATGCTGTCGGTGAGCTTGGACAAGCTCCCATCGAGACGCATGACTGTCGAATAAATCTGAGCAAGTGTCACCTCGTCGTCATCCTGCTGCCCCTGTTGTTGAGAGGAGGAAGCTCCTGAGCGCTCTCTGGGGCATGGAGGCATGGAGATCAGGGGCTTCTCACGAGGCTTGTAGGGCTTATGCACTCCCCCTAATCCTCCTCTGAAGGGCCCAATCTTATAAATGATTAGAGCCATAATGAAGGGTGCATAGTTAATCCTTCGGCTCCTGTCATTCTTTGATGCATCCATCTCTTTAATGATAAGATCAACAACATCAAATCTGGTTCTTGTCATGATGTAGTTGATCACATTCCAAGCATGCCCGTGGATTGCATAAGTTGTTGCTTTTGGGGAGAATTGTATAGTTGATAATCTTGTTGACCAGACTGGGAATTGGAAGCAGTCCATGAAGCTTGCCTGGTGCACATCTGACATTCCAATCATAATATTGTGTATACTGGGCAATGGGAAGAGGCGGCCTATCGAGAACCTTCTCATAAGCACTAGAGAAGGTGTTGAGTGTAGTTTCAAACACTCCTTTGTTTGAATCCAAATATCTATCTCCCGTCATCTAAGACATATGCTCAAAATTTGGAGAAATCCACAAGGTCGCATAAAATTGACGGATTACATCCTCGTTGTAGTCCGATTTGAGGGAGACGATGTGGTGACTAACCGCTTGCTGAAACAGCCGAAAAGTACCCTCAAACATGTCCAGCCCATCCAAGTGATCCCAGTCCATGTACTTGTGGTTGGCAAATTTATTTGGGCAATAAATTTCCTCATAGACTTGCTCCTGGAACTGAGTGTGAAATCTTGGATTTGTGTTGTTCCTGGGGAGCACAAACTGGCTGCGGTGCCTGATGATAGCATAATCGTCGCTGGTCATACGACGGATGTCCCTGCGCTCACTGTCAGCTAGCCCCATGTCGACATCTTCTTCCCTTAGCTGCTGCCTCAGGAACCAGACTCCCTGATGGACTGCTCACCCTTATGTCAGACTCTGTCTCAGAACCACTTGGGGTGCCATGGCTGCTGTTTTCTGGAGTCCGCTGAGTCGACTCCTCGTGAGCCGTCTCGACAGTGGGAGAGTCAGGAACGTGGGACCCCTGTTGAGAGGAGCCCTGTCCAGAAGCACCCTCCCTGCCGACATATAATTTCTTCGCTTCATTCCTTATCTTCTTGAGCACATTCCTTATCTTGGGGCCATCTTGAAATAAGATAATTTTGAAGTCAAGGAAATAATATGAAGATAAGAAAATAGGTTGGAATTGAATGGAAACAGTATGCTGAATATTCAGGAAAATCGGTAGTTCCGCCGTTCAATGTGCGGTAATACCGCTGTGCGGTAGTTCCACTATACAAATCACGGTAGTATCGGCGTACAAAATATGGAAGTACCGCCCTGCGGTAGTACCGCACCCTTGAGTGGTATTACCGATTTTTCTGAAACTTTCTAGAGCAATTATTTGCATGAAATTCAAGTGATGTTTTTGGTGGATATGATCCAATAGAAAGATGTTAAATCATCCAATATCACTAAAAATAAGTTTTTGCCCGAGATACTAGCACCATATTGCTCGCATCTCAACTCTAAACCCATTTGCACCTAGAGTTCAAAAAGGAGATGAAAAGAGGGATTTGATCCGAAAATACCTCAAACCTTGGAGGAGTTGAACTCTAGGGATGCAGATTCAAGTCCAAGAACGAAGAAAACTGCACCAGATTTGGAGATCGGGTGAGAAGTTTGGAGTGGTGTTCTTGGGAGAGAGAGAGTTGTACGGGCGCAATCAAATGAAAAGGAGAGAGGGAATGATTTTGGGGAGGAATAGGGAGAGAACCCCGGAAGTAACCGCCCTCCTCATGAAAAATCTGTAGTTCCGCAGGTGGCCTCGGTAGTTTCGCACCCCGGTAGTTCCGCACTTGCCTACGGTAATACCGCACTGCGTTAGTACCGTACAATCACTGCGGTAGTTCCGATTTTTCTGGGACTTTTCTGAAATTGAGATGGATTTGAGATTTTGTGCAAATGTTTCCTAGTTGTGCACTCAAAAAGAATTATTTGAGATCATTACGCATTAGAAAACCTATTTAAATTCTAACAAAATAGTTTTTATGAACATATAAGATTTTAGCAAAAATCTTTGATAAATCACTTCAAAAACAACCAAATGACAAAAATAGCATCTAAACACATGCTGCAAGGGTTCAAACAATGTTTGGGAAGTCTAAAATATTCAATTCATTCCTCAACTTGCAAAACCGACTTTCATCTAAAGTTTTGGGAAAAATATCCGCTAATTGATCTTCGGTTCTTATGTGGCTAATTTCAATGTCCCTTTGCTAACATAATCTCTCAAGAAATGATGTCTAATATCTATATGCTTGGTTCTTGAGTGTTGGACGGAGTTATTAGCTATTTTTACCGTACTTTCATTATCATATAAAAAAGACGTTTTATCCAATTTGATTCCATAATCCATCAAAGTTTGCCTCATACATAGCAATTGTGCACAACTACCCGTGGATACATATTCGGCTTCAGCGGTTGAAAGTGCTACGAAATTTTGTTTCTTGGAGGTCCAAGACACTAAAAACCTTCCTAACAATTGACAACTCCCCGAGGTGATTTTTCTATCCACTTTGTAACCCGCACAATCGGAATCCGAATATCCAATTAAATCAAATTTAGCACCTTTTGGGAACCACAAGCCTACACTAAAGGAATACTTTAAATATCTTAGAATACTCTTTACGGCCACTAGATGGCATTCTTTTGGAGATGCTTGAAACTTTGCACACATGCAAACACTAAACATAATATCGGGTCTAGATACGGTAAAATAAAATAAGCTACCAATCATTTATCTATAAAGTTTTAAATCTACCGACTTACATTCTTCATTTAGGTATAGATACCCGTTTGTTGCCAAAGGAGTTTTGATGGGCTTTGCATACTCCATGCCAAACTTCTTGAGCAAGTCCCTTACATACTTGGTTTGGCTTATGAATATCTTATTTTTGAGTCGTTTGATTTGAAGTCCAAAAAAATAACTCAATTCACCTATCATGGACATTTCAAACTCTCTAAACATCATATCACCGAATTGTTTGCAAAAATCTTGATTAGTAGAACCAAAAATAATATCATCAATATATATTTGGCATACAAAGAATTCATTATTAATTATTTTAGTAAACAATGTAGCATCAACCTTCCCAATTTTGAATTCTTTAGAGAGTAGAAAATCTCGAAAGCGCTCATGCCATGCCCTAGGGGCTTGTTTTAAACCGTATAGCACTTTAGGAGTTTATACACATGATTAGGATTCTTAGGATCTTCAAATCCGGGAGGTTGTTCAACAAATACAAGTTCGGTTATTTTTCCATTAAGAAACACACTTTTCACATCCATTTGACAAAATTTAATATCGAAGCATGATGCAAAAGCAAGCAAGATTCTAATTAACTCAAGTCTAGCAACGGGAGCAAATGTTTCATCATAATCTAGTCTCTCAACTTGAGTAAAACCTTAAATGACTAACCTTGCTTTGTTTCTTTCCATAATTTCATTTTCATCTTGTTTGTTGTGGAAGATCCATTTTGTCTCAATTACATTGTGCTCCTTGGGTCTTTCCACCAAGCTCCATACATCATTTCTTGCAAAGTTGTTTAACTCCTCATGCATGGCATTAACCCAATCGGGATCATCTAAACCATCGTCTACAACTTTGGGTTCAAGAGAAGAGATAAAAGAGTAATGTTCACAAAAAGAAACTAATCTAGAGCGAGTTTGAACACTCTTACTCATGTCACCCAATATTTGATCTATTAGATGATCCTTTGACAAAGAATTGTGAATTCTCAACGGTTGAGATTGCTTTTCTTTTTCTTCATCTTGAACTTGAATGATACTTGTTGTGGAAGAGGTAGGAGGTTCGACTTGTATTGATGATGGAGAGTCGCTTGTGTCTTATTTTGGCTTAATGTTCCTAATTTGCATGTTCTCCATCACCCTCCTTAGACCTTCATCACCTACATTATCCAAATTTTCTTGATCTTCTTGAGAGCCATTAGTTTCATCGAATTGTACATCACATGATTCTTCAATTAAACTGGAGTTTTTATTAAAGACTATATGCTTTGCTATTTGAAGAATAACCTAATAGAAAGCCTTTATCACACCGACTTTGAAATTTTGAAAGCTGAATTCCCTTTCACAAAATATAGCATTTGCATCCAAATACTCTAAAGTAGGAAATGTTCGGGCTCCTTCCCATAATAAGCTCATAAGAAGTCATTTTCAAAAATCGATGTAAATAAAGGCGATTTATGATATGACAAGCGTTATTGATGGCTTCGCCTAAAAGATATCAAATATTGTATTCATCAAGTATTGTCCTAGCCATTTCAATTTATGAACAATTTTTCCTTTCTACTACTCCATCTTGCTCCACAGTGTAGGTGGTGGAAATTCATTTTTTATTCCAAGTTGTTCACAAAAATCTTCAATTTTTGCATTCTTGAACTCGAAACCATTATCACTCCTAATTTTCTTTATTTTGAAATCAAATTCATTTTGGACCCTTTTTGCAAAACTTTTAAAAATTTCGGGGACATCACCTTTGTCATTTAAGAAGAATACCCATGTATATCGAGAGTAATCATCTACAATGACCAAACAATAACTATTGCCCCCTAAACTCTTGTAGGTGCCCAAACAAATCCATGTATAAGAGCTCTAATGGTTTAGATGTTGACATGATACTTTTGGAAGGATGAGAGTTAGCTACTTGCTTTTCGACTTGACAAGCACTACAAAGCTTATTTTTCTCAAACTTCACATCTTTCAAGCCAACAACTAAATTATTTTTGAAAAGCTTTTGAGTTGAATCATGCCCACATAACCCAACCTTCTATACCACAACCAACCCAAAGATATGTTGGCCAATAGACATGTTTTCAAACCCGAATCATTTGAGGTGAAATCTACTAAGTAAAGATTTTCAAATCTAAAACTTTTGAAAATAATATGTTTGTCCTTTTCTTTTGAAATAATATCATCTTTTGAAAATAAGCAAATTGAACCTAGATCACACAATTGAGCAATAGATAGCAAATTGAAATTCAATATTTCTACTAAAGATACATTAGAAATTGAAAGGTCATTAGAGATAGCAATTTTACCCAATCCTAATACCTTTCCTTTGCTATTACCGTCAAATGTGATCTTTTCATTGCTCCCATTTTCAAAGGTGGTGAACATCTTCTAGTGTCTGGTCATGTGTTGAGTACAACCATTATCAAGCACCCAATGCTGTCCACCGGTCTTGTAGTTCACCTACAAAATAAAATTAAGTTCTTTTAGATACCTAAATTTCTTTGGGTCCTTAGAGGTTAGTAACAAAGCCTTTGGGCACCCAAATAGCATTCTTTTTTGCGTCTAAAATTGAAGTGCCAACAAATCTTGCAACTACTTTACCATTGCTATATCTTTTAAGCACGTAGTAAGAATCATACAATTTAGTAGAAGAAGTAGTTTTAGTTTCTTGACTATGATTGCTATTTGGCCTTACAAACCTTGTGACCTCCTTTGAGGGTCTTTACCTTTCTTGGATACATACCCAAGTTCCTTCTTATTGAATGAGCACCTTTGCTCACTCAATAATTTATCAAGGGTGGCCTTACCCTTGAAGTATCTTTCTAAACTTTTATTTAGTTGAACAACTTATTCTTTTAGTTTACAATTTTCAATGACAAGTTGTTCATCACATGAATTAACAATATCATCAATACTTGAATTGCAAGGCATAGTTAATAGGTCATCACATGAAGTAGAATCATTAATTCTAGAAATATCAACACAAGGCACATTATCTAAAATATTACAAGTAATCCTAATACTAGTGCTAGATTTGCTTGAATTTTCTCGGAGAAGTAAGTCATGAGATTCCTTTAGCTCCTCATAGGATTCCTTTAGAAAGATGTGTTCTATCTTTAGTTCTTTGAATTTTGACTTTTCTTTTTCAAGAAACTCATTCAATTTAATCCATATATCCATTAACTCATCATATGAAGGCTCATCATCGTCAATGGATTTTATCTTTTCTCCTTTTGCCGTAAGACATGTTAGAGATGAGAAGAGTGATGGCGCTTCCTTGATTGCAATTCCAACTAGTCTCTTCTTCTTAGGGGACTCTTCTTCATCGAAATCGAAATCTGGATACTACTCATCGGAGTTCCATTCTTCAATGTGAGTTTCATTCTTTCCATCTTTGTAAACCTTCTTAAAAAGTTTCTTCTTGGGGTTGAAGTCCTTCTTTCTAGATGACTTGCCCTTGTCATTCTTTCTTGTAGGGCATTGAGAGTCAATGTGCCTCTTCTCATCGCATTCATAGCAACGGATATTGCTATAGCGCTTGTTATTGTTGAATGATCGCCCTTTTTTACTTGATCCTAGGCCTCAACTTCGGTGTGGATACCTCCTCATGAATTTCTTCATTCTTCTTATGAGGAGTGCCATCTCCTCCTCAGAGTCATCTTCCTCGTTATCGGACTTTTCACTTGAGATCGTCTTAGCCTTGAAGGCGGTGATCTTCTTCCCCTTGGAGGATGATTGCTCCAAGAGCTCCTCCTTATCTTTCTTGTACAACTCATTGGTAATAAGATTACCCAAGAGTTGCATTGGCGTCATTCTTAGCAACTCAGGTGAGTTGAGGAAGAGGATCACCAACACCTCGTGCTTTTCCGGCAATGTTCTAAGTATTTTTTCTCACAACATCAATATCGGTTAGTGACGTACCGAGGCCCTTGAGCTCATTTACAATGTTGTTCAAGCGAGAGTACATCTCATTTATGCCTTCATGTGGCAACATTGTAAATATCTCATATTTGATCCGAAGTCAATGTAATTTGGCTTCCTTAACCGCGGATGTTCTCTCGTGAATTTCCGAGAGAGTTGTCCAAATAGCATGAGTAGTTTTTAAATTGCTCACCCTATTGAACTTATCCACGTTTAAGGCTCCAAATAGAGCATTTATGGCTTGGGCATCTAAATGAGTGTTACGCCCATCTTGATCCGTGGGATGTGCTGGATCAAGAGGCATGACATAACCCTCATATACGATTTTCCAAATGCTCAAACTCGTGGCCTTAAGATAAATGGACATTCTAATTTTTCAATATGCATAATTTGTGCCATCAAATTGAGGTGCCTTCCCTATAGCAATCTTCTTGTTAGCCATCCTTTTCTCTCTAGACGGTTAAGTTTAAAAATGAGAGACCAAGCTCTGATACCACTTGTAGGATCAAGGAACAGAAATGGTGCTTGCAAAAGAAGATATTTTTTCTTTTCTTTTATTTTATTTTTTTGGTCATTCAAAAGAACATGACCAACTCGGTCAGTCAAGACTGACTAGATATGCTAGATCTCATCAGGGGGAGTCCACCAGCAGCGATGGCCAGTGGGTGTAGGATCAAGGATGACCGACTAGAGCGGGGTGAATAGGAGGTTATAAAAATTCTCACATAATTAAACAAATATTGATAATTAAAAACTAGACAAGTACTCTAAATAAACCAAACCTACTCAATTCTAGTAACTCTAAGCAATTGATATAACACTTCAATCACAAGCATAAATAAATGATGCAAATATCAAATTGCTCAACTAGTAATATAAAAACTAAAGGAAGGTAAAGAAACGATCACAATGAGACGCGCGATGTTTTTCCATGGTATCGAAGACTTACCGGTCTTCACTAGTCCACGTTGAGGATAGCCCAAGCACACTTGGACTGGCTCCACAAATTAAGCATTCGCTCCTCGATCACTAGTGGTTGCTCTTCCTCCACTCTGGAGATGGCGAGCATCAAACCACTCACAAGTTCCATTGTGAACATGCCGGAACTACCGCACTCCGGTAGTTCCATAGTTATACCAGCGGTACTACCGATTTTACTGAGAGAGCACAGGTGTTTTTGAAACATAATTTCATATGCATGTATGATCCTAAATTGATCCAAATGACACATAAGTATTATTAAGCTACTTTCAATGATCCTTCTTAATAGTAAAACATCTAACCTATAATCTGGTCTTTCACCTTTTCACCTAAGACTAGTAAAATCGAAAAGTGATCCTATATTTCATGTATCTTGATTTTGATTCTTCTCGATGTCCATTTTTCATGCAACTTGATATTGTCCACTGCTCACATATAAGGCTTCGACTATACAATTCTTAAACAAACACATTAGTCCTATATTCATAAATTATCATTAATTACTAAAACCCGATTTTAGGGGCCTAGATGCTTTCAGTGGGTGATGGCACCGACCAACTGGTGGCGATGACTGGCTTCAATAGAGATGGATCCAGCGACCGACGGCTCCAATGAGATTGATGCAACGAGAAGACCCGGTAGTGGCTTGCGGCAACCAGCTCCAGGGCAGCAGCCTACCAGCAACGATGGTAGTCGGTGAAGACTGTTGGGAAACCTGGGCCTAGGCTTGAGGCCTTGGCCTATGGTGGCCACCTCACCACTTAGTCTACAAATAGGGGTTCTAAAAATTATAACATGTACTTGGTGGAGAAAGCAATAAAGAAAGAGGAGTTCCCCCATCTCTTGTGTTTAATCTATTATTCTATTGTTTTGCACTATTCTATGATTGATCCATCTCTCTTGCCTAGAAGGAATAGCTCGGATTTGGACTTGCTAGCGACAGTTCCGCAATACGTTATCAGCACGAGTCACTCCATGGATTGACATATAATCGTCGAAGCACGACACTCGTAGACTGAATCGCTATCTAGATTACTTTTATTCCATACAATTTTCACATTCTAGATCAGTTTTGTTTCACAGTGCAAATTTCCTCTAATCTCCATGAGTTGACTTGTAGTCACTGGCACAATGCTAATTGAATGATTGGAAAAAGATGGATTATTGATTGCATCGTGGGAATTTTTGTTTGAAAAAATTGGCAAAACCGCTTGGCTGCCGGCTGCCTGCACTCACACCACTTGCACACGGTCGCTGCCACATCGCCGTCTGAACACAACTAACCATCGCTTCACCTATGCGTGCCAATGCCAATGTCTGAACACAACTGACCATCACTCACACCTCCCGAGGCCACATCGTCACTTGGCCGTGCCAATGTCTCTAAATGTGGCACCGCCACCGATGTAGCTCAGGCCCCAGACCGAAGCCCCTGGCCACCGCCGCTTGCCCTGTAGGCACCACCGTCGGCCTTGAAGCACCACCGCCGTCGGTCGACCCAGGTGACGTGCCACTGCCATTGGCACCACAGGCGCCGCCGCTGGCCTTGAAGCAAGCCGTTGCACCAGCTGGCCTGCACGGCCACCACCGCATTGCGTGTGCTACCGTACCGTGCACGACCGAGCTTTGAGACTCTACGCTGCACCGCCCCACGGCCTCTGCACTGTGTCACCCCACACGGGTCCCCGCAGGCACCGCCTCGCATGGCCTTCGTGCCGCGCCGCCTGCGCACGGGTTCCTACCAGCGCTACCTCGCACGGCCTCCACGCTATGCTGCACCACCTGGCCACCAGTGCCCAGCCACCTCTCGTGCCACCGGCCTTTTGCCCACGCATGCACTACAACAAGAGGAACTGGTGTAGGGGAAACCCTACCCCTCCTACTTTGACTCGGTCGATTGGGTTGGATGGCTTGTGTAATGGGCCCAGCCCAGGAAGGATGGGAAAAAGGAAAAAAAAAGAAAGAAGGGGGCGAGGGACCGGCACCCAAATTTTTGTAAATAAGCCCTTAGAAATTTAGCAAATTGTGTAGAAAATTTTCTCAGAACTGAAGATTAGTAGATAAGCCCCCAGAAATTGCAGAATTTACTAAAAATACATATCCTAGTATAAAAGGTCCTCGGAATTCAAATTTTGACTTGTTTGTTTCACATTTGAAGCATGTTTAGCACTATTATTATTATTATTATTATTATTATTGAATATGTGTTTCTATATTTACTTACTGTTTTGATTAATCGTAATTATTTAAATTGCCTTTGATCACTGAAATTAGCAGCAAAATTATAGAAATTGCGTAGAAAATTTTGGAATATCACGAGAACCTTTTGTATCATTATCCAATTTATTTCATGCATGTTTACCTGCATAAATTTATATATTTCTTTTATGCACATGTAGATGATAGGCATCACAAACTAGGAGTTCGAGGAGCTGACCCAGCATCGGGAAAACTACTTGGCTTGGGCTTCTATTGTCGAGATCGTACTTGCAGCCAGGAACCTCTACGCTGCCATGGGGATTGGTACACCACAATATGCTAAACCCACCCTTGAGGAAAATGATTAGGCACCACCTCTGCCTCACGCTCAAAAATGAATACATGATAGAAAAGAGCGCTCTAGCCTTGTAGATTGCATTGAAGAAGTGGTTCGAGAAGGTAAAGGACACCATTCTTCCCAAGGTAGAGCAAGAATGGATCCAACTGAGATTCGCTAATTTCAAGATGGTTAGGGAGTACAACACTGCTTTGCATAGAATTTGTACCAATCTTTGACTTTGTGGCAGGCAACTCACAGATGAGTAGAAGATTGAAACAACTCTCTCTACCTTCCACCCTAGTGCAGTGCAGTCTGTGCGCAACTATTGTCAAGATGGTTGTAAGGAGTATGTTGAATTGATTAATGTTATGCAGGTTGCAGAGGTTTAGGATAAAGTTCTCTGTAAGAACTTTGTTGCACATCCATCAAGGAGCTCCATTGGCCATGAGGCCAACATTGAAAGCTATAAAGTGCGAAAGCCTATTATGAAGAAAAGGGGAGGAAGGGCAAGGTTGTAGCTCAGAAAGGCAAGACACATGCTCCGCAGGGCAATAAAGCCAAGAAACAAAAGCAGGACAACAAATCCTATGGTCAACAAGATCAAACCTACTACAATTATGGCAAGTGGGGGGCACTGGTCACGGATCTGTAAAGAGCCACAATACGTCATCCATGCCTTCTTGGCCAAAAAGAAGGGTGGCAAAGGGCAACATAAAACTCACTTTACCTTCGTCGAGGGGGAGAATTCTAGCAGCTACCTGCACCAATAGAGGTGGGCTCCACTCCTGCAGCTGCACCCCCCCTTGACATTGGAGTGCCTCCACCATAATTTATGAGGAAGGGCGTCTCACCCTGAGAAAATAGCAGCCAAAGTCTTACATTTCTTAACTAATTTGGTCTAATGTACATAATGCATCTAGACTTTAATTGTCATTCATTTCATGTGTGAAAGGAATAAGTTAGACTTGCAATAATGATACTCAAATAATTTATTTTTGTGATAGTTGGATGATATTAACTAATGTAGTTCATTTATTCAGTCAATAATAGTATGATATGTTATGATATTTGAAGTATTTTATTTATGTGTTGATTGTCTTCTACTATATATTAATAAAGTACTTTATATTAGAACACGTGTGGCGCCCCATGGAGGAAGTGTGCTTAGTTGACAGCGGTACAACGAATACCATCTTGAGAGAGACAAAATTCTTTCAGTCGATTAGCAAAAATGCTAACAACCATACAACAATCACCAGTAGCGATGTTTGTATAATAGGCTCAGGAAGAGCCACAATTATACTCTCGATAGGCACAACTTTAGTCATTGAAAAAGTCTTGCTGTATCCAGAATCGACTAGAACTCTCCTAAATTTCAAAGATATTCACACTAATGATTTTCACATTGAGATTGAAGAAGAGTATGGTAAAGAATACCTGCTCATTACAAAGCATAAAGTATATGAAAAAAGAGTATTAGAAAGACTTCCTTCATTTGAATATAGGCTATACTATACTAATATTAAGGCACCCATAGCCTATACTACCCTGAAAATTATATTTAGAAGCTCTGAACTTTTCTATATCTAACATGATAGATTAGGCCATACAGGTCTTAGAATGATGAGAAATATAATTAACAATTCACAGGGATATAATATCAATGTAAAAAATTTTTGAACCAAGAAGATTTTGTGTGCCTTACATATGCCATCGGAAATTAATTGCTAGACCTTCTACTCTGAAAGTGAATGATGAATTCCCTGCATTCCTAGAATGCTTACAAGGAGATATTTGCGGTCCTATATAATCTCTGTCTAGACCATTTAAATATTTTAGGGTGCTCATAGATGATTCCTCAAAATGGTCGCACGTATGTTTATTATTTACGAGAAACCATGCTTTTACAAAACTGGTCTCGCAGATAATCCCAATTAGAAATAATTGTTTTGATCATCATACAAAGTCCATCAGAATAGATAACGCTAAAGAATTTACTTCAAAATTATTTGATGATTATTGCATGGCAATGGAAATTAAAGTTGAACACTCTATCCTGTCCACACCGAGAATGGATTAGTAGTGGTTTTAATTAAGAGGATTAAATTTATTACTCAGCCACTTTGCAGAATTGTAATTTACCAACTACATGTTGAGGACACGCAATTTTGCATATAGCAACTCTCATCAACTTTAAACCATCAGCATATATCATCCATTCACCTATGCAAGTCGCACAAGGATTACCACCAAAAATTTATCATCTCCGTAGGTTTGGTTGCAAAGTTTATGTACCTATCCCCCACCACAACGTACTATAATAGGACCTCTCCAAAAGTCTAAGATATACGTTGGTTATGAGACATCATCTATAATCAGGTATTTTGACTCTATGATAGGAGATTTACATACCACCTGTTTCGCTGATAGTATATTTGATGATGATAGTTTCCCGACATTAGAGGAAAATCAACCCCTTGATGAAAAATATCAGAAAATTACGTGGCAAGCTATAAGAATTCATGCACATGACCCAAACACTAGTGAAGCAAATAGAGAAGTCTAGAAGATTATTGATTTGCAAGCATTAGCAAATCAACTGCTTGACCTCTTTAGTGATTTAAAAAGTGTGACCAAGTCACATGTGCCAACACGCAATGCACCGGAGAGGGTTAAATACCAAAGAAAATTAAAGGTATCTCTAATCTCGTCTAGAGGCCTCATAATAAAAAGGCGAGAACTCTGGCACCTCGAATCTAAAGTAGCCGGAGATACTTGGTAAAAAGGACAAAAAGAACTTGGCACAACCAATCACCAAAGTTTCCCAGAACCAGCAGAGGAGCCAGTTGAGACCTAGTACTAGTATATAACCTTCAAAAAAGGATATACCAAATCTGAACATTCCAATGGAGGAAGAAACCAGTATAGATGTGTGCGCACACATCGGAGCTGAAAAACTAAATGGACTTGCCCTCATAATCAGGAGAAGCAGTGAGCAAGTAGAAGCACTAGAAGAATCAAATCATAATGAAATAGTTATAAACTATGTGCATACAGGAGAATCCATGAATAGAAAAATAGCCAATGTTGAGATTTATTTTACAAAGAAAATTTTTACATTCATCGATCTTGATCCATAGCCTACATCACTCGTCGAATGTAAGAAAAGATCAAATTGGGAGGATTGAAAAAGACAATAGACACTAATTTGTTATCTCTGAATAAAAAGATGTGTTTGGGCCTGTAAGCCACACGCCTCCCTATGTGCACCTGGTAGGACATAAGTGGGTATTTGTTTGAAAGAGAAATGAGAAAATTGAAATTGTAAGATATAAAGTAAGGCTTGTTGCATAAGATTTTACTCAACGTCTAGAAGTTGATTATGAAGAAACTATTCCCTAATCATAGGTGGTATTACCTTTAGATATTTAACTCGATGGTAGTAAATCTGAATTTAGAAATAAAATTGATGGATATGGCAACGGTATACCATTATAAAAACTTAGATTCAGACATTTATATGAAGGTACCTGAAGGTATCCCTGTCCCAAACTAATACAGAGCAAATAGAAACTTGTACAGTATAAAACTCAAAATCGTTGTATAAACTTAAGAAATTAGGTAGAATATGGTATAACCGCTTAAGCGACTTTCTATTCAAAAAAAGCTACACGAGTAATGAGGATTGTTCCTGTATATTTATACGATAATCCTCAAATGGATTTTGTATAATCTCAGTGTATGTAGATGATCTAGATATCATTGGAACCTTAGAAGATATAAAGGAAGCAAACTCTTATCTAGAATCAGAGCTCGAGCATGTCCTGGAAGGGGTATTAGTGTATCAGTCAGCCTACACCCAATAGCTATTAGAAAATTTTGGTTTTAAAAAGATATACCCTTCGAAAGTACCAATGGTCGGGTGATCTTTACAGCAAGACAAGGATCAATACCGATCTAGAGAAGAGGGGGAATAAGTCCTGGGACCAAAATTTCAATACTTAAGTGTAGTAGGAGCACTTATGTATTTAGCAAACTGTACTAGACAAGACATCGCATTTGTTGTAAACCTATTAGCAAGGTATAGTGCGGAACTTACAAAAAGACACTGGCAGGGAATAAAGGACATCTTTCGATACCTCCAATGAAGGAAAGATATTGGAATATTCTATAGAAAGAACTAAGACCTAAATATGACTGGCTATGCAGATGCTAGGTATCTGTCAGACTCACATACCGCTAGATCACAAATTGGCTATATATTCCTATGTAGTGAAACTGTAATTTCATGAAAATTGTCTAAGCAATGTCTTGTATCCACTTCAATAAACCACTCAAAAATCATAGTAATGTATCAAGCCACACGAGAATGTGCTTAGTTTTGACGGATGATTCACCACATCCAGCAATCATGTGGATTGAACATCGTGTAAGTTTTCACAATTATCTTTAAAGATAATACAGTTTGTGTTGCACAAATACAAACGGGTTATGTGAAAAGTCATCTTACAAATTATATCAACCCTAGGTTCTTGTATGCTTATGAATTGCAAAAGATAGACAAAATTAAGATATTACATACTAAGTCATGTGAAAATCTTACAGATTGATTCACTAAGTCGCTTCTAACATCTAATTCTGAAAGATGTGTACGTAGAATTGAAATGATAAGACTTAAAAAAGTATAGAATTCAGCGAGAGATTCTTCCCGAGCTCACTATTAAAATTTGGTTATGAAGATCGAGTACCCAAAGAAAAAATCATGTATATGAAATGAAATTGAGTAGATTGTACTCTTTTCTCTTGACAAGTTTTTCAAAAGTTTCTCGGCCAAGGTTTTTAATGAGGCAATTCGTGCAACACAATATAACATGTATCATATACTTTTTCTCTAAATTTTTTCCATAGAGTTTTATAGAGTTTTGATGAAACATAAACATGTCAGATGAGTGTGTAAGGAGGAGTGTTGGGAACTTGGGCCTGGCCCTGAGGTTTTGGCCCATGGTGGGCACCTCACCATTTAGTCTATAAATAGGGGGCTCCAATCATTATAACATATACTTGGTGGAGAAAGTAATAAAGAAAGAGGAGTTCCCCTATCTCTTGTATTCAATCAATTATTCTATTATATTGCATTATTCTGTGATTGATCCATCTCTCTTGCCTAGAAAGAACAGCTCGTACTAGATTCACTAGCGACAGTTCCTCAATAAAGATGACGGGCAGCGGCTCGGCTCAAGTTGATGAAGGAGCGACAATGGCGGCGGAAGAACCCGAGTGGCGGCAGCGGCTCTGGTAGGCGATAGCTCGGAGCGATATCTCCTTTGGATCTGCGGGGTCGACACGGAGGCGATGGGAAGCGGCCACCTCGATTGATGAAGGGGTAGCGGTGGTGGAAGAACCCAAGCAGCGGCAAGCGGAAACAAGACAAGCATAGAACCCTAGGTATGACGAAATCCTAGATTTGGCTCTAATACCATGTTATGAATAGAATTTATATTCATCATAGAGTCAATGGGCCAGTATGTATATACATACAAGTATAGCATATATGTAGATAATCCCTTATATAACAGGGTAAATACACAGGTATAATACATATCTAATAAACACTTCTGAGTTTGGTTGCTGACTTGTCGTATCTGATAGTGCTTTCTTCATATAACACGTGTTATGCTCATGTGAAGGTTTCTTGAGACTTGTTGTGGTGAGGAAGCTGATGTTAAAGTTCTAAGTCTTGCTGACTCGTATGTTTGCTGCAACTACCAGCTATTAAGTCCTTCATTACGAAATGACAAAATTTTTTCAAGTAGTGAATGTGGAGGATGTTTGTTGGTGTACATTGTATTTCCTGTGTTGTTTCTCATGTTGGGATCATGCCTGCAAACTTATTGAATATGTAATCAAGGATTATGTTTCTCGTGTTGGGATCATGCCTGCAAACTTAATGAATATGTAATCAGCCATAATTTGTCAACACACAACATTCAGAGTCAGTTTGATCTACTTGTGTATACCTTCCTAGTTTTACATTACATTCTGTACCATGAAATGTAATCAAGGATTATGTTTCTTTGACACTGCAATTTCTTCATGTAGGCATGGAATAGATACAGATATTCACATCTTCATTTAGGAAGTGAGATGACTCGATATCAAGCGTCCAGCTATTTCTTTGTCACTACTACAGAAATTATCATCACAGACGGTTCAAAAACGTCATCATAGACGATTTGTTAAACCGTCTGAATTTATGGGTCAGTGATAATCGAAGGTTATTACAGACGGTTTGTGAACCGTTCGTGATAAATATAATACAGACGGTTTGTAACTAGAACCGTCTGTAAAAAATACTATCACAAATGGTTCTAAAAATATAACTGTCTGTGATGTGTGAATATCATATACGGTTTTTTAGAACCGTAGTGAATTACAGACGGTTTATACTATAAAACCATCTATGATAGTTCATTCTACTTAAAATTTCTTCTATTTTTCAGTTAGGCTCAGTAAATATTAGCTATCAAAGCAAGAGAATATCACAACATTACAGATGGTATCACAAGATCATAATATCAAACATAGCAGAGAACATTCTATTTCCATTACAATCCACCATTACAACATCACAAGATTACAATCCACCATTATAATATCACAAGAAAACATAGCAGAGAGCAATATTCTATTTACATTACAAACCAAGCAGCCCTAAACCCCACAAAGTTACTCACTGTAAATTCTCGGGCAGCTCTAAATGCCACAAAGTAGTAACACAAAGTTACAGAATTAAATACTAGAAGAAACAATGGAGAGAGTCCTAACCACAAAGAGATCGATCGAGGAGAAGGACAGTGAGGAGCCTGGAGAGATTTTGAGCGCTTGGAGAGACAATGTGGAGGTCAAAGAGGGTAGGGGATGGGTTCAGGTGAGTATTTATAGGGGAAGGAGAGGTGGGATGATTTGTGCAGTGTGGGTTGGTCGATTTCTATTGGTTGGAATTGGGTTAAAGAGGATTGATAGGCCCAGCGATCAGAGACTAATTTATCACAGACGATTCTTAGTAAGAACCGTCTGTAATAGTATTACAGACGGTTCTTAACAAAAACCGTCTGTGGTATTGGCTACACATATATCGATACAATATAAATAACTAGTCTCAAAATATGAAATAACAAAGTTCTGTGTGGCTTATATATACTTATTTGAAAGGTTCGACGAAATCTACAACTTTACAGTTGAGACAAACTCCAAATTTTGAAAGAAAGATCGAAAATTTTGGCAAAACAGAAATTAAAAACTTCCGATGCAAATTTGAGGCTAAAGATGGTCGATTTTGGGGGTCCTAGAGGGCGACTAGTGCAAGCAAGTCATTTTTTGGATCGGACTCGTCGTTAGCTTTCCAACGAGTACAAAAATGTCAAAACGGACACCGTATGCAAAAGTTATGCCTGTTTTACTGAAGATGTATCGAACAGAATTCTACTCGAATTTAGGTGGGAAATTATAAAATTTTAGGAATACGCGAGGCGGGAAACATATCACAGACGGTTCTTATTAAGAACCGTCTGTGATACTTCACAGATGGTTCTTATAACACTAATAGTTTTTATGAACCGTCTATGATGAGATTTCTAATATAAACTTTTTTTGTAGTAGTGTGTGGATTTGCAGCTAGAACATTTTTGAAAGCTGCATGTCATCCACTTGATGTCGTAAAGAAAAGATTCCACGTAATTACCTTGTCTTGAAAATTGATGTTTTTTCATTCATTTTTTTGTTATAAAGAAGAATAGTAATTTAGCTATATTATGCTAGAGAAGTGTTTATGATGTTAAGTTTTGTGTGCCATTTATCTGTCAGAATCTCTGCACCCACTTGATTTGCTACTTATTACAATTTGATCTTGTCATTGCCTGCTTAAGTTGTGTGCCATCTATCTGTCAGAACTCAGAATATCTTTAACTCTTCGAGTTATCTATACTATCTTGGCACCCTTGTTGTTCACTGGGGCATGTTTTGTGTCAATAGGCATGTGCGGACTTGCTGTCATGAGATGCCGCCAAGTCTTTTGTTATAATCTAGCTGTATTTATCCCGTAAAATAATTTGAATTCATGCAACACTCCTATTTGCTCCATCATATTGTAGATTGAGGGATTAAAACGTCATCCAAGGAATGTGGCGTGAACTGAGAGCAGCACATCCTTTATAATGTTTACCAGCCAGCTAAGTTTGCACAAGGTATGAAATCCCATCGGTAACCGACCGGTTTCCGGTGGTTACCGTATTTTCCGGTCAACTTCGGTAGGGAGAATCTCGACCAAAATATCTCAAATATAAATTTATATGATTTATCTTATTAATTATTTGGTTCATCTTAAGTGTGATTTATGGTTTATAGTGTTGCTGAAATTTATATTTATTATTATATTGAATGTTTATTTTTGAAATCTAATTGTTGGTAATATTTGATTATTAGTTAAAATTAGTAGTGATAGAAGTTATAGGTGATATTTTAGACTTATGTTAGACCAGAGTGTTATAGTATCTCTGTGCAGCCTCGCTATGTGATGCCACGTTACATTGCAAAATTGCCCCTATGGCCTGCCAAAGTGTGACGTTTTCTGCGGGACATACGGCGTGATAATTCGCTAAATGGACATTCCAAAGGGCCTCATAGGAAAAATTCCTAGAGTGTCAGATCTAACTCGACTGCAGACACACATCATGGCCAACTGGATCTAGAGGTACCTTGCAATGCTGGTGAAAGTGAAACCTAATCTGGCCATGTAGGCCACGGAGAAAGATCAGTCGGTGCTATATATGTGGACCCTTCAGAAGAACGTGAAAAGACATGTGCGGAAGAGTAGATTAACAGGAAGATCCAAGCCAACTGCAATCTCACACGGAGCATGACATGGCAACCAAGTTTGGTGTGGCATTAGTAGTACTGTGTGAGGTGATGATATATCTCTTCTAATGTGAAAGGGACGTTTATGTTCACAACCTCCTTCTCTCGCTCTTGCGAGAGAATAAGATATGACCATCATATATATAGGGTCTGTTCTTTACAAAAGCGTTCCTCTCACCTTTTAAGCGGAGATTTTTTAAGATGGGGTCACAAGTTAATTATAGCACATAAAAACTAATATCTGATCATCAAAATCACATATATCATTGCACCAAAAGCCATCAGATCCCATAGTATAGATCAGATATGTCAACTGTTTTTTCGGTGAAAATTTTTAAGGTCTACTTTGAACGTAGAAGTGTTATAAGAAATAGTTCAAATATTCTTATAGAAATTAGAAAATACAAAAAAGCATTAGTTCCAATTTTTTATTAAATTATTTAGTAGAAAGTAAATTGTCTTAAGTTTTGCAAAACACCTTGTTGAGAAAAAACTTTCATATAACATGAAGTCTAAGATAAATCCTCAACCTTATATTTGATTATATATATATTACCTTTTTAAATATCGTTGCAACGCACGAGCATCTTTCAGTATATTGTTAATTTGGAGTGTTGTCCATTTTGTTTACTAGTAAGCTGATTAATGATTTTTCTTACGAGGAACTACGGTTGAGGGTTGTTGATGAATTGTGTAGACATGAGCTATGGGAATTAATTCATATCCAAACACTCGAGATTAAAACATAGTAATGCATGCAACAGCTGGCAATATTTCCTCAAATCTTGCAGAGAAAAAAAATATTTCCTGCAAAATCTACTCGAGCATAAAGTGCTTAATCTTATCGATTAGATTCGTGAATGCATTAGTAGTACTGTCCCAGCAGAATGAAGCCTTTCGGCGTGGAGATGAGAAATGCTTCCTGGTTTGTTTATATCATTGCAGGAATGGTTTCTATCCCAGTTTGACAAGTTAAATAGTCTGTCTGCTCTCTTTAGCTGTTCGTACAGGAATGAGGAAAAAAAGGTCAGAAACGAATAGCAAATTGCCAAAGGCTTAGTGGGCCTAGGGGGCATCAGCACATTTTCCTTTATACGCTAGCTTTTCCCCGATGGAAACTTGGGGAGATTGAAGTGAACCGATTAGTGGCCAGGTTTGATTTTCATAATTAATGTGATCCTAACTTTTTTCCCTTTAAAAGTGAGAACAATTATCTAGTGTAGTTAACTAAGCCTTACATTCTCAATGATAGACATTACACAACAATATCTATAACCTCCGCATCATATAGACACTACTACTCCAGTATATAATTTTCACAAATAAACCCAAACAATAAATCCATAATCTCCTTCCGATGTAACAATTATTGTGCATAGACACTAATCCCCTTTCACTGTAAGTTCTTGTTATTTCTTGTGTGTTGAATTTTATGCCCAAGCAGTGTCTTTACATAGACACTGCTTCCCTCTCTCTCTTCTTTAATCCTACTTGGCAAGCTAATTAATGTCATGGATACTGTTGATGTATGATGCATTAGGAGTGCCTTTACAATCCATAAGGGCATTTACAATAGTGTCATCTTAGCTATCTCTTAATTAGATTAAATGAGTAAAATCTTATGTAGAAGAGAGAAAGGGTGAAGAGAGATAATATGATGTCTCTTATACAAGAGACAACTTAAGCTTATAAATCAACGTAAATAGTGAAAGGGTGTGAGGTAGAAAGTTATAGTGAAAATAGTTTAAAATAGTTAGAGAAATAATTTACTGTTAAAAAGATTGTCTATAGTAAGAGAGACCTCTTAGAGATAATTTAAAAGAGAAACTCTTGTACATACCACATCATTAAATCCTAACCCACCAAACATGTAATTAATATAATCGATCTGAATATACGCAGAAATAATCCACCTAACATGAAACTGGTGGGCATTGAACTCTGTCAGCGAAAAACACCAAGCTACCAAACAGAGCCGTACCTGACATTTTAGGGCCCTGCGCTAAAATTTAAATTAGGCCATACACTTCATAAAAGTGAACCATCAAAATAAAAGGCATTCTTTTTTATATTACAATTGTAATAATGTTTTCTTTACGATACAAAGTATTACATCCCAGAGAAAAATCTATTGCCGAAATTTCCCCAGTAACCGTAGGTATCGGTCTTATTGGTGAGTGCTGGTAAAATTTTATACCAGCAAAAAATTTCAAATGCACCTAAAATTCATCTAAAATATTAAAAAATCATAAATTCAAATTTTAATTCAAAATTTTTTCCCAAAAAAATCCGGCAGCCACCGATTACCGGTTCTATTGCTACCATCTGATAAAATTTTCAAACTGTTATATTTTTCCCTGGTCCCAGCGTCCTGCTGAAAAATAAGTCTCCAAACTAGTACCAGAACTCTGAATTGCAACGCATCATTCTTCTAGTATGCCTTGAAACAAAATCTTCAGTTAACTTCACAATTAGTTTTCCCCAAATTAAACATCAATAGCAAGTGCTACCCTTAGGTCTTTTCTGAGTCATTGTCGAATGCAAGTAGAACTTTAACAACTTCAATTTATATAAGCTCTTTCTTGCATTTGCAATATTTGCCGGAATAGTCAACAAAATTATACAAACAATCGCATCACGAAAATAATTTAGCCATTTCTTAAATTTTGAAATATCAACAAGGACCCATATTTTCACAGGAGTGAATTTAGCAAAAGAAAACAAAGATACAGGAGCATTTGGTCCATGGACTCCCCCTTCTCTCCACAAGCTGGGAGCTAGAGGGTCTGTTCTTTTCAGCTTCTCAAAACGACTTTTGGTTTTTAGTACAATACTTAACTTTCAAATGGAGTATTTTTTTAAGATGGAGTCTACAAGTTAATTATAGTACACGTTAAAAACCCAACACCCAACATCTGTACCATCTAAAATCGCAAGCGAGTATCTCTCTCCGTAATCTCTGTCGTAAACAACTAAAATTCAAAAATTTCAGCTAAAAATCATAAGTCGTAGCTAAAAAGAACAGGCCCGGAGCCTGACCAAACAGATACCAAAGTACCAAAAGCAAACTGCATGACTTATAAAAGGTGAAACTAGGAAAAAAAAACATGTACTAGAGCAACAACTGGTCGGCTCTATTGCATTTGAGCTTTTCAAGCCCACTATTACCGGGATAAAATGTAGATGTTGCCCCCTAAAAGTCTCCTTCCTACCATCTTTCACTTTCCTAGCTCAGAATTTAGTATCCCATGCTTATCATAAAACAAACACATGGTCGATCGATTCTCCATTAAAAAAGTTTGACGCTTGATTCTCTGCCCTCCACAGCCGTCGAGTCCAACACGCCGGCGACGGAGAAAAGTGACGGGCTGTCGCCATCCAAGTGCGTCAAACCATCACCGCTGCCGGTGACGCGGCAAAAGTTGACAACTGTCGCGTGTGCGCCTGTTATTCCTATCCTATAGATGTATTTTCCGTTCGCAATTGTCTAGCCAGTGTGTGCCTTTTGGAATCTAGAGTTAACGGTAGGCCGATTGCTCCCTCTCGCAATAATAAAAAGAGAGATCAAAACAGATGTTAGGCTGTCCACGGAAAGGAACCGGCCGGACACTGCTTATTTATCTGTGTAATTTGCATACCTAGGTGTAATTATACTCTATATCATATATCATAATATAGGAGTATCTCGTCGATAACAGAGAGTATATACGTATAGTATACGAATATTTAAGATCATCTAGGTGATATGAATAATTTGTCAGAGATGGTATGTATATTTTTTTCGACATACTCCTTTTTATATGCGTATATAAATGTATTCACAAAAAACGCTAAAAACTATGAATTCCCTTGTAATTTTTTATGTGATTCATATTGGAGTATTTTATAATTAGTACATGAGTATATCCAAGAAGATAAATGAGTATTTCGAATTTGTTTAGGTGGTATATTAGAGATAGGTGTAATTACACGCAGTGTAAAAGATATATATAAATATATATGTGTATATATATATATATATATATATATATATATATATATATGTGTGTGTGTGTGTGTGTGTGTGTGTGTGTGTGTGTGTGTGTATGTGAAGATCACTCTAAGACTTTGATGCATATTTGACAACCATTATGCTTATTTGTAGAGATTGTGTGGAGTCGAAGTTGCATTTTTGAAGAAAAATCAGTTCTGTCAGGTTAAGGGCAGTCTACGGTGATACCGCCCCAAGCTCCTTTTGGTATGTGATTCTAAGTCACAATATAAAACTAAATCTTCCGTTTGTTTTGTTTTGATTAAAGAAACAAAGGAGATGACCTCGGTGGCTGAGAGGGAGGTGTGTAGGACCGGTATGTCAACATAGAGAATGGTGAATAGTGCCTTAAAAATTTTCCTAAATTATTCATGAATTCTTCTCTTAGCTACAGAACTATATAGATCAAAATTAAAAGCTAAGAGCAAAAAAACAAATTTAGAAACCCGAGAGAGAATTTTTAACACCTCACCGGAGGGTGGTTTGATTGGCAAGTCACCGACGGTCTGACAGCCAGCCGGTCTGGCCGACTCGATCACGGTGGTATGACCGGTGGCCGATTGGATCGGTCTGACTGAGTAACAATAAAAGGAGTACTTAATATTACATAGGCAAACGTAAATAGATCTTAAGATCATATTTTACATGACAGGCCGAGAGGCCAAATAGGATTATTCATAACAAAGCAGCTGGAACGGTAAGTAAACAACAAACAACTGGGGCTAAACCTAGTCCTAGCCTTCGTCTTCTATGTTATAGCTGGAGTCATGGATGAATCCATGCATTGAGTCATCAACTCCATCATCTAAACCACATATTAAGTAATAGTGAGTACAAGAGTACTCAATAAGTCCCTATAACAACGTATATACACACACATTGTATGTATGTATGTATGTATGTATGTATGTATGTATGTATGTATGTATGTATGTATGTATGTATGTATGTATGTATGTATGTATGTATGTATGTATGTATGTATGTATGTATGTATGTATGTATGTATGTATGTATGTATGTATGTATGTATGTATGTATGTATGTATGTATGTATGTATGTATGTATGCAAGGCTTATCCAAATGTGGGTCTTATGTTTATTTTAACATTAAGCCAATTTGTTAAATATACTAATTTAGTTAGTTTCCAAACCTATGATTTAGCCATTTTTACATTGAAAACTAATAGCTATTTTTAGTCAAGTTCATCATGAGAGCGAAATCCCTCTGCTTTCTTTTACATTAAATTATTGTAACCATTCCATTTATCATTAGTATTAACTTAAAGAAAACTACACAAGTGTGACATTTTTACACTTTTGCCCATGTCCGGAAGCATAGCTATTTGAATAGATTTTTAATACTCTACAGAGATTATACAGCTTTACTCACAAGATATTATTAACTCATAATGTCAGCCACTGCACGTTTTCAAAAGCGTGCGACTAGAAAAATCATAACAAAGTTTTTACAATGCTTAACTTTGATGCTTACTCTAACTCTAGGGTTAATCCTCAACACTAGCAACAGTGATCATTCTCATCCCGGGTTACACCTCACCCTTGAACGTTCCCATCCTAGGCTATGTTTTCAATGAGGGGCCTAGTTGTTAGGGAGTCTATAGCCCTTGTCAAGAAATCCACAAAGGCAATGACCGTTATAGGTCACTTCCACCAATCACATCAAAAATCTAGAAATTCACATATCAATCTAAAAACGCAGGATTCACACCGGAGCTATGCAAATTAGTGGGTCAGGTCCATCTCATAACTAGACTTGTGGTTATATGATTTGTGTATAGAAAAGGAAAGCATAAGAATTCGGTCCTTAAACAACCAAGTGAGACAAACCACAAACTTAGAGCTCATGCAATCCCTACATAGCTAGCTATTCAAGAAGGACATGTGTAATACCTACATGACTCATCCAGAAATGACACATGCAATCCTTGCATGGACAATCCAAAAATAACACATGCAATCCCTGCCTGGCCAATCCAATATGTACAATCCCTACGTTGGTCTCAAACCAATCACTCGCCTGAGTCTTCACCATTTTAGAAAATATTTTTCTATTTTCAGTGGTAACCTATGTTATCATTCTATTATCATGTTCTCAAGTTTAGTTGGTAATGTTCGTGTTGTATTTCATTTCATAACTAGAGCATCTTTGCACAACCTTAAATGATAATATTTAACCAATGGTGGAGTTATTATTATAAGTATCTTAAGGCAACATGCTAAGGGAATATCAATATTTCAAGAAAAGGGAATATTAGGTAACAAGTGCACGGTAGCTAAGCAAGCAATGTTTGACATAGCATTTTATGTAAATAACTATATTCATCATGCACTTGTATTTGAAAGCAAAATATTTGCATTTAGAAACTAGGTTCAACATGATCAATTATAAAGACTTGCCTTGATTAAATGTGGATATGGTGGGATCTCATTCGTCAGCGATGGGGGTGTTGGAAGTGTCAAAGTCTATACACACAAAATCATCCACATTCAATCCAACATTCAAATAAAATTTAAATGAACTCCAAAATTTATAATTTAGGCGTTGTTGGAAAGGTTTTAAATTTAGATGAATTTAGAAACAAAAATCACTAAATTTGAAATTAAAATGAGAGTTATGGCATTTCAAAATTTGACCTGAGGGAAAGTCAGGAAAAGATGAAAAGTCTAACCGATGGGTTCAACCAAATTTTGAATTTATTTTCTTATTTGTTTTTACATGTGATTCCTATGGGAGGCTGACACCTAGGCCCATGAGGAATTGACATGGTCCACATGGACTGAATCTATGAACTAATGGCTACGCGTGAGGCCGCTATGGTAGTATCTCAATGGTTAATTCGAAGGCTAAATACATTTCTTAATCTCAATGGAGTCCACTCAGTCACTCATTTCTACTAATTAAATAGCAAACACTTTCTTAATTGTTAACTAGGCAGGGTCCACTTGTCATTGAGATCGGGTTCCACAACTAGAATAGGGGAGCTCCAGCTGCGGTCATTGTTGTGCTCACCGACAGTGAGGGAGGAGCTGGGGAGCTCGATCGATGGGCAAAATGGGTTGCAGGGTTCACATACTAGCTAAGGGCGGTGAAAGCATTCGACAAGGTGCACTAGAGTGGTGGCTTGCCAGCAATGAGCGGCGGATGGTGCTGCCGAAGGACAATCTCAATGCACGGTGAGGTGGGAATGATTTCTTTTTGTTCTAGGCTAAGGGTTTAATCACATGACTAAGTAAGTGGCTTGAGGTCCAAAGGTCATTGTGGTTTGGCCAGTGGTGAGCGGTCGTGGTGGTGGTGGGGTGCTAGTGATGGTGAGGTGCGAATTTCACAAGTCCTCAAAGTTGAGGCTAGATTCATGATTATAATCCAAGTCAATGCTAGGGGTACATGATGATGGTAGGGCCAAAGACAAGCTCTACCGGTGGTGCGGCTATGCACAGCAGCAGCAGCGATCTAGCCCATAGCTAGCCGATGTCTAAACTCGACATCTAGGGTGTGCATAAACATCTACACCCTATGGGGGTTCTAGTGGTGCCACTTACCTAACATGAGGTGCTATGGTGTGAGGCTACCCATGGTGGCTAGAGTTGGGAACAAAGGCCTTACAACAAGGAGGAGTTGTCATGCGCTAGGGCTCAAGTCACTAACCTTGTGGTCTTTACTACTTCTAGAACATGAAGTGGCGTGGGTACTTACAAGCTTGGGGCCGGGGAGGCAGAGCTAGGCGGCACATGAAGACGATGGGCTCGGCCGAGTTCTGCCAATGGTGGTGGCGATGATGTTCGGCCTAACTGTGGGGGAACAAGCGAAGGTGGGGTGAACAAACTATAGAGTAGGTCAAGGCAAACTTGATGGGCATGTTGGTGGTGGTGGAAACTTCCCAAAGAGATAGAATTTGTCAATGGAAGCCGGTGGCTAGGGTCAAAGTCATCGATTCAATTTGCTTCAATCGAAGGTGAAGAGAGGGGAAATCTCAAGGGAATTGGAGATACATAGAAGGCTTACTCGGTGATGTGGTTAGGTGTAGCTTAAATAGAGGGAATGAGGGGGAACAAGAAGAGGGCACTTGGCCATGTCATGGCATCCAAGCGGCGTGGTGTGTAATGGCTCTAGCACATGGATGGGACTATCACATAGTGACACAATGCTTGACGTTTGTTCTATAGGTCTTCAATGCTGCTTTGTGAGCATATCTTCGTGACACGGAGAGAGACAAGCGAGAGAGAGCTTGGGCGAGAGAGAGAAATGGGGAGGGAAGAAGAATAGTAACCGAGAGCGGCAAGTGGGACTATGGAGCCCGATCATTAGCGATGCGCATGCAAGAGAGAGAGGGCGGTGAGGCTAGCGTGCGCATGTGGGTTGGCTTGGATAGGCTATGCGAGGAAGTTGGGTTGGCACGAGCGAGTGGACCGGTGGAGGAAAAAGTGAAGATGGGTTGGGCTGACCGATGGGTTTTGGCCCAAAGGGAAGAAGGGAAAGATTTTAGAGTTTAAACTTAAATTCTAATTTTCAATTTGAGTTTGAATTTCTAATTTGAATTTTAGGAGGTATTTGTGCACAAGATTTTTAGAAGTTGGCACAAGTCAAAAACATATTGTTCTTGAGATTGCCCATAGAATCTAGATTTTTGAAAGTTGGCACAAGTCAAAAACATATTTTTCTTGAGATTGCCCATAGAATCTACACAATTCAACCCATCTAATTCATGCTCCTATCTTGTGCCATGGTTTGCAGAGCTTTTGAATTGCTTCTACATCTACTTTGTTGATTTGGAGCAATTCAACCGAATCCTCAATCTTCAATTGTCGCAAGGAGAGAAGTTTGTTGTACGGTTGCAAGAGTTTCCTCTTACGGAAATCCTACTTTTGCTGCTACCACAAGGAGAAAGAGGACAAATTGTCGCGATTCATACCATGAAGATTAGGACACCCCGTGCATCAGTTAGCCTACTAGTTGATCCATATCGTTATGGTATCAATGTGTGGTTGATTATGATGTATGATTGTTGATTTCATTAACTTGGTGTAGCCAATTTGTTGTTGTGTGGCAAGATGGATAAATCAGAGTCAAGTGTCAAAGGAGTTGTTCTTAAAGGTGATGTACCAGGGGAGGATGAATCACCAAAGTACGGAGGAGAGTTATCACCAGATGCACGTTTCCACTTTGAAACTACCCACGACTGCTTTTGGAGTTAGCATGAGAAGCTAGAGAGCATGTTGATGAACTCGTGTTCACCTAGAAGCACGTATCATAGATGTGGACAATACGTTGAATGAGTTCTTTACAATGCATGAATGGCATATGGATGATAGGATCAATGATCTGAATTCTACCTTATGATGTATGGAGGCATGATTGTCACCGCAAGGGGAAGTGGGCGCATGGGTGCCACCCCAACCTATGGCCAATGAACACATTGTGCATCGCAATGGTGCTGAATTCTATGGTGTTGATATAGATGATGAGCTGTCCGATTTCATAGGAGATTTTCCATGCATGCCATGATGTGTTCTTTACCGACGTTGAGGTGCTGGACATGTGCAACACCAAGGAGGGGATGTAGGAGATGATGGAGATGGTATTGGTAAGCTTAAACTAACCATATTGACATTCAATGGCAGGACTAATCCAAAGGCATATTTGGAGTGGGAGATGTGCATCAATCAATCTTTGACAATCATAACTACTCCAAAGAAAAGAAGGTTCGTGTCACTTTAGTTGAGTTCACCAAATATGATTTGATTTGGTGGGATCAATTGAACCGAAGTGGTGAATGGCCTTATACTTGGCAAGACATGAAACAAATTATGAGGAGTTTGTACCAGCCTACTACACCAAGACATTACACAGGAAGTTGCAACAACATCACCAAGCTACATCTACTATTGATGACATTTTAAAGAGATAAAAATACTTATGATACGTACTAGTGTAAATGAGTCCGAGGAGGTTACTATGGCTCGCTTCTTTGAGGGTTTGAATGAAGATGTACAAGACCTAGTTGCTATGTGCAATACGGAAAATTGCAAGAATTAATTCATCAAGTAGAGCATGCTGAACAGCGGGGTCAAGGAGAAGCAATCTAGGGGTGGCCAAACCAATACTAGTGGTTGAGGCACATTGTCTAGGGTTTTGGTTCCTAGCTAGCTAGTTCATTTGTACCGTGAAAGGTTAGGCCAAAACAACATGATTCTACTAGTTTACTAATTTGATCCATATCGGGGTAGAGTCACACCAATTTGTGCTTGAGGTTTGACCGGTTTTAGAAAAAATTCAGCCATGGCAACCTAATCGGTATACGGTCTAGTAAGATCGGCCCATGAAAGTAGGACCATTCGATAGTTAGCAGTAGTGATTTTCTAGAGAAGGGTATTTGGGCTAAGTTAAGTGTGGTCAGACCATACTTTAGTTGGTGTTTGGACCACTGCGATATGACTGACATTGTATATGCAATCATATTACTGTCCTATTACAATGAATGGTTAGAGGGAAATATGGGTGGTATGATCAACCCCTTGTTGGCAGTCATATTATCTTTAGCCAAAAATTTGGAATTGAGTTGTGAATTGGTTCAAATGGCTTTGAATCGTTGCACAAAAGTTGCACAATTCTTTTATGGACTAATTTGGGTCAGGTTAGGGGCAAATCCACCAAGTAGGCTTTGTTAGGCTTCAGCCTACCCTCCACTAGAGCCAGCCACCCCCTCGCTGCGTGGCCATGGAAGCTTTTGGGCAACAACTCTGCATCTGGGATTTAAGAATAAGAAGAAGAAATGTAGAAGAGAAGATGGGCTGAGAAAGTAGTCAGCCCACAACCACAAATCAACAAGGCCCAAGTAGCAACTAGCAATTGTGAGTCACACCCGTAGGTTCACCCCCATGGCCTCACCCTACCAATTTCCAGATGCAAAATCAAATGAGGGTAAAATGGAGAGTGCACAACTACGCGATGGCTAGCGACACGAGGAGACACGAGGATGGGGAAACTGGTCTGGTGAGCGATGATTGGCCACAAGGCCATGTGGCGTGGGGAAGCTTCCTTGAACCAAGGGTGGCACCGCGACCGAGAGGTGAGAGGCAGAGCTGACGTGGTGTGAACCATGTGGCCATGTAGGGAGCCGACGAGGAGTAGAGGAGCCTACTTGGCGCCGGGTCGGTAGGCCTCGATGTTGGTGCTGTTTGGTGAGGTCACCACTTGCTAGTGCCAGGACCAAGAGAGATAGAGAGAGGAGAGGCAGGCAGGCTAGGATGGCGCTCAACAGTTAGGTGGTAGCGCATGGGACTAAGGAATGAAGATGCGTTGAGGAGGGAAGGGAACTGAGGAAAAGAAGAAGTGAGTTGAGCCGAAGCACAGGGAACTAAGGGGAGTAGATGTTTTTACCATCTTGGTATGTGTTTTGTATGGTTTCCAATAAGAACTTTAGAATTGATGTATTTATGGTTTCCAATTATTGTTTATGATTTATGAATTATGGTGACACAATGCACTTGTGAATTTATGTAAATCATAGATAAATTACAATTAGAAATGTAGAATTTAGACAATAATATAGAGTTTTAGTCATCTAGTATCTAGTTGTATTTTATGTAGTGATGAATTTTACAATTTCTTGATAGATTTGCAATAATTTGAATTTTTTATTTGCATCTCTTCTATTTATGTTTGAATTTAGATTACACAAGAGTCAAAGATTATATTTGTGTCAATTTAACTTAGTCTACTACCACAGAAAGGGTCATAACAAATTGTTCAAAACCAACATCATAGATGATTTCTGAACTGTCTAAATTTATGTGTCTGTGATAAAAGATGGTTATCATAGATAACTTTTAAACCATCTGTGATAAGTTACAACATAGATAATTTTCAAAATAACTGTCTGTGATATGTTTGATATCATACACAGTTCTTACAAATAGTCATCACAATATCTTATATATCACAGACGGCTAATACTAATAACCATCTGTGATATGTAAGATATCACAAATAGATAATACCAAAAATCGTCTATGATATATCTAATATCACAGACGGTTTTTAAACATAGTTGTTTGTGATATCTTATATATCATAGATGGCTAATACTAATAACCGTTTGTGATATCGGATATACCACAGACACAAACCATTTGTGATAGCTATTTGAAAAGCTAAATTATTTTCTATTTTTGGCTAGCCTCAAGAAATACTAGCCATATCCTTTGAAAACAAGTAAACATGTCACATATATAGCACACGACAATCATTATATAGATATCACAAATGAATTAAATAACACAAGCAGATCACATATATAGCACACTACAATCATTACATAGATCTCACAAATGAATTAAATAATTGAATGAAGTATAATTGAATTAATTGTTTAATTAAGCACAATTGAGTGAATTACAATTGAATCAAATGTTTGAACATCTAATCATCTTCGTCGGGATTGAACTCTCCATTTGGTTGAATGACCTCTTCTATCAAGAATTTGAAGAGCTTTCCTTGAACTTTAACGAGGTTGTCAAGATTGAATGCACTTGAGTCGAATTCCATGCCCTGTCGCTAGAAGTGTTAAAGTCATTAGCATATATATACATATATAAAAAAATTGATAATCATGAAATAAATATTGACAGGTTGACAAATCTCTAGATCTTTCGTCTTAGTACCTATGATTTACTGCATATGTCTGTAAATGTGGAATCCACATACGTTCCCCTATAGCTACTGGTGGGATTGCAAAAATAGAATTACATACATAGATATTATCAGTTCTAGAGATATTATTACGAAGTGTTATATAGGATTGTTATGTTATAGCGGGTACCGAAAATGCACAGTGTTGTGCTGGATTCCTTGTTCTCACTCCCCAGGCAACGTAAGCGCTAAATAACCTACGTGATTCAAAAAGTTAGCCTTAGCCATTGCAAACGAAAGGAAGACTACAAGAGAGTTAGGTATGGAGGAAGTGAGTTTACCTGTCAATTACGTGCTCACTGCTATAAAAAAGCTTATATTAGACGTCTCATCACAGACAGTTCACCAAAACCGTCAGTGTTAAATGTAATCACAGACGGTTTAGGTTTAGATATCGCCTATTTACATTGCATCGATATATATATAGTTGTTTATGTATCACAGACGGTTTGTGGTTCAAACCGTCTATGATAATTATGTTTCATAGATAGTTTGTAGTTCAAATCGTATGTGATAATTATGTTTCATAGACAACTTATGGTTCAAACCGTCTGTGATAATTTGGTCCCTGACCGCTGGCACGTCGATCCTCCCCAACCCAATCCCAACCAATAGAAACCCATCAACACCCACCCCACAAATCATAGCTTCACCTATCCAACCCCGTGCCAACATGTAAACATGTAACATGAATATAACTCATGGCATACGTGTGTGCGTGCTTGCAGGGCGACCTCCCGACTGGCAGGACTTCATCGGCATCATCATGCTACTCTTCATCACTCCACCATCAGCTTCATTGAGGAGAACAACGCCGGCAACACTGCTGCCACCCTCATGGCCAGCCTAGCCCCCAAGCCTCAAAATCATCAACATCAAGCTCAGTAACATCATCCCGGTAGATGCGAGACTGCTAGAGGGCGACACGCTTAAGATCAACCAGTCGGAGTTCACCGACGAGTCCCTCCACATCAACAAGTTGCCTGGCAACAGCATCTACTCTGGCTCCACCTACAAGCAGGTTGAGATAGAGGACTCGTTGGTGTAGTTAAGATTCCATTATTTACTTGGATCTATGTTTCTTGTATGTTCTTGCCATGTTTAAGAGTTAGTTTTGTAGGATCTTTGCTTCTTGTATGTTTTTGCCAAGTTCTTGCCATGTTAGATTTTTAACCTGCTCGTTATCTTATGATGCTATAATAGTGGATTCTAATCTTAATGAAAATGGAATGTGTTGTTATATTTGCTTGTTTTCAAAGGGCATAACTAACATTTCCTGAGGTTAGCCAAAAAATAGAAAAAAATTAGATATAGAATAAACTATCACAGACGGTTTTGTAGTATAAACCATATGTGAAAGACTATCACAGGCGACTCAAACCAAAAACCATCTGTGATACTCATGCATCACAGACGGATCTATCTACCACCATCTGTGATGCGAAAGTATCACAAACGATTCTATATACCAATCGTTTATGATACTTGCCCATCACAGACAGTCGGTAGCTAGAACCATCTGTGGTATGTGAGTATCATAGACGATTTTTGGTTCTAGCCGTCTGTGATATTATTCTTCATAGATGGTTCTAGTTACAAACCATACGTGTTGTACTTATCACAAACGACTCACAAACTGTCTGTGATAACCTCCGATTATCACTGACCAATAAATTCAGATGATTCAGAAAGCTGTATGATAGTTTTGAACCTTATATGATGACCCTTTTTGTAGTAGTGGTTGCACAAGGGTGAAGTCGTGGTTGCTCCTAAATAGAAAATCAAGGTATATTACCTTACTCCACATTGGTACAATCACAATTAGAATCCCGTGAGACCTAATCATGTATGTCGCCATAGTGTTTAATCCAAAATTCATGTTGCGTATGAAGTACAAATAAAACTTGTGTGGCAACTAGTGAAACACTTACCCTTAGTTGAAGGGTACCATAATATAGTTCTTGTCACTCTAAGCAAGCAATCACATCGTTATGTAATTTTCGATAAAAGATGTGTTGTCCTTGATTCATTGCTCAGAGACCAAGTATAGGGCGAGAAAATCCACCAGTTGCCACCGTCGTCGGACTTGTTGGATCATGGATCTATACATAAGTAATGAGTTATGATATTTTTTATTATTACGTGAATGTAGAACTTGATTGTACAGTACACTTACAATGTCTAGCATCGTAAAAATGAGGCATTGAGTTTGTCGAGGTTGAATAGTAAGAATAAATCTTCAAAGGTCATAACAAAGTAGCCCGAGTCATAGAGAGAATATGCCTTCGTGTATCTTACGGTGATTCCACTTTGTCGGTTTGGCTTCTTGTTGGACCTCTACATGTACGAGATATGCAAAGTCTTGTAAACCAGTCCAAGGCTGGATAATTGTGATTCGGGGACCAATGACACTCCGAGTATGTAGAGATCACAACATGGAAGGATCCAGGGCGATGTCTCTCTTGGAACACTAGATGAATGTGTGGATGGCACACCCTAGTGTCATGATAAGTTTGTTTAGGGGTTTCTCAAGTAGGCAGCCCAGAAAATGTCATTAATCATATCCACCTAGATCTTCATGAAACCGGTCTCTAGTTAGGCACTGTGCACAAGCGTCCCTAGCAGGTATTGATATGCCATCCCCCACCCAGCATCAACAAGAATGTAGCCAATAAGCCTGACTCTGAGGATGCACGGCATGGACTCCTACATAACGATACACGATGAACTAAGGTATCCACCAAGTTTTTCTATGTAGCATTCTAGAAATGTACATTACTTGGATGTCATCGATAGGTAAGTGGGTGTTGATATATTCAGAAATTGGCATGGACGCACATCTACTCTGACGTTGATGAGTACTAGGTACCACAATAACAGGGGTGGCTTGCAAGTGGTTGTGGACATCTCTCAGTTTTCCCTCAATGAATCTATCTCTCCTCGAAGTGAAGTAGTTATCTTCTCTCAAAGTGAGATAGATAGCTCTTCCTCAAGTTGTGTATGAAACTTCTGTTTCATTTGTTCCTTACGCTGGGTCTTGGATCTCTTCCTACTTCTATACGCCTCGGAGTTATTTGGGAATCTATATCTCCAAGGTACGTAAACCCCTAGGCCCCGCATGTGACTTGGGTGCTCCTCTTTTTCTAGGGCTGTGGATAGTATATCCCTCTCTCTATCTACTTCAAAGGAGTCTTAGGAAGATTCCGTAGTCAATGCTTGCTGCAAGAGTGAATCATGATATTTTAGACTCTATGAAGTTATGGACCTATTAACAACTAGGTAGTTTAACATATCTTACTATGCATTGCGACACTTCCTCATCTGTGGGGTTTTTGAAAGAGGAGACACCCAAAAACGTGGTTAATGGCCTCGCTCTTAACCAATTTCGGGTATACCCATTTGTGTTCCCGACAAGTGGCGGGGAGGTCTCCGATCAGATTGTGTTCTTATCCTATATCCTCCATTATGGGATTTTACCCGCATATCCAGCTGTGTCGAGTATGTGGGGATGAGTATTTTGTGCCTGGAGAGCCTTGTACGCCACACTTTCCTATTGAAATTCAGTCATCATCTTCATCTGCACAAAAGTTTTCCATATTTTCGACGATAATGAAGGATACTTCGTGAAGGGTGTGTGATCCTGGGTCACGTACTGCATAACAAGTATGCTCTTGAAGGTCTTCCACACTTTTCCCATTACGAGGAGTGCCTACCATTGTATGAGTTCCTAGACTTCTTTTGGAATCTCGAATGAGTCTGAAATTTCCACCCACAAATGATTTTTCTGAACCTTTGTCAAAGCTTTCCAGTTTGTTGCAATGATGGGGACCCGTTGCCTTCCAATTATCCTATGGGTAATCTACAATGTTGCCACTGCTTTCTTCGGTTGTAGAGGGACCCCATCTGGAGAGACCACCGTGATGTCTATTTGACGACGTTGATGGTGGCGATGATGACTATGTGGACGCCATCTCTCTTACACAAAAAAAATTAATTACAATGAGCTATATGCGTAAACAAAGTGAATTATAGAGGACCACTATTAAGAAATAAGAACATTCGGCAATGTATACTATTGCTACAAGGTCTCTTTACAACACTCTAGTATGAAGCAAATGACACACACGAGTGTCTCAGGTTCTATGAAGTTGGTTATGGCCGCAGTTACTTCCTTCTCATTATGCTGTGTGCTGGGTTTGATTACTGTCTTAGATGTAAAAGAACCTTTGGGCTACCGCGGCAGCCCAAAGGTTATTTTACGCCTAAGACAGCAATGAAACACAACATGCAAAATGATAAGAAGGAAGAGATAGCTACCATAACTTACTTTATAGAATCTAACACACTAGAGTGTGTGATTTGCTTCATACTCTTTAAAGGTCTCTTTGGTATCTATTATTGCTACAAGATCTCTTTGGAATACTAACATGTTATTCTAAATAGATCTTGTAGCAACAACACAACCTTCCCTTAATGTTCTTGTCTCTAATAACTCCAACTCACTTAGAAACATTAGCTTTAATAATTTATTTCTAAATTCATTCTCTATCTATTTTTTTAATATTTTCACCACAACTTCCACTTCATATCCTTTGTTTCTCCTCCACTAGGAGAGTGAGTGAGATATATTTCGAGATAAACAATAAAGCATCATACAATTCGACTTGAGGGGCAGACAAATTAACTAGTGGAAACCCATGTGTACAGGAGTAATGTTCCTCTTGTAGACCACTCGACTCACAGTGTTTTATGTCCTTTTTTACTTGACTAAGGACCAAGAATTAGTGGAAACAGAAGGAGAGTGTGGACCATCAGGACCCAGAAGGCCGCCCGTGAGGACCACAAGGCGATATCTTCAGCAACGATAAGGGACAACCATCTATGGCTTCATCAACGTTAGGATCACACCAAGACCACCCCCAACAACCTTACCACTTTTAGTTCAACACAAGTTGACCCACCATCCCTCCCACATCCATTTCTCCATTCCTTTTTGGGTTCCACATCAAAAAGATATTAACAGATATGGATGGTTGTAACACATATGAGGCAAAAAAAAGTGAGATTTGGGATCCATACCTTTGGAGGAGAGACGACGGGGAGGAGAGAACTCATGAACATGTTGAACTTTGGTTCCAACACACATTGATAGATATGGACAAATCTATCACACATGAGGTAAATAAGTGGGATTTAGGATCCATACCTTTAGGGAAGAGGCGGTGTCCGTAAGGAGAGGTGATGTCGGTAGGAGAGGTGACAGGGAAGGAGAGGATGAAGACATCAGGTTCTATGGCGGCAGCAGCGGTGCTGGAGGTGAGGATGACACAGAGAGGGGAGCGTGAATGAGGAATAAGAGCGCAAAACCTAGAAGGGGTCCTATTTATAGAAGAACTCTTACAGACGGTTCTATTAAGGAATTGTCTATGATATTACTATCATAGATGGTTCCATAATGTGGTTTATATCATATATCACAGACAGTTTGTTCCTCTAAATCGCCTATGATATTTTCTTATCTATCTATAACAAATCCTATTTTTCAACTAGCCTCAAGAGATGCTAGTCATGCCCTATGAAAAGAAGCATATACAATCACAGATGTAATTATTTCCTTAATTACTGAATCAATTATAGGGGAATAATTCCTTAATTACATGCTATGTTTCTTATAATTACATTGCAATAATTTTCAAATAGGTGCTAGCTGTGTGGGATCATTACACATGGCTATTTCCTTTTAAATAAAGCTCTTCATGATGATCGATACACATATAGCTTGCTTCATTGCTTGGTTCTTCCTCAAGCATGATGTCGTCTCTAAGTAGAGGTAACTTGTCAAATTAGTTGTACTCTTCCTCATTCACGCCATTCTCAACTCCGATAATCCTTCTTTTCCATGAAGAACTATGTGACACTTGTTATTTTCTGGATCGATTTCATAAAAACCTTGAACAAATTACCTTACGAGTACGAATGGTTCATCTTTGTATCCTACATATTTGAGGTCCACAATAGTGTTGTCGTAGTTGTCAACCTTTACACTCTATAGGAGTTGGACCCAATGACATTAAAATAGAGTGATCTTGAGAATTATGTATTGAAGTGCACATAAAATACATCTATGTGGATATCCGAGTTCTGGACTGTGCTCTTTCTATCCTGATCTATTGTATAAAATGTGTACCATTAATGTTGTATCCTTGCTATATCATAATTGCAAAATTTGGCTATTTTGCTAACTATTACAGTGTTTCACTTGATGACTTCTCAGTGAATCGCCTTCAACCATTTGTTGAATCGGTGGTTGTGTTGTCTCATGATCCAAACCTTTGACTAGCCTGGATTCTCTTGGCATAGCATGTCCTTGTGCTCTTCAACATACAAGGACACTTCATTCATGTGTTACAAGATTGTGAAATGGGTTTGAGCGTACGTATCCAGATCGCGATTATTGCTTTCTGTCCGATGGCCCCAATACCCTCTAGCCTCCCCTTGGAATGAGATAGAGGTATACCTATCTGTTCAACATGAACCATGCAATTGATGTAGAACTCAATGACCTATTTGGTTCATAACTTTCAATGATGCTACCCTTCAACTGAGATCAATTGCATATATAGGACTTGAGAATTCCTATGTACCTCTCAAACGAGTACATATGACGTAGAAACATGTGGTCGCATATCTTTATCTCCTTCACAAGATGAAGAATGAAATGGACTATGATATAGGGCCTATTCTTTTTTGCTGCGACATATGGCTTTTGGCTGAAATTTTTGAATTTTAATTATTTGCGATAGAGATTACGGAAAGAGAGATACTCGTTTGCGATTTTGGATGGTACAGGTGTTGAGTTTTTAACGTGTACTATAATTAACTTGTAGACTTCATCTTAAAAAATACTCCGTTTGAAAGTTAGGTACTGTAATAAAAGCCAAAAGCCATTTTGAGAAGCTAAAAAGAACAGGCCCATAAAAAAACAGAGGAAAATACATCTCAAGATAATATAGAGTCATCACCACCTCGGTCTGTAGAGCATCTAGTCCATCGGGATCTATAACCTTCTGAGCAATTACGTTAAAGAAATAATATATCCTCATGATTGTTACTCGAATCTTGTCCGCAAAATACTTCTAGTTGCAACATGAAGCAATTGTGTCATTAACACATGACAATCATAAGACTTCATGCCAATTAATTTCAAATATTCCATGGAAATAAGTTTTGTATGCTGGCAGAGTGACCGGACAGAACTTTCACACCATGCAAGCACTAGCATAGTTTAATTCTCTTAGACTTAGACAAAGTGTAGCAAGTTGGGGGAAGATTAGTTTGGCCTTTATCGGTGCTAACTCGGTCCTGATGTTCATAGCGACTAAGTCACGCCGTGCGTTGACACCATCCTTTATTTTATCATGAATGTTCAGTAAGAGACCAATCAAGCTATCACATATATTTTTCTCCATGTGCATGACATCGATGCAATTGTGAACTTTTAAGTACTCTCAATAAGACAAGTCCTAAAATATTGATATCTTCTTCTACATGTTTTTTCAACGGGTCCTCAATTTATGTCCGTTTCCAAGCACAACAACGATATCTTTGACAATATCATATACCGCTTTCTTGCTAAAGGATCTTGGTGCTGAGTCATCAGCTTTTTTTTGGTTAAATTGTTTCTTCATTTTGTGGAATGGGTCATACCTTGGAAGGAACCTACGGTGACGCATGTATATAGTTTTACATGAGTTATTTAACCACACATTTTTGGTATAATCTAAGTAGGGCAAACAAGCTTTATCTCCTTTTGTACTCAACCCCAACAAGTTACTAAGGGTAGAAAAATCATTGATAGGTGCAGAACAATATGACGTGCAGAGTGAAGTTCTCTCGTAGTAGATTTTGCTGCCACGTGGCATTGATATGGCCCGTGGGTGGCTCGGTGCTAACATAGCATACCATGTGGACCTGTGCCATGAGGTGGCACGCCACGTGGTCACCACGGGGGTGTGCAGTCTGACGAGGCGGGCGGCGTGCGGTGTGGCGCTCGTGTGGCGGCCAGGCGCCGAGGTGGACCACCATGTGGCGCAACATGGCTGCCACATGGGCACGGGTGCTGACGTGGTAGAGCCGACGATGAGCGGCACTCTGAGCCTGAGGGATGCCGGTGCTACAACAAGCGGCGGCCGCCGGCGAGTGGCACAATAGAGAGAGGGGAGTGCACTGGTGCACGGTTGCATTACCGGGAATGACCAGAAAGGGGTCGGCGGCGAGGTTTGGTGGCAGCGGTGCTAGGAAGACAATGGTGATAGGGCTTCAGTGGTGCAGGGGCACGGTGAGGTGATGGACACGCGTTGCACGGTGGTGGGGAAGATGGTGGTGCTGGCCTTAGGACCGGAGGTGGCTTGACTCGCCTAGAATTTCTCGCCGAAGTAGGGTGTAACATCCCAAAATTCTTTTCCTTTAATAAAGCATTTATTGGATTTTCCTGGATTTTATTTAAAACCTGTTCTGAGGAAAAATTAAAAACTTTGATTGTGAAAGCCAAAGTAAATTTATAGCATTTCATGAAAGTCAAACAAATGTATTTTACCTTCCTAAAGTCAAATCTGTAATTATGTTGAATTTCAGGATTTTATTAAGATTTAAAACTATCCTTTTAAAATCAAATTGTACTTTTGCAAATTATACTTGTTAAAAGGAGTGGGAAATATTTTTATTAAGTCTAGAATAGTTCCAGATAGTTCTCTGAATTTTTCTAGAATTTTTAAAGTTTATTTGGTATTTTTCTGAGTTTTTAAAGCTAATTAGCATTTCTGGAAATCAAAAAGAAAACCAAAATCCTAAAACTCCCTCGGGCTGCTGCGTGTCAGCCATCGGAGCCCCCTCCGCCCGCCGGATTCCCCCTCAGCCGTCCGATCTAACTTAAACCCTCATCCCGCCTTCCCTCTCTCCGCGCGCGACACGTGTTGCGTATCTCACCGTCCGCTCCCCAGCCCAAGTCAATCCCAGCCGCTCGCGGCCGCGTACCGTTTCACCCCGCCTCCCCCTCCGCTCCTACCGACGTGTGGCGTGATCCGCACCGCCCCTCGTTGCCGCCAATCGCAGCATTCCAATCGCGATCATTCCACACTTAAAGCACCTAATCGATCCAGATCCGAACCCCGTTGCCGGATTGCATCTCGACCGTCCGTGGTCACTTACCGCTTCGCTCGGATCCAACAGCCCGCATCCTTCCCCTCCGCCACTTGTCGCTCATCCGATCATCACCCCCGTCCTTTCCGTTTTTCTTCTCTCGCTGACGTGCGGGCCCCACCTGTCAGGCCCTTCGTCCCCGCCCCTTTCCTTTCTTCCTCGCGTGATCGCCGCCGCTGCCGCCGCCATTGATTGAAAACTGAAGCTTTGAAAGCTTCGGTTTCTTGCCAATTCATTCCCCCGCATCACCGCAGATTCAAATTAACCCCTCCCCCGATCCGTTGCAGGCATAAAGTCCCCCAATTACGCCCTCCTTCACTGGCGTATTCATCCTCCCCGCCCGTTGCACTCTGGCGGACTTCGCGCGGCCGTTACCCTCCTCCCCAGCCTATAAAAGAGGTGCCCCGAGGTCCCTCTACCCACACCGCCACCCCTCGTGCCTCCAATTCGCGAAATTGAGCTTCGGAGCCCCCCCTACGCTTGTTTCTCCCCGCCGGCCATCAGCAACTCCGGCGAGCAATCGCCGCCGCCTCGAACTTCCCCGCTCCTTGCTGGTGCCTCCCCGACCTTGCTGGTGCCCAGGCGAACACCGGCGACCTCTCCCCCGAGCTGCTGCGTCGCCGGAACCTCTCCGCCGCCGTGAACCCTCCTCCGATCGCGCCCCTCCGCGATCTTCCGCTCGGCCATCCCCGAAGGCGCAGCGAAGGTACCGAGTGCTCCCCACGCCCCTCTTCATTTTGGTACCATCGCCGCGCGCGCCACGGAGCGCCGGCGACCATCGGTCCTCGTGGCGCCACCGCCGCCGCCGCTCCGTCGCCCCGCGGCCGAGGTGGCGCAGAGAGGCCGCCACCGGCGCCACGCCGCCACCCGAGCGCCGCGCCACCACGCGCGCGTGCCGCCACGCTTTGCCGTGAGGGCGCCCGCCGACGTGATGCCAAGTGGTAGCCACGTGGTGCCACGTCAGCGCCACCCTCGCCCGCGAGCGCCCGCCTGTCACCTCACCCACCTCTCGGGACCATGGACTCGGTCCACGACACCGGCCCCACTGGCGCCCGAATATATTAATCCTAGGGCTGACGTCATAATCTTTAATTTTCCTTTAGAAAAATAATTCGTGCTGACGTCATAAATCCTTTTCAGTTTAAAAATAAATCCAGAAAATACCCTTTTTCTTTTATTTTGAATTTAAACTTTGGAAGGCTATAACTTTTGCATTTCAACTCCAAATTGACCCATTCAAATTTCTAAATTTTTATAAAATCATGATCTAACCATTTCTGGAATAATTTTGAATTTTTGAAATTTATTTAAATTTTGTTTGAATATATTTTGTAATCCTAAGATTTAAATTTAAATTATAATTTCTAATTTCTTTTAAAAACCTCAATTCCATTCCAAGAATTGTTGGTCCACATCCAAAATTCAAAATTCTCTCTCCCAGTTTATTTTATATTTTTTGGAAGTTATTTGGGTTTGTTTTGAATTTTCTTTGAATTGGCTCTTTATGTTAGATTTCGACGATTCCGGAGACGCTGAGTTCGACGATTCCGTTTCAAGGCAAGTTACACCTTTGACCATGTTGAACCTAATATTTTAAATTATTTACATTGTTTTATCGGCATGCGTATCTTTATTCAAGTATAATTCAAATTGGATTTGAAACTTAGATATTCCCATGATCCTTTGTATATAGCCAATTTGAATTTCGAATTCCTATACCTTGTCATCCTAGCTGAAAACTAGTTAGTACCATAGTATTGACTAGAAAATTTTATAGAAATGCTTAGCCTGGCTTAGTATAATCTTAGGTGGGATCAAATGTTTCACATGGAATGACGATATAAAAATAAAGACTTGACTTCGATGAGTGAAGGATGGTTTACGAAAATTGTTTAAAAATGAAAATAGAAACTTATGATTTGGACTTAGGCTAATGGTTAGGTGGTGGGTGCCGGTATGCCTCGTGTTTGGTGACACTTGGTTGATTATCGTGCACGGGGAAAATGTGGTTGGGCCTAAACCAACATAAGGACCGTTTCTATGATTCATTTTATGAAGTCACTTCGTACTACCACAAGTCCGGGGACGGATCTGGCTAAGTAATTTGTGAAGTTCCAAACATAGTCTCGCTTAGGTGAATGTGAGGTGGCTCAAAGTCTCACATGGCACCAGAGGGGGCCCCACTCGTGGATTCGAGTTGTGGTGAAACCTTAGTGGCGGCGTGATTATTTTGGCGATGGATCATCGGAACAGCCTTGTCATGAACTCTCCGCCGCACACCTAAGGTAGTGTGTTTATCGCGTGGCTCAAGTCGAGGAAATGTCTTGTGGGTAAAGTTGTACACCTCTGCAGAGTTAAAAACCTATCTAGATAGCTGTGTCCACGGTCATGAACATGCTTGAGTAAAGTTGTCACACATTAGACTTGGATTTTATAAACGGGAGCAAACAAAAGATGGTTTAGTTATGTCCGAGGATTCCGTGGGTAGGTTAGTGTGGTTGGAGCCTACACTAACGATAATACTGTTAAAAACAATGTTCGACGTATTAAAATTCAGCTTTTCGAAGGTTATTGTATTTAAATTCAAGAATTGCTTTCCACCCCTATTAAGCTTTCCTTTGAAATCCCTTATGCATGCATCAACTCATTATAATTCTAACTTGCGTAGCATTTACTTGCTTACCTTGGGAGTACTTCAGACTCACCTTGCAAATCTGTTGCGGACTTCGAGGGTGACTACGAGGTGAGGACTACTTGTGAGTAGGACGCGTCTTCTGATCATTCGCTGGTGGATGGGCAACCTTTACTATCTTTCCGCTGTGTTATTTTGTTGGCCTTGTGCCCTTATTGTAAGACTTGGCCTTAAGGTCGTATTTTCGTTTAATAATATCTCGTGGTTATTTTTGCATGATATACATTGTTTATTAAACCCGTGTGCACTAGCTTTTCCGGGATAGTGCGATTTACACGAGGGGCTCGGATTGTTGTTCCCCCGAATTGAGGAAGGAAAAAGAAGGAGTCTCTTGATTATGAGGAAATCGGTGGAAAGGGAGTGTGGGACTAGGCAGGGGGAATATAGGGGATTCGGTCCAAGCGGTGGAAATTGCTCGCGATGGGATCCCAATTGGGGAAGAAAAAGAAGGGAGGGGAAGAGGAAAGAAAAGGGAGCAAGGGAATTAGGGGATTCGGTCCCGGTGGTGCTCGGCTTTCCAAAACTAGGGCAATTTCTTGGTCGGCAATGGAAAAGGAAAGGGGAGGGAGAAGAAAGAAAGGTGATGGCAAGCCGGGGAAGATGGAGCTGACAGGTGGGGTCCTCTCATCGGCGAGAGCGAAAGAGGAAGGAATGACAAGAATGGGCCGATGCGGGACTGGCTTAATCTATGTTGTCCATATGTTGGTGGGAGGGGTGGGTGGGGCGGGAGCGGTAGGGATGAGGCCGGCGGCAATGTGGGCACATCTAGGCTGCCCATGCATCACCTCGAGAGGACAGCGGGAGATTTTAAAATTTTAATTTTCATTTTAGATTTACACAAAACTCAGAAATTCATTTAAAGCTTGGAAAATAGCAGAAAAATCCAAATAAATCTCAAACAATTCCTATAAATTTAGGAAAAGACTAGAAACTGAAATAAAATAGTTTTAGCTTGAATTGACCACACATACACAAATAATTTATTGACTTACTCTCTAGGCTTATTTTAAAGATTTTAGACAAAGGGATTTTTAAATATAGAAAAATCCAATAAAATAAATAAAAAGCTAAATTTTGGGATGTTACAGAAACCTATCTGCTTTGAAGTTTTTCTAGTGGCGGAGATAGCATGCTATCTCCATCTTCAAAGCTTTGTAAATGATGTGGTCAGCATTGGATAGTTCAGGATCATCAGAGAACGAAGCTCAAAATGTGTTCACCCACTAACATGCTTGTTTGAGTGTCTTTGGAACACTCTCTGACTGAACAATGAAGTCAAATTGAGCTCATAGGCTCTTTTCCCTTTCTTGAGGGGTCTCGGCAAGGTTGACTTGGTCACTCACTACCTTGAGTAACACTCCAAGCGATGACAAGCCTCCTGGAGACATGCAACATCATTGTGGAGGACCACATCAATTGTGAGGTTAGCTCGCCGGAAGCGGAAGACAAACCGGATGACGCGACGGAGGATGATGTCAAGACGGTGGAAGGTGGCCATTAACTTCTTTGGCAAATCTTCGGACATAGGAGAGAGGACACTATTGACACAATGTCCTTCCGCAATATCCGCCAGTGTACTGCTAGCGAGGTGCTCATTTAGGATGGCCATGTTGGCCATCAATGCCGATGACAAGGAAGAATAGGGAGCCATTTATTTGTGCTTGAGAGACAAGGAATTAAGATAAGGAAGATATCCGACTGGCGAGGAGCTCGAATAGGATCAGTGATGTGGGAATTAATCTCGATAGTAGACGATCATTTTTATACAATAAGGAATGCATTCAATGCGTGAGATGAAGAGATGCATCGGGGAGACAAAACGGTCGAAGAGACACATATAGGAGAGATGAACATATCACGGTTCCAACCACAAGCCATCTATGATACGTAATTATCATAGATGGTTCGTATTAATAACCTTCTATGAATTATCACATACAGTTTTAACTAAAAACGATCTATGACGTCTACCATTATCACAAACAATTTATATCAATAACCGTCTATGAACTATCACAGATGATTATTAGTAAGAATTGTCTGTGTTAGTTGTGTATCACAAATTGTACATGGTAATGCTTGTGAAATCGTCTGTGATAATTACAGTATAGATGGTTCCCCATGAACCGTTTGTGGTGAGGCATGCAATATAGCCTTTTTTTGTAGTAGTGGTCCTTTGAGTCCACCCTCGTTTTTGTTCTGGCTTCACCATGGGTCAGGTTGAGAATAACTTGTGCCTAGAAATGATTGCTTGGTCTATTTGTGTGAAAGGTTGCTCGGATACACGTGTGGACAATGGCGAGGTGGACCTAGGACTTGGTTGGGAGCTACGGTCTAGAACAATTAAGTAGGTCAATTGAGATGGTTGGGCTCAAGAAAAGAGCAAGATGGATAAGAACCATTGGAGTCAAGTTGGTTGAGGGCCTTGCGAGGTATGGTGATGTAAGTGGTGCCTAAGTGACTTGAGCTTGTTGCAAGTGAGGACAGTTCGGTGGCATCCGGATGTATCAAAGCCTAAGTGCCAAGGATGTGTAAGTGCTAGAGCAACCTCTCAATGGTCAGAACCCATCTATATATGCATTTGCATGGCAAGGTATGGAAGACTACTCAGATCTTACTTGAGAAAGAGTAATTTTTAGGGTTTCCTTGCTTTAAGAATTTTGGGTTTGATTCCGTCTATTCTTAGACTTGTTAGGACGTGCAAGAGTTGACTCAAGGTCACTTTGACCACTATTCAACCACATTCACCATAGCCATACACATTTCTAATCCAACCACATAGAGGGGGTTAGAGATATCTCTCCCATTATATAGGAAGGGCAAAATCCATCTTAATCTCTTACATTCCTCTACTTGTTTCATAATAAACCTGAAAGCTACCTTTATAACTACTCAATTACAGAGTAGCATTTGGTAACCACTCATGATAACACTTATGAATATAACAATATCAAATGTCTCGAGGTGGAGTCAATCTAACATCGTGTTCTTTAACATGTGTCTAAAATGCCTCAAGCTTTGCATTAGCATGTTGGAGATAATTTATTTGGGGTATTTCACAAATTACAAATATATTGCAATGAAAACAATCAAAATGACCCTTCTCTTTTTGTCAAGGCAAAAATGCACCTAACTTGAAAAATAGTTAAGCATCAGAACTATACAACATCATTTAAAATAAGCTTTAGGAAGTCTAAAATAAATTCTGAATTTCTAATACAATTGATGGTCAAGATATGTTGGGGCATCATTACCTTTTTTGCATTCAGAATATCTATACAAAAGTATGATATACCATACATATTAAAAGAGAAAATATGTGAAATTCATATATTTTGATTTACATTGAAACATCTGTTATATTTTGATTAAAGTTTCATGTTAATATATCTTTTTTCAAACTATTTTATTTCATGATATATGAATATTTTTCTATAGTCATCGATAATACATTACATATATATAATGCCATAGGACGCTAAAACATGTCCTCACACGGGGCCAACCATAACCTTAAAACGGGCTGCGGTATCATCCTACCACATCAAGATTAGCGATTTCGCTCGTAACCTTCGAAGATAAAGGAACTAAAGTGGAATATTTAGGTGCATGCTTTGGCCAATGGTCAGCTATATATATTATACATTTGACATTAGAAATCACATCTGCTTTATGAACTTCGTGTCGTTTTCATTTTTTTCATCATGATAAGAGAAGGCGACCGACGCCTGCAGTAGGGCAAGCAAGAATTCAACACGTCACGGAAGGAACAAGTACGAAAACCACAGATACCAATATGCCATAAGAGAGTAGCGATCAGATCAGATGCTTTTGTCACGAATTGAAAACCTTCCATTTGGATAGGAGGCAAAAGGCGGCTACGTGCATCCTAACATTCCGTCTTTGTGGCTTAGAACTGGATAACTAAAGCATTGTAACTATACGCATCCTAACATTCCTTCTTGGTGGCTGAGCTGATTTTTCCTTTTTTTTCACGAAGTACTGTTTTCTAATTGTCCTAAGGTAATGCTCAGTTTGACATTGACTTATGATTTTTTTAACTGTAATTGACTTATTTTGTATTGTAGCTGAGTTAGCTTATTTGGTATAATTAAATTTAAAAAATTAAAATAGAAAAATATATTAGCTCATCACGGACAATGCAAAGGAATATGGAAAAAAGAAAAGCAAAAACTAAAAAAACAGAAAAAGACGAAATTACTGAATAGTAAAAAAAGCAGAAATTAGAAGTAGAAACTGGCTTTAAACGGTTTTAAGCGGTGCCTAAAGTTTCTCCCATGCTGGTATAGCTTCCAGCACCGTTGTCCAAAAGATGCATGGTGCACCATCAGCCCATCAATTATTTGGTGGTGCAAGCATACTTAGCACAAACTTTCTGCCTTGGCTACAGCTTGGGTTTAAGGTTTGAGATAGCGTTGATCATGGCCCTTCCGATCCCGTCCTGACGGCACAACTAACAAGCTACGCGAGCTTCCCGTGTGCAGGGCAACAAGAGGAGTCGGTCTCGGTTAGTCAGGGCCGTTTCTATCATTTTGGAGGCCTTAAGCTCGTTCTAGCATAAATATATAATAGTACATTTTATATTAATTGAAAAGCTAAAGTTCAATACAATAACCATTAGACTCAGTACGTCATAAAATATAAAGTATTTATTGGCGATATTAGACTTAGTACATCACAAAAAACAAAGTACTCATTGGCGATAATCAACTAGCACAATAATATTATGAATAAATCTTACAAAAACAATAACATGCTATTAAGAACAAAACAATTTAGAAGAAGACTACATTAGCCAAAGCACGTTAAAAAGAGCCATGAACCATCATCTATCATCTACCGAACAAGAAAGAGAGTTATAAATAAAATTATCAGAGAAAGCAATTTCTTCTAACATTTCTAGATACAAATTCATTGATACTAGTATCATCATTAATTTGATTCAACATATCCTTCTCAATATATAAAGTGGATAGACCATTCAACCTTTCATTTGACATTGATGACTTAAAATAGTTTTTCAACCTACCTCCCTCATATATAATGAACATCTTTATATAAAAAAGAAATTGGTGTTACAAGAAAGTCTAAGATTTTGTTCTAGATAGTGTAGATGTTTCGTTGGAGACTTGGGGTGGCATTTAACAGATAATCAAGGAACAAAAATTTAAGAACAGTACCATGAATATAACAACTATTGAGGGGATTTTGAGTAGAACCATTGCAAAGTGAAGAGATTACTAAATATCCAATTTGGTTGATTCGATTTAGAAAATAGATTTTAAAATTTTGCTAAGACAACCACTCTAACTAGGAATTCATCTTACAGTTGATATGGCTCTGATACCACCTCTGTTGAGATCCGAATATATAAATTCGGACCCTCTATGTATACCGCACTAGTCTAGAATCACGTTAGTGCATATAGTGTAAACATAAATGAAATATCGACTATATACACGATTAATAAAGGAAAGACTCAAATATTAACGATTATCAGAATACAACCTTATGGCTAAGCTTTCAAATATTAGCCTGAAGAGTTTAAGAAACTAGCAGCAGAAAATAGAAATAAGCGTAAAAGTTATTCGATATGCCCACAGATAATTGACTGAAAAGCAAAGTCCTAATCCATGAAATCATCGAAGTATCCTCATACTAGTATCTCCAACTGATATGGCTCCTCTTCTTCAACTGAGTAACAGTAGGCATAAAGCTGTGAGTACATTAGTACTCAGCAAGTCGTTTGTAACAACGATGCAATATAATATGAAAGACTTACCAAGTGATAGCTGAAAGGTTATTTTGCATAAAGCGGTAATTTAAAGTAAATACAATAAGCAGATTGAAAGAGAACTTTAAAAATGCTAATAAATAAATAATCAAAGTAATTGAATGGGCCACAAGTTAACTAACTATTCACCCAATGAACCACATGTGAACTAACCATTCACATAATGAACCAGTAGGGAACTAACCATTCACTTCCTAAGTTAACCAACCAAGTTTTATGAAACATCTAACAAACCAAGGATACGGGTATTTGAATAGTTTTATGCTCTACAAAGGTTACACAACTTTACCCACATGATGTGATCATCCTCACGTTAAAAAAATCACAACAAGGCCTTTACGATGTTCAATCACAGCCTAGTTGCACCCGCCAAGATTTCGCATCACACCCCCTATTGTGCCTCATAGAAATCAATATACATGTTCATCACAATGGCAAAATCAAAATTCAAATATCATAAATTATTCAGTCAGATCTATCCCATACTAAACATGTGGTTGCATGGTAAGACTCAAATCAATGGCGCACAAAATTAAGTCCTTAAAATATTACCCAACAAGACTTCTATATCTCTCGAAGTGAATCCACACTTCTCCCTTTATTATACGATCACTAACCTAAGTGAAAACTAATTTTGTATAACCAACACCAATGGCACACTAATATCATGGCACATAAATTTTATAACTATGACTATAACCATGATTCAATATCTCATTAAGTCAAATTAATTAATTAATCACATGGGGTGATAAGCCCAACGTGATTATAAGCATGGCTAAGCATATTAAACGTACAACTCATGTGATAACTAGTATTTCATCACTAGAATATTACCTATCCTAGGGTGATAATGATATCATGGTATTAAAATTATCAAGTGCGGGTTTAATCAAATTAGATAATAACTACCAAGTACAAAGATTTGTAATGAAATAGCAATGCATACTAATTTAAAAACAAAATAATAAATAAGTAGATTTGAAAACTACATTCAACATGATCAAAGGACATAATTTGCCTTGGCCTTGTTCAGTTACTTGCTCTTAATCTTCAAATCTTATTTCAGCTCCTTCAAAAGTGTATCTAATGAAAGAGAAAATGAAATAAAGCACAAATAAAATAAAAAATGTAAATAAACTTCAAAAATTTTAAAATCAGAATAAAAAGATAGAGCTCAATTTTAGATGAATTTAGGAAAAAGAATCAGATCAATCGGACATAGATCGAAGAAGAACGGGCTCTTGAAAAATTAAATCTAAAAGAAATACTAAAAATTAGAAAATTCTATAGTGTTGTAGACTCGGTGCATGGAATAGCTAGTCTATGGTAGACTCAGCTCATAGAATAGTACACATGGGATGGGCTACCTGACGTGGCAGCTAGGGCTATCGTGACTTGACACGTGGCATGACAAGTGGCACCTAGAGCTGACATGGCACAGGGATGGCTCGAGTGCTGACGTGGCATGACACATGGACCAACACATGGATGCCATGTGGGATTAGAGCTTGTGTGGCTGTTGAGATGGTGACTAACTTGGTTGCTGACTCGTCTGTTGGATTTTGGTTCATCGGCGTAGATCCGATAGGACTGGCTAAGGACGATCGAACCGGCCGAAAGGAGTGATGCAATCGGATGGTCAACAATGATCGGACAGTCCGGAAAGGTGAGGACATTCATACTAGGACAAAGTGGGTGACGCATTGGATGATTGGAGGAGTTAGGATGTTTAGACTAGGTCGAAGAGGGTGACACGATAGGATGGTCGATGATGATCGGACGGTCCGGAGATGAAGGGATGTTCGGACGGGGCAAGGCGCATATGGGTGAGAGTTCGTGTTGGGGCGGCGTGAACGCTGAGATGTGATCATCTCAAAGACGGTAACGGAAGCCATGGGGAAGATGAACAGTGCACACACCACTGGATTGCTGACACGCATCAAATAGACAGTGAGCAAAGTGGTTGATCGGACTACTCCGAAGTGGCACGTGGGTGATCGTTTGGTCCAAACGGTGCATGAATTTTGGGAAATTTTCAATTTCAGGGATTGGAAGAAAATAAACTGAGCTCTAGAAAATAGCAAATAAATCCAAAAAATTCCTTTTAATTTAGTCATATTAAATCCTTTTAATTACTAAAAATTTAAATTAAGCTTGAATTAATTCTAAAAATCCAAATGGTGAATTTTAATTTTTAAAGCTTCAAATAACTCTGAAAATTAGAATGTTACAAACTAGTGCTAGAGTCCTAAATCCCAACTGTTGAGGCACACGTGTCAGCTGATATGCATTGAAACGAGCCTTTGGGACTGATGCATCTGAACTATTGTTGCATCATCCCTCTTTTACGATACTTCTCTAACTCACGGTGACTTTTTTAAATGAGTGTTGGTTTATCCACTATACTTTGAAAACTGGTATAATTATTGCCCACAACTTGAACCTTTAGTCCTGTGTTTAATCCCTTCTTGAAGAACTTCTTGCGTGCATCATCGGTGGCAATGTCCTCGAGTGCATAGCGAGCGAGCTAAGTGAACTTATTGATGTACTCACTCATTGACATATTATTCTATTATAGCTCTCGAAACTCCTCTTTCTTCATTTCGATCACCCCATCTAGGATATGAGTATGCCAAAATGCTGCTGCGCACTCAGCCCAAGCGATACTATCTTGGTCCTCATAGGTGGTACAGTAGTTTCCCCACCATTCTATGATGGCTTCTTCCAATTGGTGGGCGACATAAATAACCTTCTCTTGGTATGTACACTGGACGAGATTTAGCTTCTTCTTTGTGGAACAAAGTCAATCATAGGTTCAAAAGACCATGAATAGGTAGGCGGTCTTATTCTCATGAATTCTATAAACTTTGACTACTGCCAAATTGGCTAAGGTGCAACTGCTTCCTGATTCGGTCGATTCATCATTATATTTATATTTTGCATCATGGTGTTCATCAACTAGATCTGGGCTGCCATAAACTAACTTAGAATTGTATCCAATCCCACTGGGTTGCTTAAGTCCCTGAGTTGGTGAATTTACTGGTCTTGCTTTTTGGATCTTGGTTCATCTAACTGTGATCAGTTGAGTTCCGAGTGTCAAACATCTTTTCACTGCTATGAAAAGATAACAACTTCTGGAAACTAGCTCTATAGGGCTAAAAGAAGAGAGGGAAAAGTATAGATGACAGGTAAACTCGTCTAAGGGGATTATTAATGGCAAACCTAAAATAAACAAACACTTAGTTGGAAGGCTAACAATAGAAGCTATAAATTACTCAAATAAAGATTTTTACATGATTGCAACATAATTCTTAACAACAAAACTGCAACTCACATCACAAGCAATTACAAATAAAATCCAAAATGTTCTATTCAGACTTTTTATTTGGATGGCTACAGACTCTCACTATTACCACTACTCTAGTGCTACTCTTCTATTCTTCGTCCTCTTGGACATCATCATCAAACTCGTATTCCTCGGGGTTATCTTCCTCTTCTAGTTCTTCTGCTTCACTGAGCCATCCTGCGCCTCTAGCAAGGGGCCCTATTGAGTGCATCGCGCGATACTCCCTCATAGGCATTTAGCTATCCAACTGATGAGGGTGAGAGACCTTCTTGCGTGTGGTGGTCCTGAGCTTCAGAGGTCGGTTATGCATTGGTGACGCATCCAGAGTGAACCCACGGGGTGGCAACTCCATGGGAGAACATGAAGCCTACTGCTCCTGTGGCATCTAAGGTCGATGCTCCTTCTCGTGTTCTAGCTCCTGTTGGCATACCAACTCTTGCTGCAGTGCTTGAAGTTGTTGTATATCTTGGTGCAGCTCCTTTAAGTGTGCTGACTCTAGATGAGTGTCTCTTAGCTTTGCATATGCACTCTTCAGCTCTAGGTCCAGGTGGTTGTAGGCATCGTCTTGCACCTTGATGAGAGAAGCCATTGGACAACCGTGGGATTGGTTTTGCCTTTTGAGCTCCTGAACGTACTATAGACTTTCCCCTTCTTGTGGTAGAAAAAGTAATGAAAAGGAGTACCCATCAAAGGGCAAAGGTGAGTGAAACTCAAGCATGCGAGGGCTTCTCGAGCAGCTTCTTGGCATCCTAACTTGAAAGTCTCCTATTCCACGTGAAGTGATAAGGGATGCTATCTCATCCACTCTCAGAGAAGATGGTGATTTTGACCATCCAGATCTCCCTACCATTTCTGGTGGTAGTGAATCCGTGCAACTGATGGCAGCGAGTATAACCCAAGTCCTGAAGCATGAGCCACAACTCCTCACAAAAACCACCATCATCACTACGTACGAATTAGAGAATAGCATCCACAAAATTTTAAGGCAAGGAGAGGATTAGCAACAAGTTGATACTCCAAGATAGAGGGAAGAGCAAGAGACTAAGGAAGAGAAGAAAGAAGCTTAATACTCATTTTTATTATTTTTTTAGTGTTGGTTTTATGAGTTGTTTACATCCTTAAGGCTTTTTCTTTCTAACTAGTGTTTCATCCTATAGTTGATATGGCTCTAATACCACCTCTGCGAGACCCGAATATGTAAATCCGGACTCTCTATATATTCTACACTAGTCTAGGATCACACTAGTGCATACAATGAAAATATAGTTGGAATATTGACCATATTCATAATTAACCAAGAAAAAAACTCAAATATTATTAATTATCATAATTGCGACCTTATGGCCAAGTTTACACTTTAACAACTGGAAGGACTTAGCAGAACTAGTGGCAGAAACATAGTGAAATGAAGTAGCCATTCGATATGTCCATAGGCAGTCGACTGGGAAGAGAGACTCTAATCCAAAAGTCATCAAAGTATCTTCCTTCAAGTTCCTCCAGTTGATATAATTCCACCACTTCAACTAAGCAAATATGGATATAGCTGTGAGAACATAGAGTGTTTAGCAAGTCATTTGTAATAAGAATGCAATATAGTATATAAGGCTTACTAAATGATGAATGAGTGGTTATTTTGTAGAAAGTAATAATTTAAAGTAAATACAATAAATATATTGATAATGAACTTTAAAAATGATAATAAGTAAATAATCAAAGGAATTGAATAGATAATAAGTGAACTGACCATCCATCCAATGAACCACACATGAACTAACTATTCACGTAATGAATCACTAGTGAACTAATCATTTATTTCCCCAAACTTAATTCAACCAATTTTTATGAAAGCTCTACCCCTCATGTGAAATCACCGAGTATTGTCCGTAATCGAGGACATGGCTATTCGAATAGTTTTACACTCTTAATAGGTTGTACAATTTTATCCACATGATTTGATCATCTTTATATGAAAGAAAATCACAACAAGACTTTTACAATGCTCAACCTCAAACTCAATTTTGTCTGTTAAGGTTTCGCCATCAAATAGGTTAATCACCTAGTAGATAATTGCCCCCTCTTGCACCTTGTGAAAATGTCTAACAAACATCCATGTTCATCATATTGGCGAAATCGAAATTAAAATATCACAAATTACTCTGGTAGATCTATCTCATACTAGACATGCGGTTGCATGATAAGGCTCAGATCAATAGAGTATAAAATTAACTTCTTAGATATTACTCAAACGAGACATCCACATCTCTTGATGTGCTAACCACACTTCCTCTTTACTGCATGATCACTCGGTCAAGTGAAAACCATTTTTTATAACCAACACCAATGACACACCAATGTCATAGCACATAAATTTATAACTATTGCTACAACCATGATTCAATATCTCATTAAGTTAAAGTTAATTAATTAATCATATGTGATAATGAACCTAACGTAATTATAAGCATGGCTAAACATATTAGATGTACAACCTATATGATAACCAGTATTGCATCACTAAGTGGTTACTCATCCTATGTTGACAATGGAATCATGACATTTAAATTATCAAGGTGGAATTAATCAAATTGGACAATAACTACCAAGTACAAATGTTTGTAATAAAATAGTAATACATTATAACTTAAAATAAGATAATAAAATAAATAGATTTGAAAACTAGATTCAATATAATCAAAAGACATGACTTACCTTAGTCTTAATTAATGACTATTGATCTTGGATCTTGCTTCGACTCCTTCGACGACATTATCTAATTAGAGAGAAAATAAAAGAGGCATAAATACAATTTAAATAAATCCAAAAATTTTAAAACTAAAACCAAAAGATAGAGCTCAATTTCAAATGAATTTAGAAAAAAGAACCAGATTAATCGAGTTAGGATGGAGAAGAACAAGCTCTTGAAAATTTAAATGGCTAGAAAATACTAGAAATTGAGAAACATTATTGTACTGTAGACTGGGTGTATGGAATAGTGGGTCTATGGTAAACTTGGCTCATGAAATAGTGTACTAGACAACTCGGTTGTTGATGCGGTACCTAGGGCTGATGTGGCGGCACATGGCCTGACACGTGGCTCTTAGGGCTAAGGTGACTGTTGAGGTGGCATTACACGTGGCATGCTGACGTGGCACATGGGATAGCTCGGGTGCTGATGTGGCACACATGTGGCGTTGACGTCGGACTATGGTTGATGTGGTAGCTGGCATGGACGGCTGACTCATCTAAGGCTAACGTCAGCCTGATGACGTCATCCGGCGCGGAGTGTGAAACGATGCTGAGATCCAACGGTTGCTAGATGGGCATGTGGATGAATCCTGGCCATAGGATCAGAGTGTCGGTGCGATCCGATCGGATGGTCACGAGGGTGACTAGACGGGCGAGAGATGATGCATGGCGCACAATGACTAGCTGGCGAGATGAAGCATCAGTGGTGGCCAAACGGGCGAGGTGTGACGGCGTGACGGTCGTGCATATGAATCGAGGCGGCGGCGATTGGGCTGTGGCTCGACGGTGTGTGCGGTATGATGACCGGTGGATGACGAAAGGTGGTGGCGGACTTACCGGCGGAGGCAGAGGGTGAACTAGCTATGGTGGCGACCTTTGGGCGGGCGGGCGAGATGGCTTTGACGAGGCAGTGCGGATCACGAGCTAAGCGGCGGATGGCGACACACGCGTCGAGCAAGGGTGGACCAGGCCAAATGGTGTGGAAAAGAGAAATGGGCCGGAGAGGTTTTGGCCCATAAACCGAAATCCGGATTTTTAGGATTTCTGATTTTCAAAAATTGGAATAAAATCAATTGAGCTCCCAAAAATAGTAAATAAATTCAGAAAAAACCTAAGAAAATTCAAAAAATTCCTTGAAGTTTAAGAAACCCAAATAAAATACTTTTAGCAATAATTAAAGTTTAACTTAGTCATATTAAATCGTTTTAATTAATAAAAACTCTATTTAAGTTTTAATTAATTTTAGAAAAATCTAAATAGTAAATTTTATTTTAAAAACTTTAAAATAACTTTGAAAAATAATGTTACATAGGAGGGGTGATGTGCTCTATGGTTATGTGGTGATACCTGGAGGGAGACAACAGAGGATGAGGCAATGGGGATGTTAAGAGAGATGGGCAGGTGCTGTACTTATGTTGGGTTGGTAACGGACTGACAGTAGAGCGGACAGAGAGGGGATGATGTATTAGAAAGTTGGTAGATCGAATGGTTGATAGATGACAAGGGAGTTAATCCAATGGTTGGAAGCTGTCATGTTAAAACAGAACTAATGCATGTTAAAAACTTCATTTTATCAATATGTCAACCAAACACTGTATTAACGAAAACTCGTTTTAGTTTTTCTGATCCAGACAGAGTAATCTGTAAGCCTACTCTTTTCGTTTTTCTGATCCAAACAGAGTAATCTGTAAACCTACTCTGATAGACTAAAACCTTTTTTAAGGAAAAACTCGTTTATAATCGTAGTGATCCGAACATCTACGCTCATGTGCATCAATAAAAGAGGAACATTTGCTTCAGACCTGCACACGTTAAGTGCCCAAATCTTTGAAACAACAACATACTTACAAGATTTTTTTTAGCAAAGAATATGCTTACAAGATTTAACTCGCTATAACATGGAAACCTCAACATCATCTACGGCATATCAAAGATGTAATTGATGGAGATATGCTCTAGAGATAATCATAGAGATGATTCTGTTTATTATGTTCATGAATTATTGGATAATTTATCTTGTTCCTTGAATAACATCGTCAATATTTATTATCAAGTGTGTGACTTGATTGTGAAACTCTATATTACTGCGATGATTATTCTTAGATGATCCCTAGTCAAACATATGAGGACACAAGACTAGCATATGTATTGGTTGATGACCATGTTTCACGGGTCATAGATATAAAAATATTAAACCAATAATATGGACACATGTTAGCAAACATGGGGTTGGATCGACCCACCATGAAACACTGCGAGAATGTTGCATTCTTACCGTCATCAGTTGGTTTGATTCACAAAGCGTATGCTATGTCCTTAAGACTTGAGATCGTAGCACGTACTCAAGATGCATAATGACCGACTTAGGGTTGCCAAACACTACTCGTGTAGTCATAAAGGTAGCCTTCGGGTTTTGTTATGATGCATGCATTGAGACATGGTCGATCAAGATAGGATTTGCCTCCAAGCAACGGAGAGATATCTCTAGGCCTCTCGAGTGATTGGATTCCCGCATGGTCATGCTATTCACGGTTAAAGAGTTAACCGTAGTCAGGAATTCAAGTCACATAATCGAGAAAGAGTGGTTGAGCTAACCAAACAAGGATGACACGTACTCGCCTTGAGTTTAACCGATATCGTAAGGCAAAGGAAAATGCATAAGTTTTGTTGAGATTCGTCCGATATGATCTTTGCATATACTTAGGAGTCGGTATGTCTTGCTAAGGAGCCGCTGCCGATTAATGGACGAGTAGGAGTACTCGGGCTATGTCTAAGTGTATGTAGACCTATAGGGTCACACACTTAAAGGGCTGGGACTTAATTCGGATAGTGATCCAAATTCTTATGGGCCATGAGTTCCTAATGAGCCTCCAGTTCGAGACCCATTATGATGGATGCCTATAAATAGAGGGGAGGTGGCATAGGGTTTGCTAAGAGAATTTCGGAATTCCCGAAACCCTAGTTGCCACACCATCCCCATCTAATACCGCGCGCGCCGACGCTAGCACTCCGCGCGTGGTGTTCCTGCCCGTGCGTGTGGATACCTTGGAGGTGTTGATGCGAGCTTGAACACTAGGACGATCCGTAACTTGTGACGAACGCAAGGACTTAAAGGAGGAGGCGTTACGCAAGAACGACTACAATCGCATCAACGCTACATCGACTCTACTTCGCTACGAGTCGCGTGTCTAGAGGTAATCCGTGATCTATTACTAGAGGAGATCCCTTTTACGCGGTAGAATTTTTGAAATTATGCTTGCATAGCCTACCCGTAGATCTTCAGTAATATCTCATATGCAAACTCAACTATACACCATAAAACTTGTGATCTTGAGCATATGGAACCAACGGCAAGCTAATTCAGCAGCTAGAGAATATCAATCTAATTTAGACCATATCCAATAGCTAGACTCGCTAACCACACTTTGCCCCTCAACAATTGCTCATATCCTCATGTCCAGTATACATCGTACCGTGGCTCCTAGCAACCTGTCATAACCTATACAAGCGCTCATGCAGTTTTGGTTTGTCCTGAATTCCAGAAGCCTTTGCCATGACAGCAAAAGGTTTTTTCCAAATAATTCACACAAAGTTCGGAGATGAAATGACATGTAACAATGACATAGGATTTTAACTAGATTTTTAACAAGACGGACATAAAAAGAATAAAGGTGGCAGCCGCTACCACTATCATCGCCGCCGCCTCCGCCAGCATTAGTTACTTAGGACTGAGCTTTATTGGCCGGCCCATCAGGCTTTAGGATATATCTAAGCTTGACTAAAGGTGAGATGGACGACACGGTGGGATGATTAGGTCAAGCTAGCATGACACGATATGGTTTAAAGCATATCGGACTTGTACCGTACCAGCATAACATGACCCGAGTCCCACATCTATCTGTAGCACATCGTGGCCGGCCGCCTGGCTAGCGAGGAGACGCAGCAGGCGAATAATTGCATCTAGATCTCTGATCGTGTGCTGGTGCTCTTGACCATGCACATGCAACTCGTCGGTCTCCGGCCATTTGTTTGCCATGCCACCGAACCATGCAAGCGGGGCGGCCCCATCGGTCTTCGGCTCGCCAATGCCACCTGAAGAGACCTTAGATCATGATCACCGGTGCTTGTTCGAAGCAGGCAAAATTTGATCACGCCACCTCAAAGGATCGTAATTTGGAAACGCCACTTCGAAACACGAAACTACGAATTGCCACTCCAAATCAATGTTCTTGGGTCTTTTGCCACTCTCGGACCACTCCAAATCAGTTCACGGTAATAGGCGATTTCGTTTGGTAGAGTGGTATTTTGCAAATTGGCACGTTCTAAAGTGGCATGGATTCAATTTTGCCTTTTGAAGTACTTTCTCCGTTTCAGAATACTTCATTTTTAACTAGATTGATGAAAATACGTATCTTTGATTAACAATATTTTTAAAATATTTGGATTGATCGTATTAAAAGATACTGTTAGATTTGTCATAAGAAATACTTCCTCTATATTATACTTCTAAAGCATTTTATAAATACATTAGTATCAAACTAATGATCAAAGTTTAACTTGGAAGACATTGAAAAATCAAAAGTGATAGTGTTACGAAACGGAGGGAGTAGAACAGAAATGCAGAGGAGCAGTTGGTGACGCAAATGCAACATATGAGGAATTGGCATTTTGTATGTTTAATTTGGTACGACTGACCGGTTAATTTCTATTTCTTTTATTTCAAGAAATCTTCAGCCGTAATTTTAGATAAGCATAGTACTTTGCTTACAAAATTCTGTGGAACTGTGTTCTTTCTTATGATTTATAGATTTGGGCGGTATGGATCGAAATGAACTTCGAGAAATTCTGTCACAGAAGTTTATTGTACTCGCCAACCGTGACTGAAGCTGCCGATTCGACCTTGAGATCATATTTTGCCTGATTTCCTTCACCAAAAGATGAGGATTGTCTAATTTTGGTGTACGAAAGAAACAGCATAACTAAAAGATTGTCTAATTTTGTAGCAAGCAAGCTAGTCGTGTTTATCAGTACATATTAAATCTCGTGCGCGCCGGTAATGTATGCATCACGTTCGTTAATACTGACCTTTCTTCACCTACTCTCGTCTCTAATTAATTTATCCACACTTAGCCGTCCCGTGTCGCATACGGGGTAGACAAAATCTGACAGGAGCAGAAAAGAATACCACGTATTTCCTTTCTTCTCGGAAAACGATAAACAAAGCAAATAAATGGTTTTTTAAAAATTAAATATCAAAAATATCAAAATTGATAAAAATATTACTTAAAAAATATTGGCTATTGAAATCTACGTAAAAGTATTTAGAACCATATTTTTGAATCTACGTACCAAAAATATCAAAATTGATAAATATTGCTTAAAAAATATCTGGATTAGCAGCACAAGAATATTAGCGTGTTCGAAAAAAAAAACATTCCTAGTATTATATGTTTTACCATAACCATCCACAAGTACATTGTTTTGGACAATAGCTATAAAATACAGGGGGCGTTTGGAATAGCGATAGCTTTTGGTTTTTGCTAAAAAAACACTATAGCTGACTGAAAAAACACTGTAACTGAGTTGGTTTATTGGGTATAATTAAATTTTAAAAAATTTAAAAATAAAAACGGCACACTAATCTAGAGCGGACGATGCAAAGAAACATGAGAAAAAAAAGCAAAACAAAAAAACAAAACTATTTTATCAGTAGCATGCATGTAGCTACGGTGATGCTCTGATCTTTGTGGCGCCACCGCCAACGCTAACGATGAATCGCTGAGCGGGACCATAGTCATACAAAATATCTTTGAATCTTTCGTTATTATTTTTATGTTGCCAATCTAAATACTTGTACTTCCGATGATGGCTCACGCTGAAACAGTTAAATTGCAATATATGTTTTTTTTTTGTAAATGACTAGTGAGGAGCAAATCCCTCAGTTCCTTTTTTCTTAGCGTTTTGAACCCTAACATGGTGACCACCACCTTTTGTAATTATATGTTATTAAAAACTATACAATTAAATATAATGATATGGATGCAGCTTTGATAGTAAATATATCAATACCATTTTCACATGTTCCTAAAGAAATCATTTTCACGTGAATAATCTAAATAGTTTTATGTATATTAATAATTAAAGTTTTAAGAGTTTGACGTCACTTATTCTGAGCCAATATCTATTCAAGAACGGAACAAGTAGTTTACGCTTGGTACTATTGGTTTGCAAAGCATCATTTACAACCAAGGGAGTAGGGGTGCAAACGGTACGGGTTAATCCGACCGATTCGATATCGAATCCGATTGGTACCAAATATAGAAAGGTAATTTAGCATCCGGTACTGAATCCGATCCGTACCGGATAATTGTTGCCGGATATGGTAACGAAAACGGTAGAGCTAAAATCCGACCAAATAGTATCGGTAAATGGTAAATCGGGTACTATCCGACCGAATATCCGAATATGCAAGTTAGTACTCTAATTGGCTCAACCCATCAACTATTATTGACACCAACCGATCTAGATTTTATCAAAGTCGTAACATAACTCTAGAGTCTAGCTACTCTAACCAGTTGCCACCAATGCTCCCTGCTTATGTTAAATTTGCGTATGAATTTATTGGTTTTCGAACTAATGTATGAATTTATTAGTTTTCAAACTTATATATGAATTTATCGCTTATGTTGAATTTGTGTTGTATTGGCTATATTATATTCTAGTAATCTAGATGAATTTATTGCTAGTTGAAGGTTTGAAGTGATGGTGGTATGGTTCAGTATATATTCCTTTATGTATATATATACTATCCGTCTATATTATCCGTTTTCGATTCGAAACCGTTATGTATCTGTCCCGATGACACCATATTCGAAACTCCGAATAATCCGAATTCGTATTTGTATCCGATCTTACCATATCCGACTTCGAATCCGGGAAAAAAATATGTGTTAGAATACAGTATGAACAATATCCGTTCGAATCCGATCCGATTACACCCTTAAAAGAGAGTAATTACCAAACCATGAATAGCTTCCCACTAAAGCACGTGCTTAAACTAGCCCTTTCCAAAGAGCTTTCCAGTAAAGCACATGCTTAAACTAGCCCTTCCTAAAGTTAAAGGCATCGCTCAATTTAGCTTCAAACTTTTATTTTTTTCACTATTTATTAATTTTATTTTTAGATTTTTTTTTATCTTTTTTTCCTATTCTTTTGTATTATTTTTGATAGGCTAATATGTTTTTTATTTTTTAAATTTAATTATATCAGATAAGTTAACTTAGTTATAATAAAAAATAAGATAGCTACAGTAAAAAATTATAAGTTAATGTCATTTTAAATACTCCAAAATCTATAGGAAGCAAAAGGAAAATAAGAGAAAAAAGGTAAAAGGACCTGCTGCTGCTGCCCTGGCCAAATGGGCGGTCTCCCTAGGGTTGCACACACGCATAAACATAGTAGGCGGCCCGCGGCTGCGCACGACAGACGTGCAGGCGAAAGTTAGACGTGCCGGGCCGGCGTGCATACCGTGGCGCGCATTTTTGCCCAAACCCATACCCGTTTAGCCATCGGGCGTCTTGCGCGCCGCGCGCCCGCACGCATATAATTTTTATATAATTACAAATATTTATTTTTATGATTAATTTAATAAGTTAATAAAGATCATTGTATCATTGCAAATATTTATTTTTATGATTAGTAATGTCTATAATTTTCTATATTTTTTGAATTTTTCAAAATTTTCTACAATTTTTACAATTTTTCTTATTTTTCTATGATTTTCTTATTTTTATAACTCCTTTGGGCTAACGGGCTGGCCCATGGGTTTACGGGTTTGGGTACTATAACGCGTATCCGAACCCGAGGCCGGACGGGTTAGACTTTGCCCATTAAGAGACGCGTGGGTTGGAAATTGCACGCCCGTTTATTACACGGGCCTTAACAGGCCGTACCTAAACGGGCCGTGTCGAGCACGAATCCGTGCCGTGCCGGCTCGGCACGGCCCAGTGGCCAGCTTTGGCTGCTGCTGCCCCTTCAAAACACCTTCCTCCCTGCCCTCCTTGCTTACCGTAGGATTGCCGCTCAGCAGACCCCCACACACCACACAGGACACCCAAATACACACGCACGCAGGCGCGCACACACACACGGTGTGTGAGCAGAACAGACCAAGAACAGAGAAAGACTCGGGAACTTTCTCCCCATTTGACCACCTCGCCAAGTCCCGCGAAGGCTCTCCTCTCCCTCCACCGTCGCCGGCAATGGCGGCCGCCTCGGAGGAGGCCATCAAGCAGTTTTCCGCGCTCATGAACCAGCGTGAGTGCTACTCTTCTCTACGTCTTAGAAAAACAAAGAAAGAAGAAGAACAAGAGCTTTGTTTTCTCTGGGGTTGTTGTTTGCTGAGATGTGCCTTGCTTGCTTTCTTCCCTGCAGTGGAGGAGCCGCTCAAGACCACATTCCAGGTGCCGATCTGCTCTAGATGCTGCCCTTGTTGGATCTCTACTTTCTTGCTGTGTATTTGGGGTTCTGGTAGATTCATGAGTGGAAATGTTTGGTTCTGGTGCTGTTTGTTTTTGTGCATGCGTCTGTTGTAGCTGAGTTTTCTCTTGATTTTGCCTCTATTGCTGTTTCTTGGTTTGCATTTTGGTGTATTTGGGAGTTGCTGTGCCCATTTCTTGCTTGATTCGTGTTTCGGCGGATTTGAGGTAGCTCGTTGGCCCGGTAGCTGGGTAAAGTTTGGATCTCTGCAAGTTTATTGTGGTCCTGAGCTCAATTGCTGCTTCCCTGAGTCAGTGGTGTTCTTGTTCGAATCTTGATCAAAATTGGAAATTTTTTGGGTATGGTTATCTTTTGCTCTTTTGTTGCTCCCATCATTACAAGTTGTCGTTTGACTTTTTAGAGGGGTTCAAGGTTGGATCTTTTACAGCTTACTCTGTGATTTGTTTGAGCTTAACTGTGGTTTTGATCACCGGTTCTTTGTTCAAATTTTCGGTCAAGTTGCAACTTTGTTCGAACAGGTTTTGGAGTTAGCACTTGGCTGCTTAAGGAAGGACCTTTTCTGTTCCCGTAAAGCTTGGATTTTTCTGGGTCTGCACTTCGTCATCTCGCTCGAGATTCGGAGCTAATCCCCTTACGGTTGTAATTGAGCATTTTTTTTGGGCTTCGCTTGCATAGAGAGAGATCTGTAGAACGAAGATTTGGTGAGATGTGTGCAGTAGTAGTACCTTTGTTCGCTGCTTACTGCAATTTTGGTACTAGCCTAACGAAAAGCAATTTTGGCACAGTTGTGGTGTCGGTGCCGTTTACTGTTTCTAGTTTGCTTCCGTGTGGAGCCCAAATGCTGTTTCCCTTCGTATTTGACTCGTCACAAGATTCAGTCATGGCTGCCGGTTTGGAGGGTTTCCAAGCGTGCGTTGATCGTTTTAGCGACAACGCTTCTAGATCCAAAGACTTTTCGAGGCCAAAGTACACCAAGATCATCTTGGTAGTTGGACGATGAACCATTTACTCCATGGGATTGTTTTGTCTAGCTTGTAGCTGTGCGGTCCAGACATCGTGTGAAGCTTACCTGAGCTCGAATGAATGGCCGAAGGAGTTGCTGTTGTTCGATTTGGACGTTTGCTGATGAGGGTGGACCTTGTGTTCCTGAACCTGTGTGGCCTGGACTGTTCCTAGTGGAGAGGTTTCATTTGCCGATTTGGACTTTTATTTGGTCCAGGAGTCGTTGTCCAGATGAGTATGATTACATTGGTGATCTCAGGAGGATGTGTTCGGTTGCGCAAGTGCGCACTGATCGCAATATGTCCACTAGGAAACAACATTTTTTTTTTACTTTTCTTTTCCTCGCCGGAATCACAATATCTCCACTAGGAACAACGTTTCCTTTTCCCTCCTTGTTGAGGTGCTGGATGCTCGTTGTTGGCATCTGTCTACATTGGACCCTTTTTTTTTCTTTTGTGTTTGAGGGTACATCAGTAGATGAGTAGCATTTTTTTCTGTTTTATTTTTACAAATAATGTTGCATTGTTAAACTGTTAGGCCCCATTTGGAACATGGGATTTTTTTTCTCGAATCCTGCGGGAATTGAACGGTTTCTTGTGAAAATCCTACCAAATTCATGTGAAGTTCTTACGTTCCAATTTCCAAACAGGCCCTTAGTTTTTGTCGTTGTTAATTCTGAAAATAGAAGTGCTAGGAGCGAAAAGTGCTTACTTACTGCTAGGAGCGAAAAGTGCTTACTTACTGCTATGTATGCAGCATGTGCACCAAGGATACCCAAGAGGGACTCTGGTGCGTTTTCTAAAGGCCAGAGAATGGAATGTTCTCAAAGGTCATAAAATGGTAAAGCATCCTACACATACTATTACATTAAGATTGAAAATTTATTTACTTATTTATCTCCAATATGAAGTATTGTACTGTCTGGTGCAGCTAATGGATTGCTTAAATTGGAGGCTACAAAATGAGATTGACAGCGTTCTAGCTGTAAGTACCTTTATGAGTGGACGATTTTTTTTTAAGAAAGTGACAGGACTGCCAATCAGTGACTTAAAGCCTGTTACAAATTGATTGCAAAAGATGGACAAAATGAACTAAGGCAAAATAAATAATATTTTTGTCTGCATGCTCTTACATTGGTAGAAGGAATAACTTTTCAAATATTACTTCATTTGCATTGTGCACTGGAATTGCTAATTAGTTTAGCATATGTTATTCATCTGACCAACAACCACCATTTTTTTTTCAATCAGAAACCAATAGTACCGTCTGATTTATATAGAGCTATTCGGGATACACTACTTGTTGGATTAACAGGGTACTCCAAGCAGGTACAACGTTCAGACTCATTTTAAACACTTTTCATACCATTTTACCAAATTCCTGTTGGTCCATTCATTGGAAGCTTATATTCCAGTCCTTACATGTTTGGCTTAAATTAGTTAAAAGCATTATATGTCTGATTATATTTACTACTGGTAAGAAGGAGTTGCTAACATCTCCCTTTCTTTAGTAAAATAGGCATCACCAATCCCAAGATGTTCATAAATCAATCTATTCAGTTCTGAGCTTTTTCCTTTTTCTGCATTGAGCAAAGGCTTTTGTAATGTTCTTTAATTCATGCTCCTCTCCTTTTTGTAGGGACAACCTGTCTATGCATTTGGTGTTGGGCTCAGTACCTTTGACAAGGCATCGGTAGGTGTTAACTGTCTTTGAAAATCTAAACCTTTCGGTTTAAATTCAACATAGCAATGAGCGCTTTTAATATTAGTTCTGAGTTAGATTCACAGAGCTGAACTCAAGTACCATTAAGATAACAGGTCAACTAAATTGCATAGAGTTATCTTTTTTTCAGCTGTAGGATTAATAGTTACCCACCATTCAAAATCAATCATTTAATAGGCAAAAGTGCACTATTTTTTTAAAAGATGCTTTCTCTAAATTATCTCATTATTTTGTTCTAGGTGCATTACTATGTGCAGTCACACATACAGATGAATGAATATCGAGACCGTATTGTCCTGGTAAGTGTCTTCTCTTGATTCATGGTACCAAAGTTATATAAACAGATATTAACTATATTTTTTGCTCTTTATTAGCCATCTGCATCTAAGATGTTTGGGAGACAGATTAACACCTGCTTGAAGGTTATGGATATGACTGGCTTGAAGCTTTCTGCCTTGAGCCAAATAAAGGTGTGTTCTTTTTTGCTTTGTTAAATTTGTGTTTTGTCCAAATCTTTTCATTTTTGGTATAACTTTTGTAAGGAGCTGAATGAGAACTGTTCATAAGTTTCTCGCATATGTGACCTTTTTCATTTATGCAAATCCGAACATAAATGTTTGGTGACAGTTCTAACTTGCATCTACATGTCATAATAAGAGAGCTGTGTGACATTATAGGTGTTTAAAGGTTAAAGAAATAAAAAAAATACAATATCATGTCTAGAATTGAGTTCATTGGTTGTCGGATCTGCCCAATAACTGATGACAGTTTATAATGGGTGGTTTGAAGCAAAACATTGGGTCTCTTGTTTTTGCTAGTCAGAAACTGAATCTGGAGAGCAGACCAGCAGTACTTTTTCTAGTGCTAGTATGATGACTGGAAGTCAAACAATTTTGGTTTGTTCATTCTTGATTGGATGTAGTAGTACAAATGTTCAATTAAAAGGTACCTGAGTCATGAAGACTGAAGTACTGCCCATATTACTGATTTATGAACAAGTCTGCATGCCACTAAGTACATGTCAGTCATCAAATCATCTAGTGATCACGTGGTAAACGTGGTTAGGAATCTCAAACTTTGTTGATTTTTTTAAATCATTAGTGGCACAATTAACTCTTTTGTAGTTTTGTTCTATATTTTCTTCCCTTGTCTACTTCTCCTTTGTTGCCCTTGCCTTCTTGCCTGCCATTGTCCTTTCCTGAATCTTGACCCTGAATTTGTCTATGCCCCGTGGAGGTCTCAACTAGCCAGAAGGTTTTGAAAAATGTGTAATTGGGGCCAGTGAGTATCGTACTACCTAAGGATTGTTTGTGGGGCATGGTGGTAGTGGTTTTTGTCAAAAGAAGATTGATGTAATGGGACAGGGCCTTTATTACGTAATGGAGATCAAGATATTTGGACGAAGACATCTATTGCTTAAAAAAGTTAGTAAATGCATTTTTTAAATAAAGAAGATTGGTCTAGGCATGCGATATTTCTTTTCTGCTATAGATGAGATTGATAGGTCTTGAACTCAGGGACCGGGTTCTCGATCACTTTATCATGTTCCATGTACTGACCATCCCAGGTGCATCTCAGAACATTAATAACACAATCTTATATCCGTGAGACCTGCATTTTTCTTGGATGAAAACTACCTTGTTGACATTAAACTGAGACTTACATTTTTGTTGGTTGACAATTACACTGTTGTATTTGATCTAGCAATTCATTGGTTCGCTTTTGTTTATGCATTGACTTTTTGCCTGCCATGTGCTTGTAGTTTTCAAGGAAAATAAACATTGCAATATTCTCAATAGTTTCTACATAATGCAGATGTTGACCATGATCACAACTATTGATGACCTTAATTATCCTGAGAAAACTGAGACCTATTACATTGTGAATGCTCCATATGTTTTTTCGGCATGTTGGAAGGTCAGTGTACATACTTGATTTCATGAACCGCCTGTTGAGTTCTATATTTATCTTGTTCTTTTCTTTTTTGTTCACAACCTGTCAAGTTCTATATTTATTTTGTTCTTTTTTGGAAGGTGCTTTTATACTTTCCTCAATAGTAATTTGCACAATTTTAAAAGTATGATGAATAGTGGATAGATATTACTTACTTCTTTGTTTGCTTTGAGATTAGTGCTACTCTCTTTGGTTTCAGATTTTCAAACTTGACACAACTACATCTTCCTAGTAAATTGATTGAAGTTTCTGTTCACTCATGGCCAGGTTGTGAAGCCTCTTTTACAAGAAAGAACTAAAAAGAAGATCAAAGTGTTACATGGCTCTGGAAGAGATGACTTATTAAAGGTAAAGATACTTAATTTATCTTTCCTTTAGTCTGGAACAATTCTCTTGCTTCCGGAATCACGGCGCTACCTTTTAGGTTCTCGTCACCTGGTTTTACATCCTGTTTCAAAGGCTATGAGCTTCAACCTAGCTCTGGAATTGATTTTGTAAGCATGTGAACAAAAGACCGACCTTATGCACTAGGGCTTACAAGTGCATCTTAATTTTACATTTGGTACACATGACAGGTCTACTTACTTGAATTAGGCGTACGAATAAAATGACTAGAAAGAAGTGCTTGCTTTTGTATTACTGTGCCTCCTAACTTTTTGGTGGTCCATCAATTAATCCGGCAGCTGATGAGTCCCATGCATTTTTCGTTTTCGACTTCAGCATCTCTCCTCTGTCCCTTGCAGGTTATGGACTATGAGTCACTTCCACACTTTTGCAAGCGAGAAGGATCAGGTTCATCCCACGATTCGTCTGACGGGGTTGATTGCTACTCCTATGATCACCCTTTCCACCAGCAGATGTACAATTACATAAAACAGCAAGCTCTCGATCAAGACTTCGTTGGTCCCATAAAGCAAGGCTCACTGCATGTCGATGTGCCCACGCCGGCCCTGGAGGAGGCCAAGCTCAGGGACACAATCGAATCGGAGCTCCACAGTCTGAGGGGAGCTAACGGGCTGTCCCACTCGTTCAACAGGATCAAGATTGAAGGTCCATGAGAGTGCCGTGATTTAGAGTGTGCACTCGAGACAACGATCTGCCGAGATATTCTGCTTTATCTGAACCCCTGGAACATTATGGGGTCGTAGCAGCTCTTGCATGCAATCACTGGCTGCAGGCTTGACTAGGACGAGTAGAGAAGGTAGTACATGGCGATTCTAATAACCAGGCCCGTGTTATGGAAAATTTTAGTCAGTTTTAATTAACCCAGAGAATGTATCATTTGCATTTTACTGCTTTCATGCTTATGGCAAGGAAATGTGATGTTTCCATCCATGGAAGCAACCAGTTTGGAGTTCTCTATGTATCAATATGTATCAATGTATGTATATATAACTGCCCTTTGATGTGGAGTGGTATATATATCGAGTGTTGCACTTGCTTCTAGATGGGTCCACATGGCTGTTACTGCATTGATGTGAAATTTCACGCATCGATATCTGATGTTTACTTCGTTAGATATATCCTGTTGCTGCCTGAATTGCGCGGTTTCTCGGTACACTACACTGGATTATGTGATTCTGCAACTGGTTGTTGACTGTGATGGTGATTATAGTGTGGGGGAATAGAGTTTTATACGGAGAGAAAATCGAACTAGAGTCCTACACGGATACGATTACGAATTCGGATCACTTTTCAATAATCTTCACTTTTAGTCGAATTTTCTCCAATAGTCGAAGAACGTTATAAACTCTTCTAATAAAATCAGCATATACACCTTGAGCGTCGAAAGTCCAAAATAACTAGTGAGTAATACCAACTAAGTCTGAGCAAAGTTCAAACTTAGATGCAGGAACTGATTTTGTCAATATATCAGTTAGATTATCATAAGTACTTATCTTACAGATTTTAATATTAATCATCTTGAGTAATGACATCTCGAATGTAGTGATACCTGATATCAATGTGCTTTGTTCTCTCATAGAATATTTGATCTTTTGTAAGGTAAATAGTACTCTAACTGTCACAAAATATTGTAATACAAGATATACTTCCACAAAACTCAGTAAATAAAACTCTCAACCAAATAGCTTATTTGCAAACTTCAGAAATAGCCATATACTCAGCTTCTGTAGTAGACAAGGCAATGGTAGCTTGCAAATTTGCTTTCCAGTTTACGGCACACCCTCCAATAGTGAGCACGTAACCAGTAAGAGACCTTTTATCCAAATCTCCAGCAAAATCAGAATCCACATAACCAACAAGTCCATCTCTTGTCCTCCTAAACCGTAAACAAGCATTAGATGTGCCCCGCAGATATATGAAAATCCATTGAACAACTTTTTAATGCTCATTTCCAGGATTAGTCATGTATCTACTAGCCACACTTAATGGTTGAGATAAATCAGGGCGAGAACATACCACAGCATACATAAGCGAACCAACTGCACTCGCATATAGAACTTTAGACATGTACTCCACTTCATCATTAGATTGTGGACATGACGCTAAAGAAAATCTAAAATATGCAGCTAAGAGAGTACTCACAGATTTGACCTCACGTATGTTGAAACGACAAAGAACTTTATCAATATACCCTTTTTGACTTAGATATAATTTGTCAAATTGTCTGTATTTAATGATTTCCATACCAGAATCTTTCTAGTTGCACCGAGATCTTTCATCATAAATTCACTACTTAACTGTGCCTTCAACTTTAAAATTTCAGCACTGTCTTTTGCAGCAATCAACATATCATCAACATATAGGAGCAAATAAATAGCTGAACTATTAACAATCTTCAAATAAACATAGCTATCATAATTAGATCTTTTAAAATCATGAGATATCATATATGAGTCAAATCTCTTATACCATTATCTAGATGACTGCTTCAAACCATAAAGAGATTTTTTCAATTTGTAAGCAAAATTCTTCTTTCCTGAAACAACAAAACCTTCTGGTTGCTCTATATAAATGTCTTCTTCTAATTCCCTATATAAGAATGCAGTTTTCACGTCTATTTATTCAAACTCATAATCATGCATAGCCACAATTAAGTGTAAATAGAACTATACTTCACAACAAGAGAAAAGATATATGTGAAATCAATATCTGGAATTTGACTATATCTTTTAGCAACTAACCTTGCTTTGTATCTAATATCTTCGGTTGGTGAAACGCCTTCCTTTTTCTTGAAGATCCATTTGCAGCAAATAGGTTTCTTCTCAATTGGCAACTTGACTAGCTCCCAAGTGCCATTTTTGTCAAGATATTCTATCTCATCATGCATGGTATCCATCCATCTTTCTGAATCACTAGAAGAGATTGTTTCTGAATAAGATGAAGGTTCTGCAGTACCTTCAATTTTCTCTGTCATATTTAGACAATAAACCACAAAGTTGACTTCTTCAATCAATCTCTTAGAAGGCTAAATGTTTTTCTTTTTCTATTAACTGCAATGGAACGTTGTGTTGGTGGCGCAACAATAGGAACTTTTGGAATATTTTTCTTGTTGATTTCTGGTGTAGATCCTGAATCAATAATATGCTCTACCTGCACGCTTGATTATTTCTCAACGGGAACATCTATAGATGGTTTATTATACAACATAGCAAACTCATCAAAAATAACATCTCTACTAATAACCACCTTTTTAGTTTCAGTATTCCACAATTTATATCCTTTCACATCAATTTTATAACCAAAGAAAATGCACTTAACTGCTCTAGGTTCTAATTTACCATTGTTGACACAAGCATAAGTAGGACAACCAAATATTCTCAAGTTTGAATAATCTGCTAGAGAGGTAGACCATATCTCAATTGGAGTCTTCTTATCAATAGCAAAATTTGGTGATCGATTAATTAAATAACAAGCAGTAGAAGCGACTTCAACCTAATAAGTCTTAGATAATCCAGAGTTTGATAACATGCAACGTACCTTCTCACGATAGTTCTGTTCATACGTTCGGCCACACCGTTTTGTTGAGAAGTGTCTGGAACGGTGTATGTCTCACAATACCTTCTGACTTACATAATGCTTCAAATTCTCCTGAACAAAACTCCAAATCATTGTTGGTACAAAGTTTCTTGACATGTTTGCCAGTTTGTCTCTCAATCATAGTTTTTCACTCCTTAAATGTATTGAATATATCCGATTTCTGCTTGATGAAATATGGCTAAACTTTTGTTGAATAATCATTAATAATGGTCAATATGTAGCCTGCACCTCCAAGTGATGGAACACGAGATTCTCCCTACAAATCGGAGTGAATATAATCCAATATACCTTTTGTAGAGTGAGTCGTAGTGCTAAATTTTACCCTCTTTTGCTTGCCGAAGACACAATGTTCGTAAAACTTCAACTTGTCGATATTTTTATCATCAAAAATCCTCTTTTGCATAATTTCATCATTTCAGCTTCACTCATATGCCCCAAACGCATATGCCAAATATTAGTAGCATCAGAATCGAATGATTTATTTGAGACAACAGCAACATTACCTGAAATTGTAGTGCCTTGCAGATGATATAAGTTGGCAGATTTCATATCACCTTTCATCACAACAAAAGAACCTTTGATGACCTTCAGAACTCCACCTTCACTGGAATAGTTGTACCCTTTAGCACCAAGAGTACTCAATGAGATAAGACTTCTTTTTAAATCTGGAATATGATGAACATCCGACAATGTCCTGATGGTGCCATCAAACATCTTGATCTGGATAGAACCAATGCTTGTAATCTTGCATGGTGTATTATCACCCATCAACACGGATCCACTTGGCGTAGCATCATAGGTAACGAACCACTCGCGGTTCGGGCTCATGTGGAAAGTGTAGGCTGAATTAAGAATCTATTCATCGTCAGTTTTATAATTATCGGCAAAAGCAACAAGAACAACTCCATTAGAACCTTCTTTGATGACAACGATGGCTCTAGTTTCACCTTCTTGTTGATCCTTCTTGAAATTATTATTTCTCTTCTCATTGTTCTGTAACTTTCAGCACTTGGATATGTCATGTCCATCCTTCTTGCAATACCTGTATGACTTCCTGTTCCTAGAATTAGATCTGTCTCTGAATTTGCTTTTGCTTCTGCCTCTTGAATTATCGTATGAACTCTTCTCATATTGCCTGCCATAGACAGACAAACCTTCTACATACGTACTTGAACTCCCACCGGGAATCATAAGTTTCATCTTTTCTTTAGCATGCAGAGCTTCATAAACTTCACTAAGAGTAAGAGTATCTCGACTATATAGAATAGTATCTCTAAAAGTAGAGTATGAACTAGGCAGAGAGTGTAGCAAAATAAGGCCTAAATCTTCATCATCATATTTTACCTCAATAGACTCGAAGTCAGTAACAATTTCCTTGAAAGCTGTCAGGTGGTTCAGCAATGAGGCTCCCTCCGCCATCTTGTGTGAATAAAGCTTTTGCTTCAAATGCATCTTGCTGGTTAGATCCTTAGTCATGCAAATCTGCTCCAACGTCAGCCATAATGCGGCGGCGGATGTCTCCTTCATAACCTCCTGTAAAATATTATTGATTGATGAGAGACCATGTGGAGGTGATCACATGTTTGTGATGAGTAATTGACACTTGGTTTAGAAAGATTGAGTTTGGTTCGGGTGTTTTCTACGAAGTCGTAGCCCTAAGAGTGGTCGAAAGCCATTTATGACCATGTTGTCCCTGATCGGAACCATGTAGAAGCGTTGAACGAGTGGTTGGAAGGCATTACGACCACATTGGTCATGGTCGAAAGTCGTGCGCACTATTTATGACCATGTTGTGGCGTTTATGACCACATTGGGCGTTGTTGATGGACACCAGAAGGGTTTACGACCACCTTGGTCGTGGTCAAAAGTTGTTACGACCACGTTGGCCATGGTCGAACTCTGCTGCGACCACGTTGGCTATGATCGAACATTGCTACGACCACGTTAGCCGTGGTTGCAAACCTGGTTCACTGTTTACGACCTCAAGATCGAAAGTTGGGGTTTTTTGACTGTGATCATGTTGAGTAGTCGGCGGTTTATGACCACGTTAACACGAGATGAAGTCGGAGGTCGAGGCTTCAATCGTCGCGGTCGGAAGTCGGCGCTCGGACTTACGACCACGTGGGAAGTCAGGAGACTTCGATCATGTTGTGAGGCGGTCGGAGTGAGGTCAGACGTAGTCGGTTGCGGTCGAACGCAGTCAGACTAGATTAGAACTCAATCAGATGTGGTCGGAAGGGCTTGTACGCGGTCGGTTGTGGTCAGTAGCGGTCGTAATCTCTTGGTAGTGGTCGTAACGTCTAGGATTCGGTCGTATGAGCTTCTGAGGCGGTCGTATGAGTTTTATTCTACCCGAGATGTATTAATTTCTGTATCTGTTCTTTCTTTTTGTCTTGCATTCTTAGGTACTTTGGTTGATCCGTTCTTTTCTGTTCTGAGTGAAATTCTTTGTTTGAGAAGCATCGGTTTTCCTCTGCTCTGAACTGGGATTTATCCTCAAGGCTATCTTGGCCAGTTCTTCCCAAGAGCAATCTTTTCGATCAGTTCTTTGGCCAAGCGGTCGTGCGCCTCCGAGTTCCCCTGTTCCGATTTTGACTTCATAGTCTCTTCGAGTCTCAGCAGAGAGTTTGTGTTTTCTTAGTAATTTCTCTCCCAGAGGTTGAGCTTTTGTAGTGTTTAAAGTTTCGTAACCAAAAGATCTATGAGTCAAAAGTTACTCAGAATTTGGATCTTGTGGTTGATCTCTACTCACTTCCTCTATTTCACAGTTGACCATGCTTCTCTCTTCGACCACAGCAACAAGTTTTCTTTAGTCCTGTAATTTCGCATACAGTGACTGTTATCTTGTTGTGGTTTGACTTTTGTGATCGTTAGAGCTGAGGATCAAAAGTTTCATGTGTTCTTGTTCTGATAGTCGATCGCCTCCTTCTGCACTTTCTCAGTTTGAGCTGCATTTCTCTATTGTCAGTCAGGCTATTGACGACTAGTTTGATTTTCTAGTCTTGATTCCTAGTAAGCAATCTCGTTCTATCTTCATAGCTCAATAGCTATTGGAGAAAAAGAGGTGTGTGAATACTTGGGGAATTTTAAAGGCACCATTCACCCTCCTCTATTGCTATTTCGGTCCTTCAATTGATATCAGAGCAGGTTAGCTCTCTTCTATAAATCTTAATAGATCTGTGAGCCATGGCAACAGATAAGTATTCCACCAAGCCCTCTATCTTCAATGGGGTCGACTATCCCTTTTGAAAGAGTAGGATGGAGACTTACATACAGGCTTAGGGCTATGCGATCTGGCCAAAAGTCAAAACTCGTTTTATTGTTCCTGCCGATGAGAATATCAATGTGGCAAACATGCCTAATATTGAGACAAATGTTAAGGTAAAGAACATCATAATCCAATGACTGAGCCGAAGCAAATTTGATCGCATTTCTTATCTTACGTCGGCCTATGACATCTGGGTGACCCTCGATGCTTACCATGAGGGAACCACTCAGATCAAGACGGTACGACAGGACCAATACAAGCGAGATTACAACAAATTTAAAATGCTTGCTGGTGAGTCCTTGGATGAGTGTTTTGTGAGATTTCACAAGATCTTGAGCAACCTCCGAGCTGTCGGTCTCATATACCCTGACTCGGACAACGCTCAACAGATGATTTCGACCTTGGATTTGCGAGTTTGGCAGATGAAGGTGACCATCATCAAGGACACAACCGATCTTTCAACCTTGACTCTTGACGCATTGTATTCACGCCTCAAGACTTACGAGATTGACATTGTCTCTCGCAAGTCGAAATCGCAGTTGATGACTTTGTTCACCGATCCCAGTCCTACCTTTGGTCTTCTTCTGACATTGTTTCTGAGTTCTCTCTTGCTACTCTGTATGAAATTGGTGATGATCAACTAGAGCAGCTACCAGAAAAACCAACTAGCCCTCTTAGCCAGAAAATTTTCTCATGCAAACAAGAGAGTGAGGGACAGAAAGAGAGGAGGACCTGTGATTTGCTTTGAATGTGGTGGTCCCAATCACATTTGAGCGAATTGCCCAAGCTGGAGAAGGGCAAGAACGACTATGGCGGTGTGAGTAAGAACGACTACACCAACAAAAACCGTAACAAGAAGCCCCCAGCTCACGCCCAAGGTAAAGAGAAGAAGTTCGCAATCTTGGCAAAGCCAAGAAGTTTTTCCACCGCGTTCTCACCGCTTTCGACGATATCGACTTTAGCGACATGGTAGGTTGGAGTGACGACGACGGCAATGATGATGAAGACCACAAGGACGGCGATGATTTTATCGGTATGTGCTTCATGGCCAACAAGGCCGACGTCAGCGAACTCGACCTCTACACGGACTCCGATGAGGTAGATCCCTTCTATGACCAGCTCAATAATGTATTTCTAAAGGTAGAAAAGTTTTATGCCAGATCTAGAATTAGGGTTGTTGATCTTGAGAAGAAAGTAGAGAAATTGTCATGGGAGCTTACGTCACTTATATCTGCTCCCTCCCATGACGAATGTGATATGTGTACTGCTTTGCTGGGAGATATGGAGAAGCTAAGGACCTCTTATGATAGTGTAACTTTTGAGCTTGACATACTTAAGGTGAAGAATGTTAGTCTGCTTGCTGAACTAGAGATGAGTAGGATAGCTTCTATTTCATCTACTGTTGAGACTACTTCTTGCACCTCATGCGAGGATAAGGACAATGCTTTTAGAGGTCTTTACACTATGCTTCTTGATCTTCCCGAAACTTGTGAAAGTTGCAATAACTTGAAAATTAACCTAAAAGGAGCAGATCATAAAATTGCTAAAATGAGAGCTGCTTTGCTTGAGCCTATTACTTCATGTATGAACTGTCCTAAATTAACTGCCGAACTTGAATCTGTCTCCAAGCAATTCCAAGAAATAGTTGATCATAACAAGAAAATGGCTTAATATGCTTCTAAGGACCCTGTTAGCTCACCATGCAAAAACTATAAAAAAAACTAAAATCTAATTTGATTGCATTGGATGAAAGATATGTGAAACTAACTAAGGATCTTCTAAAGAAGCCACAATCTGATTGTGTTGTGAGAGCCTTGGTGGGGGAGAAGTCTAAGGAAGTGGTAGAGACGCTTATACACAAGTACAAAACAGCTAGAAGTAGGACTGTCCCTCATGTTCCCTACGAAGACCTCAAAGTTGAGGCGGCTGTGCGTGCACATGTCATCCGTTCTTCTGCTGTTGGTTCTTCTTCTTCTCCTTCTGCTATCTCTTCTTCCCCCTGTTCTTTTTGCACCTCTCTCTTTCAGGAGTGTCAGTATCTTATAAACACTTTTAAGAGATTTGTAGGAGGCAAGAAGAAGCTGAATCTTATTCTAGATCAATCCAAGATTTTCAAGTTCAATTAAGGTCTAGGGTACGATTTTCTTAAGTATGTTAGGAAGCATCCACCAGCTAAACTCAGACCCATAGTAGCAGGTGTGAACGAGGTCAAACCCAAAACCAAATAGATTGAGTTCAAATCTGCGGGTTTTGTTTATGGGATTTCTGACAGTAGGATGATAACACTTAGTGCTTTGACCTTCCAGAAGGCGAAGTTGCATTTTACCTTCTGTCAGAAGGATGGACACATGATCGAAAGATGCTTCAGGCGCGCCAATATTGCGCGTAGAGACCGTGTTCAGGCTCTTAGGCATATTCAGGGTCAGCCCCAGACCTTGAGTGCACCTAAGACCAACACGAGGTATAGGTCTGATCAGTTTGAAATCTTTGGACAGCATCGAGGACTTGTTTTTTCTGAGTTTTCTTATTTTCGTACTCGATTTGCCTCTACTCGTGATATTTGCCATCCTGAGGGTAGATCTCGTTTCCTCCATCGAGATAGCTACCCACGGCGAGATCTGCATGTTGCTGGTGCTCTAACTCACTCTTCCATAGCAGTTAAGTCTAGCAACAGCTTCAGGTATACTCATAGACCTTCTAGCTTTCTGAGCGACGGAGTGCGTAGGGTAGTTAGAGGTCAGTCGTGTGTGACTACTTCTTCTGCTCGTCGTGTGACTCAGTATTGGGTTCTAAAATCTTTTTTGATTTATCCCAGTACTGAGCGAGCCCTCTCTTGTTGACTCAGGTTCGCCGGGTAGGGAAGGGAGAGGTATGGCTTGTGGACTCCGGGTGTTCTTGACATATAACCAGAGATTCTCGTTGGTTCTCTTCCCTAGTATGAGCTCCAGGTGATGAGACTATCACCTTCGGAGATGCCTCTTCTCGGTGCGTCATAGCTAAAGGTACTATGCACGTTAATGATTCTTTCATTTTAAAAGATGTTGTCTTAGTAAGTAAGCTGTAGTACAATTTGCTCTTGGTTTTCAGTTTACCGATGAAGGTTTCGAGGTGAGCTTTAAGAAAAATGCTTGCAAAATTCTTTATTCTTCGGGGAGTCTTATTTGCGAGATTTCTAGATATGGAAGGATTTTTCGTGCTGATTTTGTTGAGTCGTCTGGTGATCCTCTCAGGTGTTTAGTTGCTTCTGAGTCCTATGACCTCACTTTCTGGCATAGGAGACTTGGTCATATTGAATTTGACCATTTGACTCGAGTTAGCGGCCATGATCTCATTCGTGGTCTGCCTAAACTCAAGATGGTCAAATATCTAGTTTGCGCTCCTTGCCGGCACGGCAAGATGGTTGCCGCTTCTCATCCTCTAGTCACAGTGACTATGACTGATGCACCGGGACAATTGCTTCACACGGACACGGTTGGTCCAGCTAGAGTGCAGTCAGCAGGAGGGAATTCTTGTTGTGGTCGATGACTTCTCGAGCTACTATTAGGTGTTTTTCTTAGCCTCGAAGGATGAGACATTTACCCATTTTTGGGGTCTTTTTAGTAGTCTTTCTGTTGAGCTTCTAGGTGCCTCACGAGCGATCCGCAGTGACAATGGCATGGAGCTCAAGAATTTCTACTTTGAGAGGTTTTACGATGAGACAGGTATAGAGCACCAGTTTTCTTCTCCGCACGTCCCCTAGCAAAATAGCGTTGTGGAGAGAAAGAACCGTACCTTGGTCGAGATGGCCAGGACAATGTTCGATGAATACTCTACACCTAGGAAGTTTTGGGCTGAAGCTATAGCCACCGCGTGCCATGTTTCAAACAGAGTTTTTCTTAAGGCACACTTGCATCGCACCTCTTATGAGTTGAGATATGGGCGAAAGCATAGTGTCTCGCATTTTCATGTGTTTGGTTGCAAGTGCTTTATTCTGAAGTCTGAGAACCTAGATAAGTTCGAGTCACGATCGTGTGATGGAATCTTTCTGGGTTACTCGACTTTTTCGCGGGCGTATAGGGTCTGGAACTACGAGTCTAGCAAAATGGTAGAGACCTGCGAGGCGACTTTTGATGAGGCCAGTCCGGGGACTAGGCCCGATATCTGAGGTTCTCTAGAGCATTCCGAGACCATCTTCGTGGATGACGAGGATGATGGAGATGAAGGTTGTTTACCTTATCCAGTTCCTCCTCCCTCTAAGGTGCCTGTTTCTTCCACCGCACCTCGAGGAGATCAACCCATACCTTGCACATCTTCTGGAGCTAGTGGCTCTGTTCCTACCTCATCAGCTCATGAGGTAGAGGCCACTTCTTCTTCTCATCCAGGACCTCCTTGTCATATCCTAAATCATCATCCTTCAGAGCAGATGATAAGAGATTTCTTTGAGCGTGTCACACGTTCAATGTCTGGCATGTCTCACTTATGTCTTCACTCTACCTTCGTTGCCTCATTCGAGTCTAAAGATGTTAGTCATGCTCTTTCTGATAAGTTTTGAGTCAATACCATGCATGAGAAGTTAGAGAACTTTGAGAGAAACAAGATCTGGTCGCTTGTTGAGCCCCCTAAAGGTCATAATGTCATAGGTACCAAATGAGTATTTAAAAACAAGCAGAGTGAGGATAGGGTAGTCATTCAAACAAGACTAGACTGATAGCTCAGGGTTTCTCCTAGGTTGACGGTCTAGATTTTGAGAAGACCTTTGCCCCTGTAACTAGGCTAGAAGCTATTAGGATGCTGCTTGCATTTGTAGCGTATAAGGGCTTTAAGCTGTACCAGATGGATGTCAAGAATGCCTTTCTCAATGGGTATATTGAGGAAGAAGTCTATGTTAGACAGGCTCCAGGTTTCGAGAACCCCAAATACCCAAACCATGTCTACAAGCTTTCTAAAGTTTTGTATGGACTTAAACAAACCCCTAGAGCTTGGTATAAGAGGGTTAAGTCTTATCTGTTGAGTCATGGGTGTGAGATAGGTAAGGTAGACAAGACCTTGCTCATTCGTAGGCATGGCAATGACCTTCTAGTTGTCCAGATTTATGTGGATGACATTATCTTTCGCGGCTCTTCTCATGTTCTTGTTTCCTAGTTCTCTGATGTCATGAGCACAGAGTTTGAGATTAGCATAATAAGCGAGTTAAGCTTCTTCCTTGGATTCTAGATCAAGTAGACTCGGGAGAGTACTTTCTTGCATCAGGGAAAGTACACTTATGACCTTCTGAGACGCTTTGACATGAGTAATGCAAGCCAGTGTTAACTCCAATGGCATCATTAGGTTCACTCGATCCAAATGAGGATGGCGAGCCAGTTGATCAAAATGAGTACTGCAGTATGATTGGCTCCTTTTGTACCTCACTGTCTTGAGACCGGACATACACTTCTCTGTGTGTCTATGTGCTCGATTTTAGGTTTCTCACATATCTCCTCGTCAGGCGGTGAAGCGCATCTTTCGGTACCTTCGAGCTACCATAGACTATGGTATTTGGTACTCTTCTTCTTCCTATCTTTTCCTTAGAGCCTACTTTGATGCAGACTTTGCTGGCTGTAGGATAGATAGGAAGAGCACTTCTGGCACCTGCTAATTCATTGGCACTTCTCTTGTTTCTTGGTCTTCTAGAAAGCAGTCCGGTGTTGCACAGTCCACCGCAGAGGTCGAGTACGTTGCAGCCGCCAGTTGCTACAGCCAGATACTTTGGTTGGTTTCGACCCTGCGGGACTTTGGATTAGTTGTAGATAGTATTCCTCTCTTTTGTGATAACACTTCTGCCATTAATATTGCCAAGAATCCAATGCAACATTCTCGGACCAAGCATATTGATATCAGATATCACTTCCTTAGAGATCATGTGGAGAAGGGTGTTATAGTGCTCCAGTTTGTGGGGAGTGACCACCAATTGGCTGATATCTTCACCAAGTGACCACACGTGTTTACTCTCCAGTGTGTTAGAAGACCAGCTGATAGTCCTAGCGTCATATGGGGTAGATGAGAGTCGGTTTGAGCCGTAGTATCCTCTTTATCTTGTCCAGGCTTTAAGGACTGCCTTGTCTGATTTTCTTGCCAGTTTCTCATTTTTATTGCTTTGGTTCAAGGGGAGTTCATTTAGGTTTGCTAGAACTTAATATTGTCTTAACTCAACTTGAACTTTTTGTGCTTCACATACTAAGGGGGAGCTGGATTTTCTGTCATTCTGCATTATAATATAACTACATGGAGCTTTGATTATTATCCTTTTATGACTTGTTTCTAACGCATTACATCTTGCCATGACCTGTACTTACTTGCTAGATTTATCATGACTTTACATGTGTAGACTAGTCTTTACCATGATTGGTTGATTAAAAATGCACAACTTAAATTAAATCATGTCTTGTTAGCTCTTGAGACTAGTTTGTCCTTAGTTATCCTTTTATGATTCATACCATGTCAAATAGGCTAAGTTGAGTCTTGAATCTTTATTGAGTTTTAGATTGAGCTATACTAGTTTCTTGATGAAGCATAAGTTAGTACAAATTTTCTGTTCTTGAAAATGCAAAAAAGATCTATTTTGTGTAAAAAAATTGATCTCACCAATTCTTTCTCATGAGACTGCTTACCATTGCACTAGGCATGAACTCAAGGGGAGTTTTGGTTGACCGAGATTATTTCCTTAAGCTTCTAGCTTGGAATGGTCGCATAAGGCTTGAGATCTAGCACATGGCTAAGCGACAGAAATGGTTGGAAACAACCATAGATTTCTCAAAAGAAAATCATGCCAAATGTGCAAAATTTGCTTTACATACAAAAAAATCAAGTACTTGAACAAATGATTCATTCTTGAGCTTGTAGCACACTGAATTGACTCAATACTAGCTTCTTGGTTCCACTTAGATTATTGATATGGCTTGCATCATCCTTGGATACCTTTAGTTAGACTATAATCTTGGTTGACTTGACATACTAAGAAATTCATCTAATTCTTAGTGTTGTGGCTACAGACCAAACAGAGAGAGTATGGTGGTGGAGAGTTAGATAAACAAATAACCTCTTGGGCCTTTTCCAAGGACCAGTCACGATACATAAGTATTCCCCCTCGCAAGGGGCGACTTTACCATCGTAGCCTTACACGGAGTCCCTCATGAGGACAAGTATGTCATTTACATGACTTACAACCTTCCAACAGGCTAGCTGGGTTTAGGTGGGGGCCACCCCTACAACAGGAGCCTCTCATGGTGAAGGGCTTCACAGGCCGAAGCCATGTTGCCGAGCCCTTTGGCCCCCTCCGTCCCTGCGGCCTGTGACATTGTGTGATATTAGGTGAGGGTGACTTTGGAGCCGAGCTGTTGCGCGGGGGCGAAGACCTTGTCGAAGGCGGAGCTGGTCTGCTCCGGGGGCGCGGAGACTTCGCCGAAGGCGGAGCTGAGCTGCTCCGTGAAGGCGAAGATTTCGCCTATGTGGGTCGGATATGTAGGGGCGGCAAGCCGGAATGGCGCACGCACGCGCAAGCGACAGCGCCGGTTCGACTTCCGCCGGTTGCGCGAGCCGAGGAGTCTACTCTGACGTGTCCGCATCCTGGTGAGTGCGCCGCATGCTCATTTTGCCCGTAACACATCATCGGCCGCCGGTTGGCCGTGTTGACAGTATGTGGGACCTGGCAGCCAAAGAAAAATGGTGGAAGTGTGAGGGTCAAGGGGCGGGAATAGTACCCTGTGCGAAAGGTAAGGGAGTGTGGGATGCGATGGGCGGCTGGGCTGCCCAAAGGCACTGAAGCGGGGGCATCTGCGGGTGCACAGTGCTAGCGCACGGGTGCCTGGCGAGGTGTCTTTTCGTTGGGGGTGAAGCCGAGGTCGGGCTCGAAGCCGGCTTGCGGAGGTGGGGACCTTGGTGAAGGCGCGGAGGCAGGAACTGCATCAAAGGCGAAGCTGTAGCTGCCCCGCCGGCTGACCCGTTGCACTAGCGCTTTGTGTGACCCGGGCCGGTCCCACAGGTGTAAATGCTTCGGGGGAGTCGCTTAGTGTTCGCTCCTCTGGGCTACAGCTGTTGCCGGGCCGGTGCTTTTTGTTTGGCGCGGAGTTGCTATGCCGTGCGTTGGGAAGGCTAGGGCGGTTTGCGACCGTCGTACGCATGGTCCCGAGGTAGCGGTAGACGCGGCGCTGCCTGGTTGGTGCGCCGTGGGATGTCAGGAGCCTTGCGACCACGCGCCCACGTCTGTTCCCAAGGGAAGCGAGACACGCGGCGAGCCATCCGCGGCCAGTTATAGTTCCCGACTGCGAGCGGGACGAACCGACGGCTCCCGCCGGTTGCCCTCCCGATGGCGGGACACGAAGGGGCTGTATAAAAGGTGCTTTATTGGTATACGGGCGTGCATCCCGTTCGCGTGCGCCCAGCTTGTTCCCCGTTGCTACACGAAATCCACTCGCCGCTGCTCCGGCCCTTCCGTCGCGCGGAAAGAAAGATGGCAAGCCACGGAGATTCCGGCCGCCGGCTGAGTGGCAGCGCTTCGTCGGGCTAGCGCGGCTCGACGCCGCCTCAGGCGGAATATTCGGTGGTGGCTCGTGAGCCAATGCAGACCCGGAAGGTGTACAACGCCTGGCAGAGCTCGCAGGGGCGGTGCTCTGCGGTGCTGGGGCGAAGCCATGCCACCGAAGAGACAATCGAAGCTCTCGTGCGGGAGAAGAAGATAGACGACCGTTACATAGCCCGCCTGCCCGCTCGCGACGAAGTGGAGCCTCATCCCGAGGAGTCAGATGCGATTGTCTTCGCCGCGTTCTTCGAGGCGGGACTCCGGATGCCGTTGACGCTATTTGTCGGTGAGGTCCTAAAGGCTTATGGGTTGGAGTTGGTGTAGTTGACCCCGAATGCAATAGTCCGTTTGGCGGTGTTTGCTTGGGCCATCCGCGTGGAAGGTGGTCATCCCCGCGCGAGCTTATTCACCCTTCTTCATGATGCGCTGCCATCCAAAGAGAGTCGGAGAAGGGGCGCTGTCCAATTTTGGCAGCGTTCATTTCGTGGTGCGGTCGGGCTACGTGCATCTGGTCCCTGCTCTGGCGACGAAGGAGAAGTGGGAGCGGTGGATGCGGCAGTGGACCTCGTAGAATGCGCCTTCGGGGGTGGGGAGCGGTGGCTGGTGGCCTTTGCAAGAATGTCCGCTTGCTCGTTTTATGCGCAGGGGATGGCCTTGACCGTGACACCCAGGAAATGCCGCTCCTTGGCCATGTCGGGGTCCTTGGCCTGGTAAGACTTGTTGACCTACCCCGCCACCAGCCTGGAGTCTATGCGAACGAGGACTCGCTGCGCCCCCAGAGCTTTGAGCTTTGCTAGGCCGAAGAGTAGCGCCTCGTACTCCGCGGTATTGTTGGTGGCAGGAAATGCGAGGCGCGTCGATTATAACAAGCGGCGTCGCTCCGGGGTAGTGACCACCGCCCCCACGCCCGTGCCAGAGACGCAGTACGCGCCATCGGTGTCGAGCGTCCATACCGAGTCCTCGGGCTGCTCGGCGTGCTGGACCGCTGGGGTCCACTCCGCGAGGAAGTCCGCAAGATTTGGGACTTGATTGCCATGCGCGCGAAGCATATGTCGTGGAAAATGGGCGAGTTCGCCGCCCACTTGCCGATGCGCGCCCCGGGCCTCTTTATTGTGCAACATCTCCGCTAGAGGGAACGAGGACAGCACAGTGATTGGATGGGCGAGGAAGTAATGTCGGAGCTTTTTCGAGGCCATGAGTAAGGCATAAGCCAATTTCTCAAGCTCCGTGTACGGCGTCTTGGCGCCTTGGAGGGCTTCGGAGACAAAGTAGACTGGGCTTTGGCGAACGCCTCCTCGAACGAACGGCGCGATGGCCGCCACGGCGGCGCAAGTTAAAGTAAAGGAGTTTCGTGCCGGGCTACCAATGTGGGTAGGCTTGCAAGGTGCTTCTTGAGGTCATCAAAGGCGCTGGCGCACTCGGCGTCCACCGAATCCCGTCGCAACCACGCAGGGTTTTGAAGAAGGGCAGGCCGCGCTCTGCTGCCCTGGACAAAAAGCGGCTCAGTGCGACCATGCGGCCGGCGAGCCTCTGGACCTCCCGTGTTGTTTTTGGCGGTTCCATGGCAAGGATTGCGTCGACTTTGTTGGGGTTGGCTTGGATACCGCGCCCGGACACCAAGAAGCCCAAAAGCTTGCCCGCCCGCACACCGAAAACGCACTTGTCCGGGTTGAGCTTGATGCCTGCCTTCCGGAGATTGTCGAAGGTCTCTTGGAGATCGTGGCCGTGAGCCGCTAATTGCTTGGTTTTGACAACCACGTCGTCCACGTACGCTTCGACATTCCTCCCTAGCTGAGAGGCCAGCGTCAGCGCGATTAGGCGGGTGAAAGTTGCGTCGGCATTCTTCAGGCCGAAGGGCATTCTGACAAAGCAGTATGTTCCTATTGGAGTGATAAAGCTGGTTTTGTATTCATTATCCTTGGCCATGTAGATTTGATGATAACCGGAGTAGGCGTCCAAGAAGCTCATGGGTTCGCAGCCAGCCGTGGCGTCGACTAGTTGGTCGACGCGCGGGAGGGGGTAGTCATCCTTCGGGCACGCCTTGTTGAGGGCGGTCAAATCGATGCACATACGCCAGGCACCGCTGGCTTTCTTCACTAGCATCGGATTGGCGAGCCAATCCGGGTGCTGAACTTCGCGAATGACGCCAGCATGCAGGAGCTTCATTACTTCCACCTTGGCCGCCTGCTGCCGATCCGCGGACATGCGTCGAAGCCTTTGCTTGACCGGCTTGGCGTCCTGACGGACCGCGAGGTTGTGCTCGATGAGGGAGCGGTCCACACCCGTGAGGTCCCCCGGGGACCAGGCGAAGACGTCTGCGTTGTTCCGGAGAACTTGGAGGAGCTCTCGCTCCATCTCCGGGGGAAACCGTCGCCTATGGAGACAACTCGGCCGTCGGCCTGGAGGGGGACCCTCTTGACTTCGCCCTCCGGTCGAGGCTTAGGGGTCCACCCCGTGGCGGATGGTGTGTCCGCCTTAGGCTTGGCTGCGAGGGCGTGCACCCGACGGCGGGGACTTGTGAACTCCGTGCGTCGGGCGAGGTCCTGGTCACCGAAGACCGTGATGACGCCTCGCGGGCCCGGGAGCTTCAGGCACAGGAAGCCATGATGTGGGACCGCCCCGAAGGATATGAGGGCAGGGCGGCCCAGAATGGTATTGTACGGGCTTGGGGTGTCTGCGACGTCAAAGACGACGCCCTCGGTCCTGACATTATTGCCTTGATAGAAGGAGACTTGGATGTGTATTTGGCCTAATGTACTTAGGGGTTGGCCGCCGAGGCCACATAATGGGGTCCCATACGGCCACTTCATCGACGGTGAGGGATTCCCATACGGCCGAGGGCCTCCGCGAAAAGCACATTCGCCGAGCTGCCTCCATCGATGAGGACACGACAGACGTCGCACCCTGCAATGTCGACCCGGACGAGCAGAGGGTCGTGGTGAGGAAACTCGACGCCTCGGGCATCGGCGGACGCGAAGGTGACTTCGCCCTGAGCTACTTCCAGCTGTGGCTGCTGCGAGACTCCCGACGACGAACCCCCGGAGATGACGTTGACGGCCTGAATCTGCGCGGGCGCCTGCGGCGAGTGCTGTGGACGAGCTCCCGGCGTGACGGCCATCGGGATCTGCAGGCTCGAAGCCTCTTGCATGGCGCTTACAGTGTCGTGGAGATCTGCCAGCTCCCGCTGGAGCGCATGGAGGGCGGCCAGCAGGGATCTTTGTGCTATGGGCGTAGTCGAAACGGACGGCGCACCTGGTCGCGCTGGTTTGGCAGCCGCGACTAGCGTCGGCGCCGCCGGATTGTCCGCCCCATCTGTGTGGTGGATTCCTGCGTTACTGGCCCGAGTCGCAGTATGACCGTGGCCGTTGGACATTTCTGTGTCGCCTTGGGTGTCGACGTCAGGGCCGTGTACCGCCTCGCCGGTGCTATGGTAGCTGGCGGGGTTGGAGTCGACGGCTGCGTCGGCGAGGCGGGTTGGCTTCGGCGGCGCGTCGCGGAGCCCTTCTACGGCGCGCCAACGCCAGCGTGCCGACGCTGACGCGAGGTGTCGCCTCCGCGACCCCTTTCCTCCTTGCCGACGACGATATTGGTGCCATCGTTCTTGAGGTCTTCTTGCTTCCGTCGTCCCCACGGACGGCGCCAACTGTTGTGGCTACAGACCAAACAGAGAGAGTATGGTGGTGGAGAGTTTGGTAAACAAATGACCTTTTGGGCCTTTTCCAAGGACCAGCCACGATACATAAGTATTCCCCCTCGCAAGGGGCGACTTTACCGTCGTAGCCTTACACGGAGTCCCTCACGAGGACAAGTATGTCATTTACATGACTTACAACCTTCTAACAGGCTAGCTGGGTTTAGGTGGAGGCCACCCCTATAACACTTAGATTATGACTTATTTGGTTTAGCTTGTTTATGCATGAATTGTCATGATCTAAATAGCATCCTTATGTGTTATGGCTTGGTGTAATACTCAAAAAGTCATTCTAGATAATCTTCATGACTCCTAATGCCTAATATGAATAATCTTCAGTCATTTCATTCACACCATGATCTAATTTCCTCCATGCATTTTGATGATTTTGTTGCCAAAAGGGGGAGATTAATGGTGAAAAGGCATAAAATTGCGATATTCTAGAGCTCTTAAGAAAAAAGTTACTCTTTCTATTTTTGCTCTAGTTCTCCCTTCTGTCAGCATGATCTTAAGTCTCACTATCATTCCTTTCAGACCGTGTTTGACTCTCTCGGTTAAAACAAAAATTCAAACTCAACTTTATACTTTTTCTGTGTTTGTCAATATACTCATCAAGAGAGAGATTGAGAGACCATATGGAGGTGACCACATGTTTGTGATGAGTAATTGACACTTGGTTTAGAAAGATTGAGTTTGTTTTGGGTGTTTTTTGCGAAGTCGTAGCCCTAAGAGTGGTCGGAAGCCATTTACAACCACGTTGTCCCTGATCGGAACCTTGTAAAAGCGTTGAACGAGTGGTCGGAAGGCATTACGACCACGTTGGTTGTGGTCGAAAGCTGTGCGCACTGTTTATGACCATGTTGTGGCGTTTATGACCACATTGGGCATGATCGGAGGACACCAGAAGAGTTTACGACCACCTTGGCCGTGGTCGAAAGCTGTTACAACCACGTTGGTCATGGTTGAACTCTGCTATGACCACGTTGGCTGTGGTCGGACGCTGCTACGACCACGTTAGCCGTGGTCGTAAACCTGGTTCACTGTTTACGACCTCAAGATCGAAAGTTGGGGTTTTTTGACTGTGATCTTGTTGAGTAGTCGACGGTTTACGACCACGTTAACACGAGATGAAGTCGGAGGTTGAGGCTTCGACCACTGTGGTCGGATGTCGGCACTCGGACTTACGACCACGTGGGAAGTCGGCAGACTTCGATCATGTTGTGAGGCGGTCGAACGCGGTCGAAGTGAGGTTGGACGTAGTCGGTTGCGGTTGAACGCAGTTAGACTGGCTTGGAACTCAGTCAGATGTGGTCGGAAGGGCTTGTACGTGGTCGGTTGTGGTCAGTAGCGGTCGTAATCTCTTGGTAGCGGTCGTAACGTCTAGGATTCGGTCGTATGAGCTTCTGAGGCGGTCGGATCTTCTGGGAATCGGTCGTAACGACTTCTGGGCTGGTCGTCTTGACCTGGAGAGTGGTCGTAGGTCCTATGCATTCCTTAATCTGTGGTTTCGTTCGGTCGTAATGGATTTACGACTTGCTGGGCTTGCATTTCGAGTATCTTCTTGTTTTGGAAATTGATGAAACTTGTTTTTGTGCAGAGCTATGTGATGTTTTCTTGTCTGTGATGGCTGCAGGAATTTGAGGCTATGTCATGGCGAGGCATGGGGTGAACGGACTAGGCACAGGCGGTGCTAAGGTCTAAGCGGTGTTAGATGCCAAGGACGATGAGGCGTTTAAGGTGGTTGCAAGGCTTGGAAAGCAAAAAGAGGAGGAAGCTTCTAGGAAGACAGCAAAGTGGCATTTTGGAGAAATGCGGAAAGCTGCAAAGGGAAGCTATGTCTCTGCAAAGCACCGGAGTGGTTGGCGCTAATGGGTAAAACAGTGAAGCCGTTGGTGTTAGCGGGTAAAGCACTGGAGTCCATTTTCACTGGTGGATAAAACAATGGTAAAACCCGGTGTTAGGTGGAGTTAACGGGTTCTCCCCCCGGTTACTGAATGCTATAAATAGAAAGCTAGAGCTCGAGTGCTGGGAGAGGTTTTTCAGAAGTCGCTCGGGTTTTTCTCTCTGTTTTGGTGTGCGTTGCTTTGGGAACGAGAATGTGTATGGAGTGGCTATAAAAACCTCTGTATGTAATCATTCATCTCTCTGTATCCATCTGAGCTTTATTCTACCTGAGATGTATTGTTTTTTGTATCTGTTCTTTCTTTTTGTCTTGCGTTCTTGGGTAATCTGGTTGATCCGTTCTTATCTGTTCTGAGTGGAATTCTTTGTTTGAGAAGCCTCGGTTTTCCTCTGCTCTGAATTGGTATTCATCCTCAAGGCTATCTTGGCCAGTTCTTCCCGAGAGCTATCTTTTTGATCAGTTCTTTGGCCAAGCGATCGTGCGCCTCCGAGTTCCCCTGTTCTGATTTCGACTTCACAGTCTCTTCGAGTCTCAGTAGAGAGTTTGTGTTTTCTTGGTAATTTCACTCCCAGAGGTTGAGCTTTTGCAGTGTTTAAAGTATTGTGACCAAAAGATTTGTGAGTCAAAAGTTACTCGGAATTTGGATCTTGTGGTCGATCTCTGCTCACTTCCTCTATTTCACATTCGACCATGCTTCTCTCTTCGACCACAGCAACAAGTTTTCTTTAGTCCTGTAATTTCTCATACAGTGACTGTTATCTTGTTATGGTTTGAGTTTTGTGATCGTTAGAGCTGAGGATCAAAAGTTTCATGTGTTCTTATTCTGACGGTCGATCGCCTCCTTCTACGCTGTCTCAGTTCGAGCTGCATTTCTCTGTTGTCAATCAGGCTATTGATGACCAGCTTGATTTTCCAGTCTTGGTTCCTAGTAAGCAATCTCGTTCTATCTTCATAGCTCAATAGCTATTGGAAAAAAAGAGGTGTGTGAATAGTTGGAGAATTTTGAAGGCACCATTCACCCCACTCTGTTGCCATTTCGGTCCTTCAATTGATGAACATGAATTTGAGATAAAGCCTTACGATCTTTATATTGCTTCTCGTTAGTGGACAATATGGCTGGCATCTTGTCGATCCCCAAAAGAGTATCATCCAACTCATGTTGTGATAAAACACCTCGTATCTTGAATTGTCATAGAGAAAATCTCGTGTCGCGATCCAATAGCGAAAGATCATAATTTGGAATAGCTATGTGGAAGAAAACCAAATTTGTTGGTACGAAACCTTGCAAAAAAAACTAGCAGTGAAAAAAATCCTAGTACGCTTCCGTGTGCATGTAGCAATTTTTGGCCAAAATAATAATAAAAGGAAAAAGAAACCAAAGATTGCAAAAAGTGACGGATTTTGGTTGCAGCTGCGCAGGTTGCCTTTCGCAAAGTGACAGCACCTTGTTTGCACCGATCTTTGTGCCACCTTTTCTCTTTACTTGCTGAGGTAGGCTTCATGTATTGTTTTTTGGTGTTGTCTTGCCCAACGCTGGATAAATAGATGGACTAGGCTAGCGCTGCTCTGAAATGCAACCGACTCAGGTACTGCTCCGGCTTGGAGATGAAGTTGATGCCGTCTCGGTTTCAATGGAGAAAAAACGCTGGCTCATAATAATTTTTTTTCGATCAATCAAGCTTTAATCTTTTGAGCTCTGATATCACTTGTTGCAAATAATATACAGAAAAATGGAGACAAGAGACACGGATTTTTACGTGGAAAACCCTTTCGGGAAAAAACCACGGACACTCGAAGGTAAATCACTATAATGAGGAAGGATTACAATGGAGTGCTTCTCTTGGGGCTTTATGCCTATGGACTAATGGGGTACATATATAGTGTACGGGAATAGAGTCCCACATGGAGAGAAAACCGAATCAGAGTCCTACACGGATACGATTACAAATTCGAATCACTTTTCAACAATTGTTGATTGCTAAATTGGATTATGTGATTCCATTATGGCTGCTGGTTGTTAACCTGGATCATGTGATTCCACAATGATTAGTTTTTTTGGGCTCTCGCTTATGATATTTGATTTACATTTTTAAATTCTGACTATTCGCAAGAGAGTATAGAGAGAATCGTATATGAGTTGACCAATTACAATCGACTTATAGATCCTATTTTAAAAAGATATACCATTTAGAAGCTACTCACTGTAACATAAGCCAAAAATCATTCGTAGCAAATTGAAAAGAATCCAGCCTAAGACTGCTGGTTTAACCGTGATGGAAGAAAATATCGTTGGCTATACTGCTGGGTCTTATTCTAAGCTTCTGTGAAATAAAATACCTTCCAAACAATTAATCAGGTCTTAACCAAGCACCATTAACCGCTCCCTCCCAAAATAGCCGTTCGTTTTGGCTGCTGCGGGGGGCAGATCCGCGGTTACCGCATGGCTTTAACACCGAGTCCCCATCCTCTTGTATAAATTTACGCCTGCCTTGATCACCCTCATCTCACGTAGCCAAACCGCAGCTTACACCATTTTATCTTATTTTTTTGAATCCAAGTGATACACTCCACAAGTTTATTTTCAGTTCTTGAGCAGGTGAAATAGATAGACAGGAAGATCAATCAGATCATGGAGCCGATGGCTATCGTGACGGTCACCGGCGGCGTGCTCGGGCCGATCTTCGTTCTGCTGTCGCGGATCGAGCCGGTCGTCAACCTCTTCCGCCGTCTCTGCGACTGTCTCCGGCACCCTCGCCCGCGCCCCGCCCGCCCGGTCAGGGCGCCATGGAAGCGCGCAAGTGCGCATGAGTAACCGACGTTCTATTGCTGCATTAGACGTTAACTATGAGAACGGATTTCTGATCATGTATCTCTTATGAGAACAGAGCCACATGCGACTGTCTTTTGGTGAATACAGCTATCACCATATGATCTATATGTAGAGCTATCACCATATGATCTATATGCTACTGGACTTGTGATCCACATATCAAAATTCATCTGGATGTTTTCTCCATTTTGACAGACACCTAATTACCATTTTGTTTCTCTACAAATACGAGGCAAAAGTTAAAAAAATAAATAGTCATTCATATGTGCGTCTGCACCGTCCTCTCCTACGTTTCCAGAGCAGCCTTGGGGTACTGCGTTTTGGTGAACTAGTCATAAATTCGCGCACCACGTGGGATACGTATTTTCAATATGTTTTTACAAATTTAGTACTAAGTCTCTAGAACTTTTTATAGCAAAATTTTAGTTCTAAATGTTAGGTGGATTAAGTATTGAAATTTCATTTTTTTTACGATGTACGTATTCTTTAGATTAGCACTCGTGTAATTTTTTCTTTCTAATTTATACATATTAACATATTGATATTTTCTGTATTTTAGAATGTATGTAGTACTAGTTAGGTGTCTGTGCGTTGCAACGGAAAACCAAATAAAAGTGATGCATACTATCAAATATGATATCAAACTGAATAATAAATATCAACTTAAAAAGCAACATATTGATGACAAATGTAACATAATGACATAAATCACCAACGCTATGTCCACATTATGATACAGGGGAATCAACATACCAGAACTTTTGCACTTCCAAAGTCACAGAGCTTGACTTGATGAGTGAGAGGATCAATCTGTATTGTCAAGCAAGATGAGGCCAATTCAGAACCAGCTAACAAATCTGAGAAAGAATAAAATCTTGTTCACATAACACATACCAAAACATTTTGTCGCTTCACATCCTCGTGGGTGCACTCCTAACAAAGATGAATATAAGCTAGCCCTCTAAAAGCTGCAACACTAGCAAAAATCATTAACAAAGCAATGCAAGCTTATACAGCAAAGGAGCGAAGGGATTTGGTAGTTAAAGCTAGATCGCCTTATTGCAAATAGTCTATACAAACAGTAAAAGCAAAGAAAATAAGAAATAGTTGTATAAGGTCATGACAAGCTCGAGAGATAAGTTGATAACATAAGATTTGTCGAACCATGTGCAAGACTTCAATAACATAACCTCAACCAAAGCACTAAAGGCATTCAAGACAGAGATCATGTAAAGTGCATAACTTAGTTCATTACAGAGAGTAAACATATTTGTGCGCAATTTTGTTGTGCTGCACCAACTCATTGACATGTTTTAAAGTATTCTAGCCCAGTTTATCTTTTTTTGAACTGGCTTCTAGCCCAGTTTATCTTCATTGTTGACAGTAGAAACCTCAAATTAGCCTAAATCGGACTGATTGGCACCGCTGAATGGCAGGACTCACTACAAGTTAGCTAACAGAACTCACTGGTTCTAGATTTTGAAACCCGAATAGGTGCAATTCTGAGATACCTATACACATAAGAAAACACAGGATGCTTGCTAACAATGAATAGGATATAATGCCACTTCAATACTTTATCAATCACTACTTAGCAACTTAAGCCGAGTAGACAATAGAACTTGCACAAGTCCCCCTGTGTATAGTTCAATTGAACTTGTGCATACACTGATTTAACTCCCAGTCCACCTTTTCATTGATCATTCAAGCATGTTCCCTTCAACCCATGGTATGCAGTGGTTAGTGGAATGAACACTCCTTTGAAGCATCTCATGCAAATAACTGGAATGCATTCATACGTAACCAGCCACAACTTTATTTATAGTGTCGCTAGGTGACAACAGTTTGGCACGCCCTAAAAGAACCATTTTTTCCGGTGAAAGCATAGAGAAACCACAACTCGACTCAGGCCATGGCAACAATGTACTAAAGAATCCAACGAACAAACGAATCCTCGATCCGCACGATTCTAGCAATCCGCCGCGACGGACCCGATAAACCAAAGTTGAATAGCTAACATGAGAAGCATCAAGCCATCCGGATCTAGAAACGGACGAGAGGACTTGAGCGAGCTCACTAAATGTTCAATCAGGCGGTGTGATGAGGGGGTGGCCCGATCTTCCGATGAGAAGGATAAATTCGATTTGATATGACGTTGACGAAGAGGCTACTTGACCGAGATGACCAAGTCCGCCCCGCAATCGCTACACCACACTTAGTCGCTATCAACCGTGCCAAGAACACGTTGACCTGAACACGAGGTTCAATTCCTGCAAGCAATCAAGAACAAGTAAGAACAAGATAAAGAGCAATCTGAATATTGCATATATGAATGAAGAACACAAAGGGGTTGAGGCTCGCAATCGCAGCTTGTTGGTCTAGTCGACACAAGAACACACGACGAAGTTTCACGGTGGAAAACTAATCTAAACAAGCCTGAGTTACGTGGCCAAATGAGCCTCTATTTATAGGGACACGCAGGTCCTTGCATATGGAAAGTTCTCAATACATGGAAAGTATTCAAATCATAGCTGATTCTATCTCTGTTTCCAAACCGAAGATTGTTTTGTTGATTGCGCCACGCACAAAAGGAATTTTTGATGGGGTCGATCCGTTGGAAAGAGGACGGAATAAGCTTGCCATGCTGTACTCACACATTCCAATTTGACTCTTGATGCGAAATCTATGAGCATTTAAAGTGGGACCTATCATGCTGAGTCAACACGCCTTGTTTTGGTGATTCCAATGCGCACAGAACGAATTTGGAGGTGGGGCCAAATCCATTGGAAAGTGGACGAGCTCTTCTTTCTTTGCTATACTTGCACACCTCAAACGGAGTTTTTATGCAAAAGTTATACACATTTGAAATCCAACCTATCAGGTTGACTCCGAATTGATCCGGAGGCCGAATTGAATTTTAAAATGTGTCCCACTTGAACTCTTGCTTGAATTGATCCAAAAGTGACGTGGTGACCTTGAGCAAGAGTTGGGGAAGGTATTGACTTGGTCTTGATATATTGGTCAGCTTCTCTTTTGGTGGACCCCAACCACGAGCGCATAGCGTTGATGCAATCCTCCTTATACAGCTAGACAAAAATATATTTCATCTTTAGATAGCATCATATGCTCAATTAAAATAAATCGAAACCGAAGAAACGAATTCACCATTTGTTTATTCTTGGAAACTTTGGTTGTATGAGTATGTGGCATGGTCACATCATCCTCCCCTTCTTGATAGAAAACCGTCCTCGGTTTTAATAGATGTGTGGTCTCACGTATTGCATGATCTTGGTCATAAATCTCGGTACATGACAAAGAACGCAACAAATTCGTATTATGTAATATCATAAGTTCTTTATCAAACAAAATAAACTCTCTTAGAAACGATTGTACCTGATTGGTAGTATTATCACTAGATGGCGTATGTTCTTCATCTTGCTCCCATTCTTTAGAAAAGGTTGTATTGGACTGTGACTTGATATTGATGATCTCAATGAGAGGCAAATTCTTTTCGCAAATAGGAAATGGTTGTGGTGTATGGAAGCAGCCCACAACACTCCCTTCTTGAAAGGTTTCTGTAGCTTACAAACAGCAGAGATAAACTAGAAATAATAAGATTAGTGCCATTAGTTTTCTACATGATTATATTCCTCCTCCAAAGTTGAACCTTTCAGTTCTGAATTTATCCAAATTGATGAACCATATAATTTCTTTTTCATCATACTCACTATTAAGTAAAATTTATAACAAAATAATGAAAGCGAATTGGGAATCTCAAATAACTTCTTTGTTAGACAACTCAGTTCACAAGGATGATCAATCTCAATATAACCGAAAGTGTGCGAAGAAGAAATCTCATTCAGCTTATCTATAGCATGGATCAATTGCATATTGACAAAATCAAAACCATTTATTTCAGCATATGGATTTAAAATTAAAATAGAAGAATCAGTTTTAACTTCTGGTTGTGGCAAAGATATATGTAAGAAATTAGCACACAACTCATTATCAATACTTAAATCAATGCAATTGGAATTTTGTTCTTGAAACATGTGTATATCAGAATTACTTTTCACAATGTTTTGCTCTAATGTAGCATGAACAGTGGACAATAGTTGTTCTTCACAGGCATACTCACCATGAGTGATGATAGCACCATTATATGTACCTTTCTGTCTCTCCTCACATGATGTAGGGGCATCCTTCATCTCATCTTCCTTCTCAAGTAATGGAGTCGGTAGCTCAAGTAACTCATTCTTCTCTTCCGCATTGTTCTCAACTTGCTGCAAGTTGTTAGTCACAGAAGAAGGCACAACTACATGTTTGCTCTCATGTGTCCCATTATCAAGTATTCTCAATTCTTTCTCAATCTGACTCTCAATCTTACAAGCAAGTATAAACAAATGAGAGAGAGAATTATATTCTTTGTGAACAAGAATTTCCTGAATTTCCTGATTAAGCCCACATAAGAATCTATTCTCTGTAGTTTCAGCATGTTCCTCAAAACCACAGCGTAATAAACAAGTTTTCAATTCATGATAGTATTCTCTTACAGTTCTACTACCTTGTCTTAAATGTTGCAATCTAGCTAGCAAATAATCGGCATGATTTTTAGGAACAAATTCATCTCTCAAAAGTTTCTTCAATGCATTCCAAGTTTGGGGTGCTCTACCATGTTTACCAAGATACTTCCACCAAATTATTGCATTATCACTGAAAACACTAGTGGCAGCTCTAATCTTTTGCCTATCCGACCAATCATAATATTCAAATTCTTTGTCTAATGCTATCTCCTAGTCAATATAGGCATCAGGATCAAATTTACCAGCAAAGAATGGAAAAGCATACTTGATTTTAGTTAATGCATCATCATCGTCATTTGGAGATGAACGGTTCAGAGGAAACAGCGCACATCGAGTAGCTGGGGATGAACGTTTATCAAGGTTCTCAACTCTGTTGTTGATGGTGGTGAGGGTCTTATTAAGCCGATCCAACACGTTGTTGGTCTCATGAAAATTCATACTATGTGATCTTGAACCTGTCGTGGTTAGTAGAAAAACAAGGAAATACACGAGAATTATGTAAGTCCCTATAAACTACTAGGAAGTGGAGCTTGACAAGTCACACATCTCTCAAACTCTTACCAAGCTCTTACAAATTCTTACCAAAGCAAACATGTGGTGCAACCGGTGGCTGGTTCGTGATAGTCTTGACTTGAGTGATGAGTATAGCGATTACCGGTACGTCAAGGCCTGTAACAGTTAGTAGTAGGTGTAGCTTGGAAGGCTCTAGATATGTAGCAATGGAGAACAATCGGTTAATTTCAGAAATTGCATGGAATTGAATTATAGTTCGTATCTAGCACTTAGCCTTATGTTGCTGATCAAAGAAGGATAGATGAAGGCTAAAACAAGTGGATATCAAAGTATAGGAGTGGTAGACACAAGATAATTCAATTGAATGCAATTGGAAGTGGAAAGCACAACTATTGACCCAAAATATTAGAAAGTCAGATTTCTGTCCACTGGACCAGTTGTCGGTATTTTGGCCGTAACTTTTTTTCAGTTGCCTCTTTTTTGATGATTCTTTTTTTCCTGGTTTACTGACGGCTTTTTCTACAACTTTTCTTTTGGGGACAACTTTTAAAAACTGACAGAAAAATTCTCACAAAAATCACAAGTGCAAACTATTGCATATTCGAAACAGAAATTTGGGTCAACTTTCACCGCATGTGTCTTTTACTTGCAATGTTGGAATGAAGCGAAATTTTGCAAGTAGATGGATAATGAAGTTAGGAGTCTAATGGAAGTGGTTGCACTCAAAAAGGATCAACGAATCAAAAGTTATGCTATTTTTGGTGGTGGCTGCACAAGAGTGAGTCTTCTGGCCGAAAATCGGAGATGTGTTCTCGATGGATTTGGAAGTGGGGATTTTTGTTTTTGGACTTTTATGGGACCAAGAATATGACCAGCAACATGACAAAGCTAAAACGGACACAAATTCAATTTAGCAAACCGAAACTAACAACTTGAAAGGCACAACGGGGTTTGGACAGCGGAAATAACTCTTTTTGTAGGGTAATTTTCTGGTTATAGGTATGAAAAACAAACCTAAATGGATAATCTCACCGCAAACCGTGCTCGATACCAACCGATGAGGGGTGGCCCGATCTTCCGATGAGAAGGATAAATTCGATTTGATATGACGTTGACGAAAAGGCTACTTGACCGAGACGACCAAGTCCGCCCCGCAATCGCTACACCACACTTAGTCGCTATCAACCGCAAGCAAGAACACGTTGACTGAACACGAGGTTCAATTCCTGCAAGCAATCGAAGAACAAGCAAGAACAAGATAAAGAGCAATCTGAATATTGCATATATGAATGAAGAACACAAAGGGGTTGAGGCCTGCAATCGGAGTTGTTGGTCTAGTCGACACAAGAACACACGACGAAGTTTCACGGTGGAAAACTAATCTAAACAAGCCTGAGTTACGTGGCCAAATGAGCCTCTATTTATAGGGACACGCAGGTCCTTGCATATGGAAAGTTCTCAATACATGGAAAGTATTCAAATCATAGCTGATTCTATCTCTGTTTCCAAAACCGAAGATTGTTTTGTTGATTGCGTCGCGCACAAAAGAAATTTTTGGATGGGGTCAGATCCGTTGGAAAGAGGACGGAATAAGCTTGCCATGCTGTACTCACACATTCCAATTTGACTCTTGATGCGAAATCTATGAGCATTTAAAGTGGGACCTATCATGCTGAGTCAGCGTCGCCTTGTTTTGGTGATTCCAATGCGCACAGAACGAATTTGGAGGTGGGGCCAAATCCATTGGAAAGTGGACGAGCTCTTCTTTCTTTGCTATACTTGCACACCTCAAACGGAGTTTTTATGCAAAAGTTATACACATTTGAAATCCAACCTATCAGGCTGACTCCGAATTGATCCGGAGGCCGAATTGAATTTTAAAATGTGTCCCACTTGAACTCTTGCTTGAATTGATCCAAAAGTGATGTGGTGACCTTGAGCAAGAGTTGGGGAAGGTATTGACTTGGTCTTGATATATTGGTCAGCTTATCTTTTGGTGGACCCCAACCACGAGCGCATAGCGTTGATGCAATCCTCCTTATACAGCTAGATAAAAATATATTTCATCTTTAGATAGCATCATATGCTCAATTAAAATAAATCGAAACCGAAGAAACGAATTCACCATTTGTTTATTCTTGGAAACTTTGGTTGTATGAGTATGTGGCATGGTCACATCACGGTGCTTACCCCTTGCTTGCTGGGGATGGTGCAGTGCCAGACCATGAGGTTCACCGTCCCGTCGGCCATCGTCTCCGGCTTGGCGACGAAACCCTACAGAACCGAAACGAAATAGATTAGGCACCAGAATCGGCGAGGCAACATGGTCGAACAAATCAAGAGAGGCGGATGAAGCCGAGAGGCACAGACGTGCCGATGGTTCTTTCGCCATGCCTTGCGCTCCTCGGTGAGGCGGCCGCGCGCGATACCCCCCGACATGGCGACTGCGGCGGCGGTGTCTCCTCTCCTCTCCTCACGACCTGCCTCGCTTTTAATTGTGGAGCACACGCGCTTCATTCCTTGCAACCGCCGTGCATCTGTTGGGCGGTTTGAAAGGACGTGCTATGCAGCCAAGGTCGGCGGTTGGCGAGGAGTTGACGGTAGCAAAGATCGCGAGGATGGTTGGCGAGGAATCGCGCGAGGAGGGGCAGAGCTGCAATGGCGGTGGTAGCGGAGCGGAGGGGGGGAGGAGGAGGCGCGCGCAGGTGGGAGGGGGGGAGTAGGCGGCGACGCGGGTGGGGAGGCGGCGGCGCGGAGCGGGGTGGGAGGAGGAGGAGGTGGCTGCGCGCGGGTGAGAGGGAGGAGGAGGCGGTGCGGTGGAGCGGGGTGGGAGGAGGAGGCGGGCGCGCTGGGGGGAGGAGGCGGCGGCGTAGGGGGGGAGGAGCGGCGGAGCGAGGGCGGCGGGCCGCGAGGAGGCGGCGGGTGGGAGGCGGAGCGGAGGGAGGGAGGGGGAGGCGGCGCGCGGGTGGGAGAGGGGGCGTGGGGTGGGAGGCGGAGCGGGGTGGGAGGGGAGGCGGAGGCGGCGCACGGGTGGGAGGAGGGTGCGGGGCGGGGAGGTGGAGCGGAGCGGGAGGGAGGGAGGAGGCGGTGCGGGGGGAAGCGGAGCGGAGTGGGAGGAGGAGGAGGCGGCCACGGGGTGGGAGGAGGCGGAGCGGAGCGGGAGGGAGGAGGAGGCGGGCGAGTAGGAGGGAGGGGATGAGGCGCGCGGGAGGAGGGGAGGCGGAGCGGAGTAATTTCTACGGTTAGGATTTTATCTTGTGATCAGATTGCAGGGCTGAGAGGAGAGGAGTGACGACGGGTCAACTACCAACTCCTTCTTTTATAATAGTAAAGATAATTAACTGGGACACCATGGTGCCTGGATACCATGATCTAAAATAGCTATATCCCCTAGGTATCATGCGCGAAAAATTGAAATATTTTGGATGTCGAGTTTAACTAATTTACTAGCTAGTTTAAACAAGTTTGAATTAAAATTCAAACTAGAATTGTCTTTTTATGATATTTTGATTGTAGATATGTGCTGATTATATATATAAATTAGCAAAATATATGATCAAAATTCATTCAAAATCTTTGAATTTGAGTATTTTTTTCAAAGGTATGTATTTTATTTGAATTGTTATAGATAAGTATATATCCTAAAACTAAAAATTTTAAAATATATACCTGAATTTAGGTTGAATTCATGTGTCTAAGTTTTCTCCATTTTAACATATATTTTTGAGTCCTTGTTGTACTCATAAACTTAAAAAAAAATTATGATATCTAGACACCGTGGTGTCTCATTTCAGCCTGGCCACCATGATCTTAAAATACAGAGACTAAGAAACATAAATCCAGAGAGGATAAGAGGTGGTAACGTACTACTAATACTTCAATACACTCTGTACCCGAGCATTAATTGTGTAATTGGTTCTCTCAGGAACTCAGGATTCAATTAAGGATTTTGCTTGTGACCGGTCGTCTCGTGTGACACAAAAAAATCAGATGCATCTAGCCCACGTGTCTAACAACCGCCACACAAACTATATCCACCCACGTCTCTTGTTCTTGTCTTCGTGATGCCCATCTTCCTCAATGACAATTAGAAGCTCACATCTGCACTCTTTTCGTTCTCCCCTCTCTTCCTCATCTCTCACCCACCTAAGGTGCCACCACTCTCGCTCGCTTGAGTTATCGCCGCCGTCACTCGTGCTTGGAAGCATCGTCATGGCCAGCCGACCTTCACCGAGGCACTAGGATTTCCATGGCACCACTAGGCCAAGCATTCCAACAACAAGTCCTTAGATCCTAAACTATGATCAACCGCAGGTGAACTCACTTGGTCCCCTCCTAGTGTTTCTTCCTTGTCCTCTTCCAAGTGGCACCCATGCTGGAGGGCTAACGACAATGCACCAGCTCAGCTTCATCCCTACCAGATCCAAGCCTACCGATAATGAGGCACTTGACGGCCCTCTTTTTCACCATTGTTGGACGAAACAACTAAGTTGAGTGTTTGTTGTAGCTATAGGATTTTTTTTTGTTGTAAAAGGTGACTTAAGATGTTCGGAGTATATTTTTTGGATTTTGCGGTATAAATTCTTGAGATGTTGCACTTAGCTATCCAAATTGTTGTATTATTCTTGTCTAAATGTTGTTGTTAGTTAGTTTCAGATATTGTAATAGCGCTTTACGGAGAGAATGGAATTTATTTTAATTTTTCTCAATGTTGCAACAACTGTTGCATAATGTTGTTCACTCAAAATCAAAATATTTCACGAGTTAGTCTCAATTGTTGCAACAAAACTCCTAAATAATTTTTTGTTGCAGTCCAATGAATTTTTGTTGCATTTTACTGCTCATTTTATTACAATCAGGAGATTAATGTTGCACCTATCATAAAGAGATTTAACAGTGTGGGACATATATATTATGATGATCCAACAGCAGATAGGACGTCTGATGAAAAAGCTCCCATCGTATATACCGGCAGTACCACGACCCTTCAATTAATCAAAGTTGTAACCGCCTACCCATGCATATATTGAGGACTCGGATACACAGCTGTATCCGGATGTGTGAGCAATAGTACTCGAATTAGGACTGCAGGTTATTAGCATGTTGGCCTCTACGGCAATTTGAATACTACTCTTTCCTATTTGTTTCCGTTGGACGGCAAAGCACATACAGTCCGACCCGTAGGCTACACAAGTTGCATAAATTGAATGATCAAGATTTTTACTTTCTCCCGATTAATGTAGAAATTTCAAGCATTTTCTTTTTTTCTGACTAATGTAGGAATTTATAGATTTTTTACCTCTAGAATTAATGAGAGGATTTCTAGACGAGCCTCCAGATTAATATAAATCTCTACTAATATAAAAAGATTTGTCCGTTCACTACCTTCCTTCTAATACATGCTGATATGTGCATCCTCCTTTGGTTCATATGCAACTTCTTTCCCCAAATCACTTGCAACGTCCCACCTTCTGTTCTGTTCCCACCCTTTAAGTCGATTTCAACTACCTTCCCCACGGCCAACCTCCTTGCATCTCCCGAAACCCAACCGCCCACCATGGCTTCACCTCCAGATCAGAGTCACCACTTTCCACATGATCCGGAGGTAGTGGGCGCTCATGGCACGCAGTTGCTGTCTTTGGCACACGTATCGTGTGGCCGTCGACTGGATCGGGTGGCGAAGATGGCCATGTTAACAAGGAGAGAGATGAGGGATAGAAGGGCATCCAGGCCAGGAATTTATATGCATCAAAGCTCTATTCAAAATCAAGCATTGCATCTAGCTTAATTCATGCCCAAACCCATACTATTTCAACTCTTGCTGTTATGAACTGCTCATTTTCTATCTCTCTTTTAAAATTCTCCAGGATTATAAGAAACTTGGTGTGGGCCATGGCGAACCCAATAGGTGGCAGCTAGGGTGTGAGCACAGGCTACCCCAGGCGCAATCCTGGCTATCCATAGCTGCGTGCGCATGACTACATTGTAGGGGTGAGCTGGCAAAGTGGCAGGCGACGCGGTGCATGTAGTGGGGCATAGGATAGGATAGGAAAGTGCGATGGTTTGGAAGAGCTCGACTTGGGAGTCCAGATTAGGGTGGGGCGGAGGTAGGAGATTCAAGCATGCATTCAACTAATTGCTCACTATGTGTTTGGTAAAATGCCTCACAAAGATATGGAATTTTATCTTTTAACTAATTTGCCTACAACATGATTATATATTAGCAAGTAGATGCCTATCCTCTATGAATTCCTACTAAAATTTGCCCGCTAGGTTATTATTTTTTGGAATGATTTCAACATGCTGGACCAGCTACAGTGCCTCTAGATGCTAGGTTGGCTGCGCTGCTAGATCATGTCCGATCCGATCAACCTCTTCTAATCCTCTCTCTAAAATGCCCTACACCAGCTCCTTACCAATTTTGTAGGATAGATCCGTGATGAGTGGCAGTGTTGGTGATCGATGCCCATGACAAATAGAAGGGTCGTCGCCAAATGACGCTTGGGATTATTAAGCAAGGAGGAGGTGACAGTAGGGAGGAAGAAGACGGTGACACTAGGTAGGAGGAAGATGGTAGCATCAGGATCGAGGATGGTCATATCTAGTGCAACTGGGGTCGAAGATGGCTGGATCCAGCAACACAGTAGTTAGGGATCACCAAATCTACTGGTCTTTGGCTTCTCCCTTCTGTCCGACCGACAGGGACGACTGGGTTCAGTGGTAGAGTCCTCTCTCTCTCTGACTCTCCATTGGGGCCGCTACCTTCTACTTCTCCTTTTTTGCCAGTGTGGTCAGTTGGCTCTAGCTACAGCTCCATATTCTTGATCCACAGTCACCGCCACTATCTTATGGTGAGGATAAGCCTAATATGATGGTGGTGGAGGCGAGGACGACCGGATCCAGCGATTGATACGCTATAATACTATGATGATACGGAGTCGCCCGATCTTCTCGACGTAAGATGGATACTCACGAAAGTCTTGATGAATCGTATCAATCCTCCAATGCCAGTGCAAGGGACGAACACTCTTTAATCCGTCAAAACATATTCGCATCGATTTCGCCGACCACCAAATAAAGATCTATCGTGCACCCAATTCCCAGCGGAAAGGCTGAACGATCTTGATTGAAGAACACTCCTAATTTCTTATGGAATTTCGGCAGCAATGATAAACTCGAACGAACTTTAGTAGATTGATTATTCTCAAAGGTGGTCTGAGCCCTAAGGCTGCCAATACATGGCTTATATAGCCCCTTGCGATGTCCATAAGGTCTCCAAACCTAGTACAACTCAACCCTATATGGTTTTAGATACGAACTCTTACAAAAAGGAAACTAGATTTTACAGCCATCATATTATTTCAGTCCTAACTTTTGATTCGTGATGAATTTGGAGGTGGGACTAGATCCATTACGTAGACCTTGAAATTATATTTCCAACGAGTACAAGAACACTCGAATCGGACTCCGTTTGTGAAAGTTTTGGCCTTTTTAGTAACTGTCTGTTAGGCTGTTCCGAACCGAATCCGAATTGAATTCTGAGTTGAATCCGAGTTTGAATCCAGTTGGGCTTGTGGGAGATATGAATTTTGCTTGAAAATCTTATTCAAAACTTATAGTTGAAGTCCTTGTGATCCTCCTTTTTGCTCTCTCACTGCATGGACTTTCTTTCATCATGTTTTTAGCACCTAATGTGGTTATCCTCTTCCTTTTGCCTCTCTATTACTTTACCATTGACAAACCTAAGAATGTACCATATGATAACATGAGGTAGTATTCTATCCTTATGAATAATAACATGATGTTTAGTTTGGAATGAGTTCACCTGGCCATATTTCATGCGGCTCAATAATTCTTTTCAGTTGAATAATATATTTAACTGAAAAGTTCAAGATACATGCGTATCCGCATCAGCGATGGTGACCTTGGGGATGCTGGATCTGAACGCAATGACCTTAGGGTTTGTTGGATTGCCTCACCAGGCTAGAGAATGCCACCATTGAGGATGATGACCCTGACATCAGGCGGTCATAGGTTTGGGGACACTGACGAGAAGCACGATGACCCGAGTAGAGTACTAGAGATGGAGGCAGAGGTGTACCAGCTAGATTCGAAGGCAACGACTAGGGAGACAGCGTATCCAACGATGGCGGCCACATGGATGGTGAATCCAATGGGGACGAGCCCGGTGATGTGTGGTGTGGAGCCACCAGCTAGGAGGAGGCGAGGGGAGTGGAGGCGACGTGATGGTGACACACGGGCAAGGGAGGTGATCTACTGACGGCTGTGGCATGTGGGCGGGAGAAGATGAGGGAGAGGGGGGCGGCGTTGGGTCGAGTGGAGCAGCTGGACGCATTTTTTATTTACATCTAGAGCAACCTCCTCACTCAGACTATCCTAGCCACTAGGTCTCAATTCGATAGCCATGAAAAAGGTGACGCACCCAGCCCCTTGGTCCCTTAGCCCAACCCCTTGTAGCCTCCGCTACTCCTTCCTCCCATGCACTGCCATGCTACTGCTACACTAGGATGGTAAAGAAGAGAGAGGCGGAGTGATACTTGGTGGCAAAGAAGAAAAGCATGCTAGTGTGGATGACGAGGCATTGGTGTACACCACTGAGAACGACAATGGAACAAAAGCGTACACCGCCGAGGTCAACAATCTGGACATAGAGTGCAAGGGCATAGACGACAAACAGGGAGGTGGGGTACACTAGCTTGGATAAGGTGTACACCACTAGAGGTTTGTAAGAACCATGAAGTCGATTGGTTCAGGGAGGGTAGTCCGAAGCGGTGATCTCAACAACGACGGATCCGATCGTGCCAACCTCACTCTTGATGATAAGATGCCTTCATATTTTTAATGTTCATTATATGATTTAGATCATGTTTGATGATATGTATCACCTTCTTTCGAAATCCTGTTGCAATGCATGGACAACTTATTAGTATAAATAAAAGGAAGCATCTAATACGCACATGCATGCTTGGAAACATTGTCATGAATGGTTTCTCCTTGATTAGGAAAGCATGTTGTTTCCTGCACGTGGGCCCACCACATGCCTATGTACGCTTTCCACGCTCAAATGGCACAATTGTTCACGAATATAGAACTATTGCCATATTTTCTTTCAATTTTGGCCCTGAACACCTTTTTTTTTGTTGCAAAAATGGCTCTCTCCTTGAGCTCAGAAGGCACGGCAGGCAATATGTGTCACCTACCACGCTGGGGTTGCTTGACAAGATGTGGCTGGCACAATAACTGAATGCATGGCGTGGTAGGTAGCTGTGTCCACAGTGTTGCCGAGTTGCCCTTGAGCACTAGGTGGGCATAGGTGGCCACACGCGTGAGTGGGGTGCTGACTGAGGGAATCGTTGCATGCGGACAGGGCACGTGCGAGTGTGGTTTGGCTACTGTTGCAAGAGAGTCACGTGGGAGATGATGCAACCCAATGTGACATAAGATTATCATTTTATTCATGCGTTAATTGTGCTATCATTCGCGCGCATATAAAATGGGAACCGCGGTCAGTTTCCTACCGAGCGAGAGCGCAACAAGGGAGGGGAAGGAAATAGAGATTTCATGCCGAGTGAGAGAACAGGGAGGGAGAGGAAGGGAATATAGATTGAAAGATGAGTTTGTAATATAATTTTGATGTGGTTTAGGTGTGATTTACGATCCTTCGTAGTTGGAAGCATTGCGGAGCAGATGAATACCTTCAAAAAAGGTATGCTTCATTCACATGTGAGCAACAAGATATATCGTTAGTATTTCATTAGCATAACTGCAGTTTTGTATTGTAGAATGCGCTAGGAAGTCATTTTTAGTTGATGGATGTGTTTCTGTGAGTAGACATGTTTATTTATTGTAAATAACTACAAAAATATAGGCCAAAAAATAGCTAAAATATTTTTATATATGTTCACACGTATATATTTTTCTGCACTCGTGCGATTATAGAATAGCCATTATCTAAGGACCTGGTTTCGTGTGAAAACTACAAGCAAAAGCTTCACAAAAACATAGCATACTACACTTCTACTTCCTACTCTTAGTTTTTGACTCACCTCCCTTCTTTATATCTTTAAACTATTACTAATACCCTCCTATTGAACTGTAAATGGTCGGATTAGCTAACTTTGGCCTATGAGATTACTTCACCCATAGAGAGGACAAAAGAGAGTTTGCCGACATACTTCACAAACTAATGCAATACCTGGATTACTGTCACCATTCCATCTTCAAGGGATGGAAGACCTGGATGATGGAAGTCTTCCTGTGCGCAAGGGAAGGAGAATGCACCTTTCGCACCGAGCACCTGAGGAGTACTTTGATGTGAAATTGGTCCCGATCTTCTGATGGATGATAATTCGATTAGTTAAGAATGACATTGACGATGAGGCTATTTGACCAAAACTTGATCAAGCCATCCAATAATCACTACATCACGCTCTTGTCATTATCAAACTCGCCAAGAACGACGGTTGACCTGATCATGAAGATCAATTCCTACAAACAATCAAAGAACAACCAAGAACTCAAGTAAAGAGCAATCTAAAAATTACTGGATATATAAGTCACACAAGAATAGTTGAGGTTATGTAACACAAATCTGTTTATATAATTGATATGAGAGACAACATGGAGTTTGCACACAAGGGCTAAACTGATCTAAACAAAACTTGAGAAAGAAAGAGATGTCTAGGGCCATTTGTAAAAGAAAGAGGGGGAGAGGGTGACGGCCTGGGATGGGCATGCAACTCTAGGAGATACAAGGCCCATGAGCCCATGTAGAAGTGGCATAACACCTTTTGACTCGAATTCAGAATTAGTCTTGACTTGTTTTGGTGATTGTAGTGCTTTTAGAAGGAATTTGGAGGTGGGACTGAATCCATTGGAAAGAGAAGGAGATAAGCTTTTAATACTGTACTCATTTACCTCAAACTGAGTTCATATGAGAATTTTATGCACATTTGAAGTCAGTGCTATCTCCGGAGGTCGAATTGGATTCCAAAATGTGTCCAACTTGAACTCTTGCTTGACTTGGATAAAAAGTGACGTGGTGACCCTAAAGAAGAGTTGGGGAAGGCGTCGACTTGATCTTGATATGATGGTCAGCTTCCCTTTCGGTGGACTCCAACAACGAGCACGTAGTGTTGATGCAATTCTACTTGTATATCTACACAAGTATACATTTTTATTGTTAGGTAGCATGATGTTCTCATTTAAAAGAAATTGAAGCTAATGAAATGAATTTACCTTTTGTTCAATCTTGAGAGCTATGGTTATATATGTTTGTGACATGGTAACATCATACTTCCACCGACACCCTTCAGGACACCACCCATCTGGCCTGTGCTCGCTTGTGCAAGATCCACGAGGCCACCATGCTGACTTCCTCATTTTGCTACTATCCATCCCTCTAGGAAGGAGGACGCTACAATGAGACATGTGTCACCGCCTTCAAGGACGACCTGTTTTTAACCCACTAGGTCTAGCTCACCTAAGCTATATAAGCCATCTACACTGAGGCTTTGCATGAGATCTCGGACCTCCAGCAGCTCCTCACTACTAGCTATAGCCACATTGAGACTCTCCACGCTATGCTCGCCAAGTGCGAGAAGGCCTTGACTGCAGTGAAGCGTGAGAGGGGTTTTGTAGTCTCTGAGCTTGAGTGAATTGTAGTAGCGGCAGTGATTCACGCTCTAGCACTTGTCAAACCCCCATCATCCCCACCAACCTCACTATGACTCGGCCACTCACCAGAGGACTACACTTGAGGAGTAGTGCGTGTAAGTGCGTGTGGTGCCCCAGCCGTTGATCGTCATCAATATTGGAGGTACCAGCCGAAGCCGTAGTCGCTCCCACTCGCTCTCCAGCTCAGCCAGCTATAGTCACTCCCACTCTAGTTCAACCGATGACTGTACCACGTGCTGTGGCCATAGCCTCATAGAGGAGTAGCCCGACCTATGAATTAAGTTAGATTGTAGTGCTTGCTAGAAGTAGGTTTTTGTTTGCAAGCATCAACCGATGTACTAAGTGTAATGTGTAATATATTGTATCTACATGACTGAGCATGACCTAAGTACTATGTACGGGCTGTCATGTGCAACTTGACCAAAATACTGTAAATGTTGTGTGGCCATCTTAGGCCATGCGGTTTATTTTTTGTTTTTCCTTATTCTCTTGGTTCTTGGAATCCTTTCTTGAGATATTAGTGAGCGCACTGAATTTCCCAGCGATTTGACAACATGTACTAGCTTTTCGCAGCGAGTGGACAACACACACTAGCTTTTCCAGTGATATGACAACACGTACAAGCTTTTCACAGCGCATGGACAATCGGCACCAATTTCCTAGTGATTTGACAACACATATCAGCTTTTTGCAGCTAGTGGACAGTACGCACAAGTTTTTCTAGTGATTTGACAATACGTACTAGCTTTTTACAGCTAGTGGACAACACATACCGCTTTTTTCCCAGTGATTTTATAATATGTACTAGCTTTCTCTACTGAAATGATAACACATATAAGCTTTACTCCTAAAGAGTACATATCAACCGCCTATAAAATCTAGCCAGCCCTCATGTTCGGACCTAAGGTTCTGATCAAGATGATATTAAAACTAAGGGAAGAGGAGAGGGAGAAGAGAGAAGAGAAATAGGACATCACTATGTCCCTGGTAGGGATGTCGAACTACAGAGAGATATTCGCAAGCGAAAGTAGATGGCCAAGAAGAAGGGATGATATCCTCATAATTCTTAAGGTTGTTTTTAAGATAACTGATATCTAAGCCATCCATTCTTTGATCAGACAGCTCCCGAGTTTTTTTTCTAACAATGTTAAGACAATTCTAAGGTGGAATTGACGTTGTGGGTGTAGTACTTAAATAGTTATCCCACTTAGTCAAAATTGTAAGTTATCCCAATTATTACTCCCTCTTGTAAGTTATCCCAATTATTACTCCCTCTGGTCACAAATATATACCATTTTTGAACACATGTAGTCAAACTTTTAAAACTTTGGCTATCGATATATTTTTAGAAATGTAGATTGGATACAAGAAAATCATATGCATATATTTGTTTTGAAAAATATTTTTATAATATTATAGTTTTGTTGGGTGTTATAACTATATTATAATAAATATTAGTGATTAAAGTTGTGCTTTGAAGACCATATGAATATCTAAAACGACGTATATTTGTGATTGGAGTGAGTAAAAGTTAGTTTGCTATCCTAGTTAACCTAATCTAAACTGTTCTATGTTTCCTTGAAAAAAAATAACGGTGTGTACGTAGTGAAGGTCTTGTGTTAACGTGCGTGTTGGTGTTGCCATGGTGTGTAATGGTCTGATAGGGGTGGAAAAAAACTCCTTAGTGAGGCTTGTTGGTTTGATTTAAAATTACTTTAATTATATTTATTAATTAGTTAAACATTGAAAGAGTTGATGTCGGATGAAATTAAATTTTCTTTTGGCTCAGCTTGACTCGCCTTGTTAGCTCGATTCTAAAAATAATTTTAAACTATCAATAAAATGATATTAAATTAAATTATATTAATTTAAAAAAAACTCAATAAGTCGAAGAACTGACTTAATATATACCCTTTGGTATGAGTTGTGATGGGTGTTGCAAACCGAACATATATACTAGTACAAGTATAACCAGCCGTGTATTATTGCATACAGAATAATTAATGCTCCAAGGTACACGGCACATTGTTTCCCTCGGTAGAAATGTGTAAGGCGCATAATTTAGCGTGGGCAACTTGCTCTGATCATGGCGTATTTTGTTCGATTGATACATAGCCCCTCCGTTAATTAACTTAGATAATCTCAATGCCGTACGTAAGATTAATTAAGCGACGGCGACGCCCTGCGACCTTAGGGGAGGAGGTAGATAGCCAGCACCTTTCGGCCAGCACTGATGTTTCATTAGCTGCATGCTTAGAAAAGTGCAGCATGCAGCTCCCGAATCGCCCCTGCCTGCTCCCTGTGCTCGCGGGGCAGCTGCCCGGGCTCGCCACCTGCCGCGGTGCACGCTCGGCTGCCGCACCACCTGGCTTCTACCGTGCTTCGCCGCGGTGCACGCTCGGCTGCCGTACCACCTGGCTTCTACCGTGCTTCTCAGACATGCTAGATGACACGTGTCATCTATTACATATTTTGAGCTTGAGAAGAAAGATATTTTTACAAAAAAATAGATCTTTAGATGCTAAAAGTGAAAAAACATAGACTAAATACGTGAATAGTTTCAAATGGCGAAGCCTACACGGTTGCACCCATACTAACAACGCCACCAAAAAAAAAGAGCATATGTACTTGCACTACTAGCGTCCCTCTGATCTGTCCTTTCCTGTCTTACTAGTAAGATATCTATAATATTTTTTTTAAAAATAATATATATAATCAAATGTGATCCAAATTATACAATAAACATCAAAAAGAGGAAGGCATCTTATATTCAAGAGTAAGGTCGGTGTGAATAGATTCGTCTTTATCGAGATCACCGCTTCGGATCTACCCTCCCTAGCCTTGTCGGCTTTGCAGTTCTTTCTCACCACCAGCGGTGTACACCTCGTCCGAGCTGATATTCCTCGTCTCCTTGTATGTCGTCTGTGCTGGTCATCGACCTCAGCAGTGTACACTTTCATTCCGTTGTCATCTCCGGTGGTGTACACCAACATCTTGTCATCCACACCAGTGCATTTCTCTTCTTCGCCACTGAGTACCGCTCTGTCTCTTTCTTATTCACCGTTTTCTTATCTGAGTACAATCCAATGCTATCTTCACTATCAACACAAGTCAATACTGTCCATATTGCCAGCAAACATACGAGTCACGTATGTGTTGCCAGATATCTGCTATGGCTCGCCAAGAAACCAGGTCAGATCACGATATGATAGCTCCACTACAATATAATCAAATTAATCTTCATCAGTAAACTTGGCTACTATCTTCTGCAGAATGGCTTGTGAGTCGAAGTCAGAACAAAGAATGGACCAAGCAATTCGCAGAAGTAGTTGTGGTTAATTTTCACTGGGCTGCTAGCCTGCAAGAATCAAGATGGCAAATGAAATTGCGGCTAAGTACATATGAGGGTTGGGAATAACACCTAGATAAGAAAATAACCTTTCTACAAGAAGAATAACATAACATTTGCCTGAACAAATGACAAGATAATAATGTGCAAGAAGCTGATGGATAAAACTCAAAAGAAGTTAATAAGAATGCTTTCGTAGCCTATAATAAAGGGATGCGAAGTCGTCGCTTCAAGTAAAAACAAAACCAAACTGAAAGCTTAACTACTTATCCAAGGGCAAAAGGTTAAAAAACAGGATTTATCACGACAGGAACAGGACAATGTCATCACACAAGCATTGCTATAAACCACGAAACTACAGACTAATTACAGAAACAATGAAGCAATTAGTACAACCAAGTTGAGCACCATCTGCGGAATGCATAATCCTAATCGAGCCCATGATCGCTAAGAAGAACTCTCCAACTGCCTAGGCGACCAATTCCAAAGCCCCATCTAAGCGAAATCTGCTCAAAGCCGCCGTCTTTCCACCACATACCGAACCGATAACGCCAAATTTTGCCACTAATTTCAACCCTTCCATCCAAAAGAACATCTAACGATAGCATTCCATTTGAACCAAGAACTGACCCAAGAACGCACCAGAGAGCACCAAATTTGAACAGAGTTACCTCGTTCGAATTGTCGAGGCCGCGCGATTGGTGCCCTGGCGGACATTGTCCGACCCAGTGATCGGAGGTGGGGTGGACGACCAAGCGAAACTTGCGGGAATCGAATCGGGGAGAGGGGATTTAGGGGGAAGGCGGTTCGTGATGGCGAGCGCCTGAGACCCGGGGGTGGGGGCGTACTTATCAGGAGTTGGTTGTTCCTTTGTTTGACTGCCTCATGGGGCCCGTGCTAAGGCCCACCTGTCAGGAGCTCAGGAGCGGCAAAGGAAATACTCCGTAAATCAAAGAGGGGGGATTCCTCGTCGCTCGCGCGTGCCACGTCGGAACTCCTGCGCCCTTACCTCAACACATGTGCATGCGCCGTGCGAGCAGGCGTGCGAGCGGGCTGTGTCGCGCTCCTGCCCAACTGGTAGCACGGCGCGGCTTTGCCGCTATGCCGTTCGCGCACCCGTCCATCTGCCCAGCGCTAGCATCCGCCCGTCCACGTCCGCGTCTCGCGCCTGCGTCCTCGCGAACCTTCGCATGCCTTTCCTCGTGGCGCCTGTGTCCTCGCATTCTCCGCTGTCGCGCTCGCTTCCTTCCCTGCCATCCGTCCGTAGCTCCCTCGCTCCCGTTCCCCTTCACGTCGCCGCCGCTGCCGCCACCAAGGAAGAGGCGATCGAGATGGACGCTTCCTCGAGCAGGAAGGAGACGCCGCCGAGCCGATCTGGCGTACCGGTGGCCTTCGTACTCGCGCCTCGCCTCCTTCGTTCGGCTACTACGCCTCTTCCCTACCACCGCCGTGCGCCCTCTCACTTGCCAAAGACGGTAGGTCCTTCTCATTCATGGCGTCCCACCGAGCGCTCCACCTTCTCACGTCTTCCCGCGGCATCTCCTTGACCCCGCATCTCGCCTCCCTCGGGTGGTTCGACAAAATCAAGACCACCTTCACCGGTAAGAAGCCCGACGAACCGTCCTCTCCCGCCTTCGTCTCCTTCACCCTCCTTCGTAAGTCCCCCTGGTGTCCGAGCAGCCTTGTTCCTTTCTTGGTAGGGTGGTGGTGTCTGATTCGGGTTTTTGGGTTTAATTGCAGAGTTCAGCCGATCTGATGCACCGGCGGCCTCCGTACTCGCGCCTCGCCTTGTCCGTTCGGCCACTACACCTCTTCCCCGCCGCCGCCGTGCGCCCTCTCACTTGCCAGAGATGGTAGGTCCTTCTTATCCATGGCGTCCCGCTGAGCGCTCCACCTTCTCACGCCTTCCCGCGGCATCTCCTCGACCCTGCATCTCGCCTCCCTCGGGTGGTTCGACAAAATCAAGACCACCTTCACCGGTAAGAAGCCCGACGAGCCGTCCTCTCCCACCTCCGGCTCCTTCACCCTCCTTCGTAAGTCCCCAAGGTGTCCGAGCAGCCCTATTCCTTTCTTGGTAGGGTGGTGGAGTCTGATTTGGGTTTTTGGGTTTAATTGCAGAGTTCGCGCATACGATGGAGATGGCGAGGAAGGTGGGGACGTTCAAGAACTTCGTGGTGGGGCGGTGCAATGAGGCCACCGTTGTCAACGCCTTCGAGAAGCACTCCGCCGTCCTCCGCTACCTCGGCGCCATCGACCCCACCGGCGAGGTATACAATGATCAGAGTGGTTGCGTTGTATTTTTAGTACATAATGCTCTCCATTTCTGCGTGGAGGTTTGTTAATTGTGTGCTGCGCTTTTTCCGCAGAAACTCCAAAACAGTGATAAAACTAATGCCACTAAGCACTGCAGCTACACAATTACAGATGTGGAGCATATTCTGGCCAAATATACATGGGCTAAAGAGACCCAGGAGAGGATAGAAAAGCTGAAAGAAGAAGGAAAGCCATTGCCAAAGACGTTTAATGAGGTAATTCCAGTGTCTAGGAAGACCAAGGGTAGCAAGCATTGGAGGGGGTGTTAAACCTTTTGTATCACTATTCATTGAAGAGAGGAAGAATGTGCATGATGAAGGTAGAGAAAGAAAGAAACATAAGAGGGGATAGGGGGGATAATAGAGACAGAAAATGCTAAGCACGTTTTTAGAATATCAACATAAGGGGACGTTGTAGCCCAATATTACCATCTTAACGTGAAATGATTAATTACTAAACATCCTATTCAACAGCAAATTGAATATGTCGAAACATAAATTAGGTCAGTGCAGTGGTTTCGTTGCTCATTTTTTTCTCAATTTTTTGTGTATTGATTTTTAGTATCTCTTATCTGTTCTTAGATAAAGAACTATTATGGTTTTGCCATTGTAAATGACTTGTTAGGAAACGTTGTAAGGTTCTCCATGTAATGTAACCCTTAAGGATATGGTACAAGTCAAGGTTCATATCACTTGTTAAATCTTAGATTTCGTTGTTATAAGATGCTTGTTTGTTCTCTGAATGGTAAACTTAAGCTTCTCAAAAGAATGCCATTTTTGTCTTGCATGAGATAAATATGCCATCTAGAGCTTCTTGCAGTCATGCTGAATTGTATAAGGTTTGTAGGTGCAAAATCTAATGGGTTCTACACCACTGGATGTTGGAAGATCTAATCTGGCAAAGAGTGGACAGATAAGTAGAAATGCTCTCTGCCCATGTGGTTCTAAGAAATGATATAAAAGGTTTGATGCTTCCAGGTTGGATTCTGTTCTTAATCTGTTAAACGTTGTGGTACTACCACTCTTTGACTGGTTACCTTTCCTTTGAAAAAAATCAGATAGCTGTGATTTATATGTGCAATAACATCTTTTAGATGGACACCTGTAGATGATTTAACACGCAGTGAATATAGTTCCTGTGTGCACCATGGAAAGTGGGTCGATTTGCTAGTGCTATTCGTAAGTGTTACTTATGTAAAGTGGCTTTTGGTTCTGCAGATCAAATGGTTGCTGAAACTCTCACAAATTTCTGAGATTACTGAGCTGCCACCATTTAGTGAGGAGGCCCAACTCTTCTTGGATGCCATTATCCAGGATTTTAGCATTTATGATGTGATAGAAGTGAAAAAAATTGAGAACATAACCAACCATGATGTGAAAGCTGTTGAGTACTTTCTTAAGCAGAAATGTAGCTCAAATCCAGAGGTTGCAAAGGTATGCTGACCGTTAATTTAAAAGGAATACCTTAATAGTTTGATGTGTGTGTTTATTTGCAAATAGCCGTGAAGTGAACCGTCATTGTGAACTTTTCATCCAGGTGTTGGAATTCTTCCATTTTGGATGTACTTCTGAAGATATTAACAGCTTGACACATGCATTGGTTCTTAAAGAGGTGGTAAATACAGTTATGCTCCCTGTCATGATTGGCATATGCAAGTCACTATGTTCCTTGGCAACGCAAAATGCACACATTCCCTTATTGTCTCGAACTCATGGGCAGGTACAGAATCCATATTCTGACTTCTCAGTATCTTCAGTAATCTATGCTTGGGCACTTCTGGTGTGAAATGAGTATCTGAATCGTTGCCTATTTGTATATACTAATCCGCAGTTTGCTTTGAGTCTATTTTACCTTGATTTTGTAGTAGAACTTTACTACATGCAACTCTCAGCTGCCCTCTACCAATTGCTTATGTGTTATTATCGACGAAGTTGTCGTATGCTCAAATGGTACTGCTCTCTACCAATTGCTTAGTTCTTGAAAAGAAATGTACTCCTGTAAATTCTTACGCTACTAGCACAGACTGACAGAGGAAGTTGATATAAATTAGGCACGTAACTATATAGCCATCTATAACATATGCTATATTTTGTTTTCTGTAGTTTATATGCTATATTTTGTTTTCTGTAGTTTATTTTCTTCACCTTTTGTAATGCAACACCATGTAAACATTATTTTGTCAATGAGTGGAATTATTAGGTGCCTTACCAAAAATAAAAACCTGGAGAGAAACTAATATCTCCTTGATTGACGATATATTTGCTCCGCTTATTGCTTAAAGTGGATGTGATCCATGCAGAAGCTAAGTATGAAGGCTCATATATGAAACTACTTTCCAGCCCAAAATAATCGTTTATTAGATTCATTTTATTTACTCGCTGATGTTTCTATTTAAATATTAGACCACGTGTTCAATCCATGCCATTCAATCCTCATGGAAGATCTTTGTCATGAGGGCTGTAGGAAAGTTTGGAGGTATTGTTACTAATTTCTCATGTGACCACATCACAGCATACCTCTTGTTTTCCATACCTCTTGGAGGTATTGTGCCGCCTTTTCTATATATTAAGATTGCTTAGAGCAAAGATAGATGTTTCCCATTTTATATATATATATATATATATATATATATATATATATATATATATATATATATATATATATATATATATATATATATATATATATATATATATATATATATATATATATATGCTATTGCCTTCTCATTAGTTAATTACATTCTTCATTTGTTTTGCTTTAGTTAGTACATGAGGTTTGCACTTTACAACTTATAAACAAACTATTGTACAGAACTACTTGAAGTCTAGATTAATAGCTGTTAGCTCACTTTATCTACTACTTTATATTACCATTTATTCTTTCTTTTAACGGTCAATATACCTTAATGTTTTGGACGCGTTTCATATTGCGTTTAGCTAATGTTTATTACTCGTGTACTTGATTCGTTTCCTTCCTTGCTTTTTCTGTTTGTTACCTATTCTTCAACTTCATACATTCTCCATAATGTTTCGCTTACTTGATTTTACGAATTCGCTCTATTTTATTATACCTTCTGATCAAACCATCTTATGTGTCAACCATTTAACCGTCTTATTGATTCCTTCATGTGGTCTCATTCTTGATGCAATGAATTAATGATTTTTTATGCTTTCTGCAGTTTACTACTCTACTTATTCATATCTATCTGCTTAAACTTTCCTACATACTATTAGTCTTATGTTTCATATACTTACTAAAATCTGTGATTTGTTACTTCATCATTCTTCTTCTTTTACTTTACCAACTGCTTGCTTAAATTTACACATGATTGGTTACCTACACCACCTTTTTAAAATTTTACTAATGCTATTTGCATGATATTTAGTTTACAGTTACTCTATAGGAATTTGTTTTCGTTAACTTCTTGTTTCTAAACTTGATTATTGTTCTTGCTTCCACCTCTACCTTTCACCATACTATTCTTTTTTTATTTACAACTAATTTTTCTCTTTTTCCCTGTACCATTCCTTTTTTCCCCTACCATGTTACTTTTCTTATTCCAATTTTTACTTAGTTTGTATACTTATAGTAAACCTACTTATACAAAACAATCAAGATTTTCAATTCATAACTTCATTTTGTTTCAGAGTTCTATTATTAAAGGCGTTAGCCATATTAGTTTGCTTTGTTCGCTACTTCTATTTTCCCAAATATTTATCATATAGTACTCAGGTTAGTTGTGTTAATCACTTGGTTTAACAAAACCATTTATACTATTTTCAATTCAAAATTTATAACCAGATCGTTTCATATAAATTAATTATTCAAAACATTCATGCTTTCTAATCTTTCTCCATTCTCAAATAAGTCATCCGATAAAATCAACAATCTAGCTAAACCATCCAAATAGACATACAAATATATTCATACCCACAAAAAAATTGTAATATTTTACTAAAATTCATATGGTAACCTATTGTTAATAAACACTAACTTGCGCGGCGTGTCGCCACGCACATGCTGCTTGTGTTTTCAATTGGTTGCAATGTGGAAACGAGGGTCGGGTGTCTTGTCTCCCATCTCTACTAATATAAAAGAGGTAAATAGATAAATTTCTCTTTTATATTAGTTGAGATTTGCGGAGTCACGTCAACTTAAATCATAAGATAGAAAGTCACGGCCGGCATGCCGGCGTGGTGAGGCAGTAAAGTAAGGAAGCAACTAAGTTATTGGTTTTCAAAAGGAAATTACCGACAGGGTTAAATCATGATGAAATCATGCCGTATGTGTAAATTGAAGTTAAGTTATGCAAAACTCTTCTGTGTTGGCCAAATATACGTTCTTGTGTTAAAAACTTGAACATATTGTTTTTTAAAATAGAGACTTGAACATATAGTCATGTTACACCTCACAGTACTATTATTGTCTTCTTGACGCTGGCACCTCTACGCTCAATTCCGGGCTCCGCCCCTGCTCGAGTGGCTACTCCTCGTAGAGTATCAGCCAAGATGAAGAGGAAGTAACAATTCTCCCGTGAATGCAACTCTAGGAATAATTCAAAATTCATAAAGAGGGAAAGCCGATCTGTGTAGCGACCCGGATTTGTCAATTCGAATCTTTTGCATATTTTGAGCTAGTTCTCGAATTAGTAGCTAGCTCATACAATATAACATTGATAAATATCACATATATACATGTGTAATAATAAAAGGAGTACTTAATATTACGTAGGTATCTATAAATAGATCTTATGATCAGTTTTACAGAATAGGTCACCAGACCAAATGAGATTGTTTATAACAAGTAGTGGGAAGTAAATAAACCAAAAATGTTTTCATGATCTGCCACATGCAATCAATTGACGCTAAATCTAGTCTTGGTCTTCGTCTTCCATATCGTATCCGGAGGTATAGATGTATACATACACCAGTTCATCAATTTTGTTGTCTAAAACCACATATTAAGCAACAATGAGTACAAAGGTACTTAGCAAGCCTCTATAGCAGAATGCGAATATACGTATATTTGCCTACATGCAAGACTTAACCAAGGGGAGATCTTATGTTTCTTTTAGCATAAAGCCAATTTCACAAATGTAGTATTTTAGCTAGTTTCTAAATCTATGACATAACTATTCTTACTTTAAAACCAATGTACAATTTCAAGTCAAGTTTGTCGTGAGAGCAAAATCACTTCGTTTTTTATCAATTTCCATTTCCATATTAAGTTATCATAGCTATTTCCATATTAGCGTTTACAACCACTATTATTCAGTAACCATTAATTTATGAAAGCTATGCAAGTAAGTTGTTTCTATACTTTTGCCTATGTCCAGGGGCACGACTATTGGAATAAGTTTTTAACATTGTACAGAGGTTGTACAGGTTTACCCATATGATTAACTTATAATGTCGGCTATTACATGCTCCTGTATACGTGTAACTGAGAAAATCATAATAAGGCTTTTATAATGCTTAACTTCGATGCTTCCTCCCACTTCAGGGTGAATCCTCAACACTGGTGATAGTTAACGTTCCCATCCCAGATTACACCTCACCCTAGAACATTTCCATTCCAAGCTATGTCTTCAATGTGGGACACCGTTGTTAGGGAGTCTATGGCCCGTCATGTTTACGAAATCCATAAGGGCTGTGACTGTTATGGGCCCTCCCATCAATCACAACAGAAATCCAGAAAATTCACCTACCAATCCCAGGATTTACACCGAAGCTGAACAAATTAGTGGGTCAGGTCCATCCTATAACTAGACTTGTGGTTGCACCATTTGGGTGTAGAAAAGAGAAGCACAATATCTGGTCCTTAGTTGACTCAGGTGAGACCAACCAACAAATCTAGAACTCATGTAATCTGCAATCCGTACATGACCCATCCAAAAATAGCACATGCAATCTGTGCACAGCCATTTCAATAATATGTGCAATCCCTGTATCGATCTCAAACCAATCACTTGCATGAGTCACCACTATTTTAGAAAATATTTTCTTGTTTCTAGGTACCATTCTCATTATCATGTTTTCAACTTTCAGTTGGCAATGTTTATGTTGTATTTCATTTCATCACTAAAGAATTTCTAAATAAAACTATTGTCTAGTAAGGTTTAACCAATGGTGATGTTATTATTATTATTATAAATACCCTAGGGTGACATGGCAATGGAATATCAACAAATCAAGAAAAGGGAATACTAGGTATCAAGCGCATAGTGTAACTGGGCAATCAACTTCTAACATAGCATTTAAGTAAATAACAGTACTAAGCATGTACTTGTATTTTAAAACAAAAATATATGTTTGAAAGCTAGCTTCCATATGATCAATTATAAGGACTAACCTTTGTCAAGTATACAGTACTAAGCATGTACTTGTATTTTTTAAAAAAAATATATGTTTGAAAGCTAGCTTTCATATGATCAATTATAAGGACTAACCTTGGTCAAGTATGCATAGCGTAGTATCTTGTTCATCAGCGACAGGAACATCCAAAGCTTCAAAGTCCATAAATGTGTAATTATCTACATTCAAAAAAATATTCAAATAAACTCCAAAATTTATGATTTTAATGTTGTTGGAAAGATTTCAAATTTATATGAATTTAGAAACAAAATCACTGAATTTGGATTTGAAATAAAAAAGTTATGGCCTTTTAAAGTTTGAACCTATTGGAAATTTGAGAAAAAGTTAAATGTCTCATAGGTGGGGTCATCTGGAATTTTCTTTTATTTTTTTAATTATTTTTCTAAGAAAATCATTTAGTGGCTGACAGGTGGGGTCCAGTAGGTTTAGTATCTTTTATAATTATTTTCATTTGGGAAAATAAGAGAGGCTGATAGGTGGGGCCATGGTTTACATAGACTCGGTCCACGTAGTTGTCTACAGATAATAGAACCCATGTGTCAAAGACAGTGGCCCACAAATTGGGTTCGTGCGGTGGTTTTAAGGGTATAGACCCACATATCAGTGACTCACAGGCGTAAACCCGAGTTAATTAGGTTTTCTAACCACGTAGGGCCCACATGTCGGTAAGGTGCACTGTAGTGGCAACGCTAGTTGGCTTGACGATGGCAATGGCACAGAGCCACGCTCAGATAAAAGCCAAGTGCACAAAAGGTCTAGGGAGTTGGCTAGAGCATTTTGGGCATGACTTGGGGACCTAGGGTTATCGGATTGGGTCAGTAGCAAGTAAGGCGGCGATGACATGACTGGCAATGATGAACTTTGGATTTTCTTACTTAGCTTTTTAAATTGGAGGTGGTTCCATGTTCTACATGCTAAGATGAAGATAATAAAGCAATGCTCATGGGTTTTCACATGGCATGCCATGTTGTCCATGGTAGCCGACAATAGCGAGGAAAGGTTGAATGTGGCTGGGGCATTGTGGTCAGTTTTAGGGTGTAATGGCTAGCCTACAGTTCAGATTAAGCTGAATTGTAAGCAAGTGGAAGGGCTTACTAGGAGATGGAGCAAGAGGGAGATCAAGATCGATGAGAGGTCTGGCCAGCTTTGAAGAAGACAAGCATGTCCCAATGGCTCTGGGACATGGCAAGGCAATTCAAAGGGTGCATTAGAAAGAGAAGGTCAAGGAGAATAAGAGTGGCATGATGGCTATAGCCGAAGCTCACCTAAGCAAAGTGAACAGGCAGTGAGGTCAGCAGTAGCGCTGTGCACGTTGGCGAGGGCAACAGTTTCAGACTTCTTGAGGGAAAATGGGTACAGGTAGGTGAGCACGAGGTAGAAGGAGATGAGACAAACTCAAAGTGCATGATGGTATCGTCGGAGACAAACTCAAAAATAAGGAACTTCAGATTTGCCATGTCAACATGTTTTTTCATGGTGATGAAATCTCACATTCATGCGGGGCATAGCTTCTGTTGTAGATATTTAAGATCAATTGGGTGGACAAGAGGCAATCTAAAGCTCATAGACAGATTTGGCCTAACCACCAACCAAAATTAGTTGACCATCTCAGTATCACAAATTCACAACGTACATGTTACAATAAACAAGAACAACCGCTAAAACAAAAACACTCTCACCAACTTCCTCATAACTTCTCACTCATTCTCTTAATGGTTGTTTAATTGTTTTAACAGTTGAGAAAACTAGTTTTGGTTGCCCACAAAATCACTATATAATCCTTAATTTCTCCTTGTTCCAAAGGGAAGCATTGTTTCTTTACTATTTAGGATTAACCTTCGAGAATCAATTGACAAAATAACATTCAAGTCGAAAACCAAGTGACCTTGTGATGATGGAGCCATCGGCCATTCTTGCACTCGTCGGTGTTGTTGGTCCAGTCATTATGATGTTTTATCGCTTTGAACAATTAGCAGGCTTTGTTCGTCGTCTCAGAAATTTTCTTCGGAATCCGCGTCCACGACCAAGGAGGCCGGTTAGGGCGCCATGGAAGAGAGATTGACGTGAGGAAGCTTCCTGTCGTACCATGGCTGTCTACATATATGGAGAAAGTTATGTGTTCTGTTTTTGCCAGGTGCTGATGAATATATATTTGGATGTGCATGATGATTTGAGTGAGAACCTGTTGTGATTTGTGAACTGTTTAATTTGGCAAAATAGTATATTTCTGAGCCTCATGTAATCATTTGCACAGTGTTAGATCATCTTTGGATTGTTGAAGCATATTTGCTTTGACCGACTATATTCTATCTGCTAAACATGATTGGTGAAACATCTATGGACTGCAGCTTAATTATTGATGTGTTAGTTGGTGCCTAAGATTTAACAAGCGCTAAACTTGGGTTCTTTTGGAAGCATTTGTGACGAAAAAATCGTAGATGTTAGTGTCTCCAGATATGAGATCTGGAGCTAGAGTTCGAGAGCAGACTAGGGGGTGATCGTTTTAGCGATGGCTTCTAGTTTTTAGCTGAAATTTCACTGTAGTTAGCTTTTTTTACTGTAGCTGATTTGGCTTTCTGGGCATAATTAAATTTAAAAAAAATATAAAAATAGAAAAAATATGCTAGCCCATCACGGATAATACAAAGGAACATGGGAAAAAAAGAAAAATGTAAAAAAGCCCAAAAAAATCTAAAAAAATTCAGAAAAAGATGAATTACTGAATAGTGAAAAAAAAGCTGAAGTTAGAAACTGAAACTAAAAAAAAGTTGAAATGAGCAGAACCTAGCCTATGACAAGTTCATTCTGCAGTTCTAGTCAGTATAGGTCATTAGGTTTATGAGTCCTCGCCCCGCATCAATATAGTTTGACAATATTTTTTTTTGTCTTTGAGCTCCACATGTACAGAAGAAAAATTCAAAAGCTGCCCATTCTTCTTGAAGTGCTAAAGCGTAGAGGCTCTGGACCTTTCTTGGTGAGAATGGATCTCCTTGCTATAGGTTCAGTTTTTTTTTGGGCTCCACATATACTTAGGTTTTGACTTTTATTTCTATAGTAATTTACTATTAAAATATGCATTTTTTAAGACAGGGTCTATAGGTAAATTGTAGTATAAACTATACTGAATTTAGTTGTACTGGCCACATTCGTATGCGATATTTCCTTCTACGTACTACCTCTCACAAACAGACCAGAATTTAAAAACCATAGCCATAAGTCTCAGCCTAAAAGAACCCACCCATTATCATCAGGAAGTACGAGAGTACTATTGGAATGGTAGCCTGGGAGAGAAATCCTAAATGAGGGAGATTTAAGATAAGGTGATCCGTTGTCCTCATCACTATTCATCTTACTTATGGAAGTACTAGACAAGCTATTTAATTTTAGAAGGCCAGCGTAGGGTTGTTACAACCATTAGAGTATGTTGGACCCGATATGGCAATCAGAGAAGGATGAATGATTCCTTTAAATTCAACTACCCAAAAAGATATTCTAAAACTTTTACTCCACTATCTACTGGAAGCAAGAAAGATCATATTTGCCCACCAACAAAACAAACACACAAGTGCGGAAGCAAATAGAGTTCAACTCATCAGGACCAGTCTAACTACTATGAGAAAGCAACTAGACCGCTCGAGTGGTCTAACCGCTGGTGACAGTCGGTCTAACTGGACTCCAATCGAACCGTATGACTAGGGGCAATCTGACCGCACTCTGGATCCCAGAACTGAAAATATGTCCAAGCCAAAACAAAAATAATTGCATTTTCCTTTGTTGTATTACTCTCAAAAAAACCATATAAGCCTTCCTTTGTTGCTTTTATCATTATATTGTATTTTTCTATGTTGCTTACGGAGTACAAGTTTGTACTGACCCTTACTATCACCATCTCAGAGGAGAATAACTTCGACTATGGAGAGGACCAGGATGAGTAAGCCGCATCTATTTGTCGTTTGCCTGTGGGCAGCCTTGGGCTTCACTTTTATCAGTTTGCTTCCATAGTTATTTTCCATTATTTCTGTAGACAATGAGCATTATTGTAAACTTTGGTCATAAGACCGTTCTCTTTGATTTAATAAAGTTTGTCATTTATGCTTGATATACATCACTGTTATCGCTGTGTGTACTAGCTAATCTTAGACTAGTACGATTTACACAGAGAATCCAGAGTCACCGCTTCGAGGTCCGATAGAGATGGTATCAGGGTCGCGATAACTCTAAGATGTGACCGTAGATAGAATAGAACTGATTCATTATAAGGACTTCTTTTATAAAATATATATTTTTAAACAAGTTCTTGTAAAACACTTATCACCTTTTTGCTCTTCCTTAACCATTCTTCCCATTAAAAGTTGTTTTTAACACTTTCCTCCTCAAAACTTGTAGATGGCCGAGACCCCTACCCAAGTCACCTATGGTTTCCGCACCAGCCACCTAGCAGAGTGCCTTTGGAGTCTCTTGTAGGAGATAGGATTCCAGACCTGTCCTATCTACCAGGCATACCGACAGACCATCGGGGAGCAAAAGTACTAGCGTGTAGAGGTGCTGATCAATGCCAACGTCAGAGACAAAGCAACCTTCCACATTTGTGACACCCCCAGAGACATGACACTTTCTTCATCAGTATCTAGGATGCTACTTGGGAGGTCATTTGCAAGCTGAGGGAGGTATATGCTATGGAGCTTAGGGGCACCGACTTTCGGTACTACCCTAGCAAGTACCCCACGAGCTCTAGCATCATCTTCACATCTATGGAGGCAGAAGATAACCCCCAACTCATTCAGCAAGTGGAGTTCACCCAGGCCTTGGACTACATGTACCAGGCGATCTTGGATGAGCTAAGTGTTGTAGGGGTGGCCCCCACCTAAATCCAGCTAGCCTGTTGAGAAGGTTATAAACCATGTACAATGACGTAGCTTGCCCTCGAAGGGAGGCTCGGTGTAAGGTTACGATTGTAAAGACGCTCCTTATGAGGGAACGCATATATATCATACAGACCTCTTGGGAAAGACCAAGAAGACATTGCTCACCTAACTCTCCACTACCATACACCTCTCTCTCTGTTTGGTCTGTAGCCGCAACAGTTGGCGCCGTCTGTGGGGGAGAAGAGAGCAAGCTTCTAGATCTCGAGGATGGCACCAAAGAAAGCTGCACCGTCGGCAGCGAAGAAGAGAGGAGGGGTCGCAACGAGGTCCCGCATCAACACTAGGGCTTCAGCATCGGCGGGCGCGAGGGAAAATGACGACGCTCATCGCGCGACGATCGACCCCGCCACTGCCGATGCGGCCATCGACCCCGCCGCTGCCGAGGTGACGGTCGACCCCATCCTACGCGTGATGCCCCACCAAGCCGTCGGTGCGACAGCCAACCCCGACAATACCGACCAGGTGCTAGGGAGTGGTAGTGTCGGTGCCCGTCAAGGCGTGGCCACCGTTCCTACACTCGGTGCGGGAGCGCCAAGCGGTCCCAGCGGCGACACGGGCCTCGTCATCGACGCTGGAGCCCACCATGTTGACGTGACAAGCCACCCGAGGACACAAGCAGTGGTTACGGCTACCCCGGCAACGCGACCGGTGCGCCTGGCCGCCTCGCTTCACGCCGGCGATGGAGAACACCCTGCTGGCGGCCCTCGGCACGCTCCAACAGGAGTTAGCGGACCTTCGGGGGGCCGTGCGGAGAATGCAAGAGGCTCGGAGCCAACAGGCCCCACTGGTGGTCGCGTCGGAGCCCACGCCTGAGCGGGCGGATAGCCGTGATGCCCCCACATCCAGCCGCGCTTCGCTGCGACGCGTGGACCCGGAGTCCCCGCTATCGGCGGGCCTACAGCAGGCAGCATGGCCGGAGGATTTTAAATTCCCCAGCGTACAAGGGAGACACGGACCCCCGGGAGTTTGTGCATGTGTACGAGACCGCCATCGAGGCGGCAGGCGACGATGACACCACCAAGGCGAAGGGGCTCCCGCTCGCATTGCAGGGAGTGGCGCTCTCTTGGTTCTTCACCATAGAGCCAAACTCCATCTACGCATGGGAGCAGGCTCGCGACCGCCTCTACAACAACTTCCAGGGAAACTACGTCGAGCGTGTCGACGTAGATCAACTCTTCGCAATCAAGCAAAAACCATCGGAAAGGCTCCGTGAGTACTTCAAACGCTTCGTGAAGGTCCACTGCCAGGTCAAAGATGTCAACGAGACAACAATCATCAACGCAGCGGTACAGAGTCTTCGCCCGAGGCCGCTGGCCGAGTACAACGCGCAGAAACCAATCAAGACATTGGCGAAGCTCTTCGATAAGATGGAGGAGTACGCCTGTCACATCCTATTTTTTTGATATTTTTAAAGCCAGAAATTTAAAAATGAATTTTCTAAATTTTTTTGAATTTAATTCAAGCTTTAGATGAATTTTTAGAATTTTAAAAGATTTAATGTGATTAAAATAAACATTAACATAAGTTGAAAATATTTTATTTGGATTCTTCAGGTCTCAGGGAATTTTCTCGTATTTTTGGTGAATTTTTGCGATTTATTTGCTATTTTCTAGAGCTCCTAGTGTTTTATTTGAATTTCTGGAAAAGAAAAAGAAAAGGAAAAATTCCCCGCCGCCCGATCCCTCCTCCCTCCACGCGTCGCTCATCCAGCCGCACCCGCGCCACCGCCGTACCCCTCCTTCCCGCCCGCACCCGCACCGCCCGATCCGCCCCGCGACACGCATCGCGCATCCGCTCCCGCCGCGCCCGCGCCGTAAACCCTAACCCTAATCCCGCCGCCCGCGCGCCCGCATCCGCGCCGTTGATCAAGCCATGTGGTGGCACCAGCAGAGCCCCGCCCTCGCCCGCTCGATACCGTTGGATGCGTCCACGCGTCTCGATCCTGGCCGTCCGAACCCCGTTCGTCTCGCGCCCGCACTGTCCCCGATCCGGACGCCTCGGTTCGCGTGATAAAACCCGAAGATGCTCCTCGGTTCGTGTGCCCGTCGCCCGAACTCACCGCCGCCGCTCCTCGTCCGTTCTCGCGCGCGCGCTGCGTCGCCTCGCGCTGCGCGCGCTCGCTGGGCTGCTGCCACCGAGCCTTCCGCCGCCGAGCCCCACTCGTCGCATCTCCGTCGCCGGTGAGCCTCGTCGTGCCTCCGCCTCCCGTGTCGCGCTCCGCCGCCGCGACGCCCTCGGCCCTCGCGCGGACACGCGCACTTCGCGCGGTGTGCCGAGCCACGCGTCGCCCATCGCCGCCTTCCCGCCTCCGCGCCCTCGCATCCCCGCCGTCCGTCCGAGATCGGAGCCGCGAGGCACCAGCTGGTGCCACGCGTCCCTTCCTCCGCCGTCGGATCCCGCCGACGCGGCCGCGTGCCCGCGTCCGCGCGATGCCTCGCGCTACGCGCCCGCGCCACTCCATCGCCGCCGCCCATCCAAATCTGGGCCGATGTTCTAGATCTTGCCGCGTGTCGCGTTCCCCGCCGTCGGATCAAGCCACCGCCGCCCGCGCCCGAACCGCGCCGCGTCAGCCCTACCCACGTGTCACGCCACGTCAGCCCTAAAGCCACGTGGCATGACACGTGGCAGCCACGTCAGCGCCACGTCGGCCGCGAGCCATCCCCCGAGCCACGTGGTCGCCACGCCGACATGCCACGCCGACCCTAGCCACGTGGCAGCATCGCCGCCTGCCACGCCAAGATCGCCGCCGCGTCAAGCCAGCCCGCAGCACTGTTTAGTGGACCGTGTCCCCCGTGCGCCTGGTCCACAGCACAGTAATTTTTTCGATTTTCCCGATTTTCTTTAGATTAAATGTTCCGAGAGCCCGTTCTCCTCCGTCCTAGCTCCGATTGACCTCGTTCTTTTTTCTAAATTCATCTAAAATCGAGCTCTAGCTTTTGGTTCTAGTTTTGTGAATTTTGGAGTTCATTTTCTTATTATTTTATGTGTTTTCTTTGTTTCGATCGCTTTCTCTCTCGTTAGATTCGAATTCCGGAGGAGCAGGTTCTACGCCCGTAGACCAGGAGTACCCGCTGAGCATAACCAAGGCAAGTCGTGTCCTTTGATCATGTTGAACCCAGTTTGCAATCTATTATTTAATTATTTTGTTTTAAACTACATTGTATCGCTACTTTTATTCAAACCCTTGTATTGGTAGTTATCATCCCAATTGAATTTATCCCTCCTTGATATTTTGAAATGTGATGATACCATTGTCACCATAGGTTGAAAAACATACTAGTGATGTTAGATTATTTGTCACATGGCTTGGTACGATTAGACGCTTAGCCATGCTTAATTCACGATTGGTCTCATCATCACATGTTAATTATTAATTTGACTTAATGATATATGGAACTGTGGTTGGTGCCACATTTATTAAAATTTGTGCCACGTCATTGGTGTGTCGTTGGCTTGGTTATACAAATTGGTTTTTCGCCAAAGAGTGATCGTGCGAGAAAGGGAAGTGCAGATGCACTTCGGGGGATGTGGTAGCTTCGCCCGGGAATTGTTAAGGACTTAACTTTGTGCGCCATTGATCTGAGCTTAATCGTGCAAACCACATGTCTAGTATGGAATAAACCTGGCTGATTAATTTGTAATATTTCAATCCAATTCTGCCATTGTGATGGACATGGTTGCTGATTTCCATGTGGCGCAAGGGGGGGTGTGATGCGAAACCCTAGCGGGCAGGATTGGGTTGTGGTAGAGGATTGTAAAGGCCTTGTTGTGATTTCCGAGATCGAAGGTTAACACATCGTGTGGGTACAGGTTGTGCAACCTCTGCAGAGTGTAAAACTATTCGAATAGCTGCGTCCTCGGTCATGGACAATGCTCGGTGATTTCACACGAGGGGTAGTATTTTCATTTATAACTTGGAGGTTTATGTTGGAGGTGGACAGGTAGTTCACTGTTGGTTTAGCTGGTGAATTGGTGTTCACAAGTGGTTCATGTTTATTACTTTGATTATTTTATTATTATTATTTTCCTTTAAATTACGCTTTCAATCTATTTATTATATTTATTGTGAAATACCTTTTATGCAAATTAACCTTTCAGCCTCCCTTTGGTAAGCCCTGCATATTATATTGCATTCATTTGTTACCAACGACTTGCTGAGTACCAATGTACTCACGGCTTTACGCCTATATTGCTCAGTTGAGAGAGAGGAGTACTATCAGCAGGAGGTTCCAGAAGGAGAGTACTACGACGACTTCACGGATTAGGCTTCGTTCTCCACTTGATAGCCTGTGGGCTTATCGATTGGCTGCTACGCTTTATTCTTGGATTTTTGCTGCTTTTTGTTAAGCCCTTCCGGCTAGAGATATTGTAAGCTTGGCCATAAGGTCGTACCTTTGAGATTTTATCGATATTCGAGTTTTCCTTTATTATTATCGTGTGTATGACTGTGATTACATCTATGTTTGATTGTGTGCACTAGCGTGATCCTGGACTAGTGCAGATTACACAGAGAGACCGAATTTGCATATTCGGGTCTCGGCAAAGATGGTATCAGAGCCATATCGACTGTAGGACGAAGCCCTAGTTAGAAATGGTCGTTAGCCCAAAAATTTGTTTTCTAAATCAAATCAACTAAATTTGATATTTAGTAATATCTCTATCTTCTTATCTCATTCATAAGGATTCTTGTCCCTCGCCCCATTCTTGCAAAATTTATTTTCATAAAGTTATAAACTGATCTTTCCTTTATAAATGTATTAGATGTCCCAAGCTTCTTACAGCCCAACAGGAGGATGGAGAGTACTTCTACGCATTCTGTTGCGGAGCCTCGGATTAAAGAGATTGCCCGTCTACCTCACCAAGGATGAGAAGCATAAAGGACAACGTATCGGGAGCATCTCCAGGCTATACTTCACCACCCGAGTCGGCAAGAAAGTTATACACCACAGCTTCAAGAATGCCGGTGCGAGTGGAGAGATGTCTGCACAAGGAGTTGTGCACAAAGCCATCCGTCGCCTTTGCAAGCTATACAAGATCAACATGGCCAAACTCATCCGAAAGTTCAAGGAGCAGTACGGAGTCACCCCTAGACTACGAGCGGTCCAGGAGGAGCCCGCCAGATCACGATGCCTCTCCGTCGCCTACACCGCCGAGCCCGAGCAGACGTCGTACACCGTGATCGCAAGCGTATCTTCGGCAATTCCGCCCAGCTCCAGTTCCAGTCCCGGTCAGAGAGCAGTCGCCGCCGATCCGCAACTCGTGGGTTGTCTACAGCGATTCAGAGGACGATAGTAGTGTACCCTATTTGTCAGAACCCGAGTGGGAGCCTTCAGATTAGATAGTGCGAGTAGACACGTTAGATTTTATATGCAGTTGTGTGCGATGTGAGCTGCAAATATTGCCTTAAGAGCATTATATTGCGATCATGTCAATCTTTTAATGGAGTTAATTTTTGTTCAGTTTCTTTGTTAACCTTTTTGGCTAAGTGTTTGTTTAATTTAGGTTTCCATTAGCAAAACCCCCTTAGACGCATTTACCTCTTATCTATGCTTTTCCCTCTCGTCTTTTGCCTTTGGTCAGTCAGCAGTTGTTTTCTTTTCAGAGCAAGATGGTTGATACCAGGAACTCTTCGAGCCGCAACTGCGAAACCAGACCAGAGAGCAGCGGTCTTTGCGTAGCTGCCACCTACCTTGGACCCCGCCCTTAGTCCGTTTTTGGTGGCCCAGACTCAGATGATGCAGACCATGATGCAGAGTATACAGACTATGATGCAGCGACAGCACTAGGAGCCAGTACCACCACCAGCACCTCGTCAGCAGTCCAGCTATGCAGAGTTCATGAGGACGAGACCGCTTGTTTGCTCCAGTTCGTCGAGCCTTTGGAGGTCGATGATTGATCCGTCGCTTGAGAAGAAACTCGAACTTGGCTCGCAATCCGACAGGAGAAGGTGTTGTATGCAAGACACCACTTGAGGGACCAAAGCAGAGTGGTGGGAGAACTCTTCAGCCGCCCATGAGAACCAGAACCACATCACTTGGAAGGAGTTCGCCAAAGCCTTCCATAACGCCCACGTCTTGGATGGAGTGGTCGAGATGAAGAAGGATGAGTTCCGGGAATTTCAGCAGAGCAACCTATTAGTGAGTGAATATCTCAATAAATTCACTCAGCTAGCTCGCTACGCGCCAGAGGATGTAGCCTCAGATGCAGCTCGCCAGAAGAGGTTCAAGAAGGGCTTGAACCCAGCTTTGAAGGTGCAGGTCGTAGGCAACGACTATGCCAGTTTCCAGCAGTTGGTGGACAAGGCCATTCTCATTGAGGAGAGTCGCCGCGAGCTCGAGGAGTCTCGCAAGAGGAGGATGATCCAGCAGGGGTCACAGTCGCACCAGTCCCAGAGGTCTCGTTTTGGTTCCAAAGTGCTACAGCAGCAGCAGCAGCGATCATCGCCTTTGGGACCCCAGCTCGGGCGGCACATCGGTTTGATCGCCAGATGGCGTCCCGTGGTTCCAGTGGTCGGCGGCGAGAAGAGCAATAACTCAGCGGCGTCGTCACTTGCTTCAAGTGTCATGAGGTGGGACACCATGCTAGCAAGTGCCCTCAGAGGAAGGCCCCGACGCCAGTTCGCTTCGACTTGGGAGCCACACTCGGTCGGACTCCTACCCTAGGAGCAGGACGAGGAGCACCCCCGGCATCAGGACAGGCCAGCAGGACGCCGGTGGTGAGAGGTCAGGTGAATCACGTCACCACAGAGGATGCCCAGGCAGCACCAGATGTTGTGATCGGTACATTTCTAGTACATTCAGTTCCTGCCACAGTTTTATTTGATTCTGGAGCTTCGCATTCGTTTGTTTCTCGAAGTTTTGCTTTAAAGCAACAATTGAAAACTGTTGCTCTTGGGTCTGTTCTTTTAATCCAATCCCCTGGTTCCGAGTTGAGATCCAACTTAGGTTGTCCAGGAGTTAGGATAACCATTCAGGGAGTTGAGTTCAGGGCCGACATGATTTTGTTGGATATGCAGTCTCTAGATGTAATCTTGGGGATGGATTGGCTTGAAGCAGCGATGTTAGGCGTGAGAGCAGAGCGATGCAGTAACCAACTCAGATGGGGTTAAGGTGCGGTTCGCAGCCAGCGAGTGTCAGCCAGAGTCAGTCATGGTTTGCCAAAGCAAGGTGATCCAGTTGGAGGACGTACCAGTTGTCAGGGAGTACCCCGATGTGTTTCCGGATGATCTTCCAGGTATGCCACCGGAGCGAAAAGTGGAGTTTTTGATCGAGCTTGTACCAGGAACCGCTCCGATTTCCAAGAGACCCTATCGGATGCCAGCCAATAATCTAGCGGAGTTAAAGAAGCAAATTCAGGAGCTTTTGGATAAGGGTTATATCAGACCGAGTTCATCCCCGTGGGGAGCGCTGGTGTTGTTTGTCAAGAAGAAGGATGGTAGTCAGCGCATATGTGTGGACTACAGAGCACTTAATGAGGTCACCATCAAGAATAAGTACACTTTGCCCAGGATTGATGACTTTTTTGATCAGTTAAGGGAGCAGGAGTTTTCTCCAAGATTGATTTGAGGTCAGGATATCATCAGATGAGGATTCGAAAGGAAGATATACTTAAGACAGCTTTCTCGACTCGTTATGGTCTATACGAGTTCACAGTGATGTCTTTTGGTTTGACCAATGCCCCAGCGTATTTCATGTATCTGATGAATAAGGTGTTCATGGAGTATTTGGGTAAATTTGTTGTTGTCTTCATTGACGACATTTTGATTTACTCCAAGGATGAGAAAGAGCATGAGGAGCACTTGAGATTGGCATTGCATAAGCTGAGGGATAATCGGTTGTATGCTAAGTTCAGCAAATGTGAGTTTTGGATGAAGGAGGTTGCCTTCTTAGGTCATGTGTTGACAGCGGAAGGAGTCGCAGTTGACCCTGGAAAAGTGAGTGGTGTGTTGGATTGGCAGTCGCCCACTTCAGTTACCTAGGTCAGGAGTTTTCTGAGTATGGCAAGATATTATCGTCGCTTCATTAAAGGATTTTCCAGTGTAGCCAGACCACTCACGCAGTTGCTTAAGAAGGAAAAGAAATTCAGGACGCCAGAGTGCGAGAAGAGTTTTCAGAAACTGAAAGAGAGTTTGACCACAGCCCTAGTGCTTGTGTTGCCTGATATAAATAAGGATTTTGAGATTTATTGCGATGCCTCTCGCAAAGGTTTGGGTTGTGTCTTGATGCAAGACAAGAGAGTGGTAGTTTATGCCTCACGCCAGTTGCGACCGCATAAGGAGAACTACCCTACTCATGACTTGGAGCTAGCAGTCGTAGTGCATGCTTTAAAGATTTGGCGTCACTATCTGATGGGTAATAGATGTGAGGTTTATATGGATCATAAGAGTTTGAAGTACATCTTTACCCAGTCCGAGCTTAACCTCAGGCAGAGGAGGTGATTAGAACTAATAAAGGATTATAATGTTGGTATACATTATCATCCTGGGAAGGTCAATGTTGTTGCAGATGTCTTGAGCAGAAAGGTATATTGCAATTCAGTGATGGTTCGAGTGAGTCAACCAGCATTGTATGAGGAATTTCAGAAGCTTAGCCTTGAGTTGGTTGAGCAAGGATTTTTGGCAACTATGGAGTTGCAGCCTACTTTGGATGGTCAGATCCGTCAGACTCAGTCAGATGATGAGGCTTTTCAGCGGATCAGGAAGAGCTTAAGTGAAGGTAAAGAGTCAGGGTTTACATTGGATGACCAAGGAACTCTGTGGTTCAAGCGGTGGTTGTGTGTGCCCAACAAGCAAGAGTTGAAGGATGTGTTGTTGAAAGCGGCTCATGAGTCGTTGTATTCGATTCATCCAGGCAGTACCAAGATGTACCAGGACATTAAGGATAAGTATTGGTGGCCAAGCATGAAGCGTGAGATCGCTGAGTATGTGGCCCTTTGTGATGTTTGTCAGAGAGTAAAGGCAGAGCATCAGAGACCAGCAGGCTTGCTACAGCCATTGAAAGTCCCCGAGTGGAAGTGGGAAGAAATTGGTATGGACTTCATAGTCGGTCTGCCTAAGACCAAAGAGGGCTATGATTCAATTTGGGTCATCGTGGATCGATTGACCAAGGTTGCTCATTTCATTCCAGTTAAGACGACCTACAGTGGTGACAGGTTGGCAGAGTTATATATGTCGAGGATTGTCAGTTTGCATGGTGTGCCCAAGAAGATTGTGTCAGATCGTGGATCGCAGTTCACCTCTCGTTTTTGGGGTAGTTTCCATAAGGCTATGGGAACTCACCTGAACTTCAGTACAGCATATCACCCCCAGACAGATGGTCAGACAAAGCGAGTAAATCAGATTTTTGAGGACATGTTGAGAGCATGTGTGCTAGATCATGGATCCAAGTGGGACAGTTGTTTGCCTTTTGCGAACTCCTCGTACAACAACAGTTATCAGGCCAGTTTGCAGATGTCACCGTTTGAGGCATTGTATGGCAAGAAATGCAGAACCCCTCTCAATTGGAAAGAGACAGGGGAAGGCCAGGTTTTTGGTCTAGACTGTTTAAAAGAAGCTGAGGACAAGGTCCGTTTGATACAGGAAAGGTTGAAAACTGCCCAGGCCAGATAGAAGAGTTATGCAGATACCAGACGTCGAGAGCTAAGCTTTGAGCCAGATGATTTTGTGTATCTCCGGATCACACCATTCAAAGGTGTGAAGAGGTTTCAGTTAAAAGGAAAACTTGCACCGAGATATGTTGGTCCGTTCAGGATTCTGAAACGCAGGGGAGAGGTTGCTTATCAGTTGGAGCTACCTGTGTCCTTCAGTGGGGTATATGACGTCTTTCATGTGTCTCAGCTGAAGAAGTATTTGCGTGTGCCAGAGGAGGTCGTGCCAGTTGAAGCCGTTGACCTACAGGAGGATCTGTCGTACAAGGAGCACCCAATCAAAGTTTTGGAAGTGTCAGAGCGAGTTACCCGGAATAAAGTGGTCCGTTTTTCCAAGGTGCAGTGGAGCAACCATTCCGAGGAGGAAGCAACCTGGGAGCGCGAGGAGGACCTCAGAGCAGAGTTTCCGAACCTGTTCTCTTAGTTGGCCCAGATCTCGGGGTCGATATCTCATTTATTGGGGTAAGGTTTGTAACATCCTGTTTTTCTGATATTTTTAAAGCCAGAAATTTAAAAATGAATTTTCTGGAATTTCCTGAAGTTAATTCAAGCTTTAGATGAATTTTTAGAATTTTAAAAGATTTAATGTGATTAAAATAAATATTAACATAAGTTGAAAATATTTTATTTGGATTCTTCAGGTCTCAGGTAATTTTTTGGTATTTTTGGTGAATTTTTGGGATTTATTTGTTATTTTCTAGAGCTCCTAGTGTTTTATTTGAATTTCTGGAAAAGAAAAAGAAAAGGAAAAATTCTACGCCGCCCGATCCCTCCTCCCTCCACACGCCGCTCATCCACCGCACCTGCGCCGCCGTACTCCTCCTTCCCGCCCGCTTGCACCGCCTCGATCCGCCGCGACACGCGTCGCGCATCCGCTCAGGCCGCGCTCGCGCCCGCGGCACAAACCCTAACCCTAATCCCGCCGCCCGCGCGCCCGCATCCGCGCCGTTGATCAAGCCACGTGGCGGCACCAGCAGAGCCCCGCCCTCGCCCGCTCGATACCGTTGGATGCGTCCACGCGTCTCGATCCTGGCCGTTCGAACCCCGTCCGTCTCACGCCCGCGCCGTCCCCGATCCGGACGCCTCGGTTCACGTGATAAAACCCGCCGACGCTCCTCGGTTCGCGTGCCCATCGCCCGAAGTCGCCGCCGCCGCTCCTCGTCCGTTCTCACGCCTGCGCCGCCGTTCGCGTCGCCTCTGAACTGCGCCTCCGCCGTCAGCGTCGTCACCGGAGCCTTCCCGTCGCCGGAGCCCCGCCCTCGTCGCATCTCCGTCGCCGGTGAGCCTCGTCGCTGATGACGGGAAAATGGGCGTGAACCCACGTCCACATCATTAGAGACAATTTGATTAAATTTAATTGAAAATAAGAGAAAGAGAACAAGTATTGCAGGTCCAATACTTCCAGAATTAATACATTTATATAAAAATTCTGTTAATTACATCTCTTTGCAAGAAAACCCCTGATTAAGAATTCCAACATAAATATTACAACAAATTACAACATATGACTATTACAAAAATATAAAAGAAAAGAGTCTTCAATCTTGGCGTCGCTGATGGATGCTTGCTCGATGGTATTTTAGTTGTATTTATATTATTTTGCTAGCATAGTATAGTATTTTTTTAGCGACCCTATGCATGTAGCATGATTGAAGCTTAATTATTTCAGCCTTTTTATATATATTTTTATTTTGCCGTATATTTTCTATGAACATTGCATTGCTAACATGGCATAGTATTTATTTTTTAGCGAACCTATGCATGTAGCGTGATCAGAGTTTAATTATTTCAGTTTTTAGATATAGCGCTTGCAAGTATTGCGTACTCACGTGTAGCGTAGCCCAAGTGAGTGTCATTTTATATTTTATTATTACTAGCGTGACACAAATTTTATGCACGTAGTGTAATATGGATTAGAGTGTTTCATTATTTTATTTTACTTTTGTTTTGTTTCACCTTGTATTACTACTAACATTGCGTAGCACTTGTAAATATGAAGCGCTTGCATGTAGCGTAACCGGGGCAAAGTTTGTTTCTTTGGTATTTGTATTGCTATTAGCATGACATGGATTTTAGACATGTAGTGTAATACAAGTATTTTATTATTTTTATATTTTATTATTGTTTTGCCTCACCTTGTATTACTACTAACATTGCGTAGCGCTTGTAAATATTAAGCGCTTGCATGTAGCGTAACCGATGCAAAGTTTGTTTCTTTAATATTTGTATTACTACTAGCATGACATGGATTTTAGACATGTAGCGTAATAGAAGTATTTTATTATTTTTATATTTTATTATTGTTTTGCCTCACCTTGTATTACTACTAACATTGCGTAGCGCTTGTAAATATTAAGCGCTTGCATGTAGCGTAACCGAGGCAAAGTTTGTTTCTTTAATATTTGTATACGCATTTTTTTAGCATACGCCCACCCCTAATTCATATCCATTTAAGGGGACCGAATTGAGGCAATGGGGTTTTCATACCTCGCCTTGATTTGTATCCATTTGTAGGGGACCGAACCTAAGAGACGAGGGATCAAGCCCTCGTTCTTTGGGTTTGTATCCGCCTAACGGGACCGAACCAAAGGGGCAAAATATAAAAGAAAAATAAATGAAGCCAAAAGAGAGAGAGAAGAAGAGCAAGAACTTTACCTTTGCTTGTGTGGCCCTCCCTCTCCAAAGGCTCTCTCTCTTTCTCTATAGTTTCTCCTCTCAAGAATTTGTGTATACTTACCTTTCTCCCCAAATATGGCCAGCGTATCCTCCTCTTTCTTCTCCCCGAAAGTTCTCTCCTTCTCTACCTTTCACTCTCTATTTATAGAGCAAGGATGAGAGGGTAGTTCATGGAGGAAGTTATGGCAACTCCTCTCTTTTGTTTTCTTTTCTTTTTTTTTTTGCTGGAAGTTACTAACTTTTCTCCTGGCTACACACGCACACAGATGAAAACGTGGACGCATGGTAGTTGGAACACATGACTCTTTCTTGTGCATGCATGTAGCTCGTAGTGGCTATTTCCTCTTTCTCTCTCTTTAATCCATATAGAAAGGGGTTAGTGCCTGTGAGTATGCATGCAGGACGTGGGATTAGTGAGCTAGTGGTTATTTACCTCTCCTTTTTTTTCTTATCTAACTGCTTTGCTAACCGGCTAATCAACAAGCAAGTTACTAATGAATCCATATATGCATGCAAGCTGCTGGACGTGGGCATGTAGATTTCTATGCAAACTTTCTTTGTCTGTTTGTTTTTTATAGCTACCATATGGGCTACTAATTCCTTCATGCAAGTGTATTTAATTCTTTTGTTAATCAGCTAATCAACAAACTGAGTACTAATTAATAGTCATGCATGTAGGCAGTCTGTTGTAGACGTGGGAGCAGTTGGACCCTTCTCCTGTGCATGTATGGCTGCAGCTAGTAGTAGTAATATCCTTGCTAACAACTAGTAGTGGAGGATGTGTGCACAGTTATTTATATCTCGTAAAATAGTAAATATTTTTTTATTTACTCGAGAATACATTGTATGTTGTATGAATTGACAAATGAATATACCTTTAGGCTATAAAGAAGCTGATCCATATGAATTATGGGCCCAATAAGAATGGATTACACGTGCTTAAGAATGTGGAAAGAAATAGAAGCAAAACAAAGTTCTCAGCCTTATCCTATTCGAATGAGCATATATGCTTCGAATGAGCTAAAAATTTGACACAAGCTTTTCACTTGCCCTGTGAATATACCGTAAAAATTCGCCACTCAAATGTAATATGTAGCACACACAAAAAATCTTGGAAGATGGATTTGTGCTTTGTGTACAATCCTCTTTTTTTTGTACATGGACGTGGTGGTGACTTTTTTTTTATTAATCCATGGAGAAGGCAATTAGTACTTGTAAGTATTTTGATTTGTCTTTATGCATGCATGCAGGACGTGCATTCCATGGTGGTTTCATGCATGGACTTGGTCATTCTTTAAGGCACTATTTACTTAATGGTTTTCATGCATGCATGAGTGCGGTCATCTTTAGTTTTGATCAGTTAATCAAGCAGAGAAAATTAATCTAACAATGCAACGTGGGAGTAGCACATGAACGTGATGCATGGAGTTCTTTTTTTCATTTTGGCCGTGCTGGCTTATCTTCTTTGATCTTTTCTTCCTTCTTTTTTTTTATCATGGATGTTTATTGGATTAAAGCATGGGTCTATTTATCATTGAAGAAATTAATTAAGCACTGGATTTAGTACCTTGATTAACCCTCTCTCTTTTTTGGCACGTACAGGTAGTCCTGGACAAGCGTATGTCCACATGTCATGTACGCGCGCATATGACCACAGCTGCTACACCCTTTTTTTAGGGTGGCCTACGCGGCAAGATATATCTTTTCTCTTTAATTTTCTTTTCCTAGTATTGTTTTTTGTGTACGCCGTTCGGCTACATCAATTTATATAAGTAGCATTTGTTCTCTGAATGATCTAAAAATTAAACACGAGACTTTCACCTGCATCACAAACATGCCATAAAAATTTGCCACTCGATTGTAATGTGTAGCACACACAAAAAATCCTGGAAGGCGGACTTGTACTTTTGTGTATGTCATCCAGCCGTATTATCCTATTCGAGTGAGTATATGTGCTCCGAATGATCTGAAAATTTGACACAAGCTTTTCACTTGACTTGCAAACATATGGTAGAAATTCGCCGCTCAAGTGTAATATGTACTGCGCAGAAAAAATCTTGGAAGGTAAAACTTTGATTTTGCGTAATAACTCGAGTGTAAAAATTTAGGACAAAATCGGTGTCAACAGTCGCCTGCCCAGTCGTCGCTCCCATCGCCCGAACTCGCCGAGCCACGCGTCGCCCATCGCTGCTTTCCCTCGCATCCCCGCCGTCCGTCCGAGATCGGAGCCGCGAGGCACCAGCTGGCGCCACGCGTCCCTTCCTCCGTCGTCAGATCCCGCTGACGCTCCCGCGCGCCCGCGTCCGCGCGACACCTCGCGCGACGCGGCCGCCACGCGTCGCCGATCGCTGCCGAGGTGGACAGGTAGTTCACTGTTGGTTTAGCTGGTGAATTGGTGTTCACAAGTGGTTCATATTTATTCCTTTGATTATTTTATTATTATTGTTTTCCTTTAAATTACGCTTTCAATCTATTTATTATATTTATTGTGAAATACCTTTTATGCAAATTAACCTTTCAGCCTCCCTTTGGTAAGCCCTCCATATTATATTGCATTCATTTGTTACCAACGGCTTGCTGAGTACCAATGTACTCACGGTTTTACGCCTATGTTGCTCAGTTGACGGAGAGGAGTACTATCAGTAGGAGGTTCCAGAAGGAGAGTACTACGACGACTTCACGGATTAGGCTTTGTTCTCCACTCGATAGCCTGTGGGCTTGTCGATTGGCTGCTACGCTTTATTCTTGGATTTTCGCTGCTTTTTGTTAAGCCCCTTCCGGCTAGAGATATTGTAAACTTGGCCATAAGGTCGTACCTTTGAGATTTTATCGATATTCGAGTTTTCCTTTATTATTATCGTGTGTATGACTGTGATTACATCTATGTTTGACTGTGTGCACTAGCGTGATCCTGGACTAGTGCAGATTACACAAAGAGACCGAATTTGCATATTCGGGTCTCGACAACGCTCGAGCGGAGGAAGACGCGAGGCGGCGTTAGGACAACGATGTCGACGCCAACCCAGCGGAAGGTGCGGCGAAGAGCGCCAACCCGTTGCAAGAAAGTTTCTCGCGAAGCAAGCGTAGGCAAGAGCCGTCGAAGGACGCCTCCCACCACAAGAACGTGCCGATCGACAAGCCTCAACGCGGCCGTCGAACGTCCCGGAGAGCTCGCTACGTCTTCGAAATTGAGGGTGGCGCGGAAGACAACGTCCCAGTAGGTCGCGGGGCTAGGCTCACCGGGGTCGCGGTCGAGGCCGAGGCCACGAGGGTTGGGCCCGCCCGGAGTACGGCGACCAACATCTCCCACAGTGGTGCGAGGTGCACGGCCAAGGCAATCATGACACCCGCTTCTACACCACCATCGCAACGCTTCGACAAAGCGTCGCCAGAGATAGGGATCTCGAAGCGCGGCCACCCGTCGTGGCGCATGTCCAGCAGCCCCTGGACGGCCTCCTATGGATTCGGATCGAGCCGCAGAATCGAGGGCTCTCCGCCAACGCAAGCTCGTGTGCGGTGAGTCTCAGAGAGCCCTCGCGATCCACGCCTTGAGGGCGCCAAGATAGGGTCATAAATGTAAATCTCCGGAGGCTCCTCCCTAGAGTTCGCTTCGGAGCGACAGCGCAAGTCCTACGTGCGGAGGCTACATCACGTGGCGGTGTACCTGGCACATGCACCGCCAGATTGGACGCAACATGCAATCACCTTCACGCCCGCCGACGCCGAATACGTGGAGTTCGCCCCCATAAAGATCCCCTAGTCATCCAGGTTGCGATTGTAGGGTGCGACGTCCGGCGTGTCCTGGTCGACGGGGGAAGTTTCGTGAACGTTTTGTTCGCACAGGCCTTCGACCAGATGGCCCCTCAAGAATTCCGCTGCAGGGCTTCGGAGGTCAGCCGTTGCTGGTGCTGGGCCAAATATGTTTGCAGGTCTCCTTCGGCCAGGATGACAATGTGGCGAGCAGGGACGCCACCTTTGATGTCGTTGATATCCAGTACCCCTACAATGCCATTTTGGGGAGACCGACCCTCAATTTCTTTGGGGCAGTACCACACCATGGCTTCCAATGTGTGAAGCTTCCGCCCGCGAGGTATCATCACCGTCCCTACGACCAAAGACATGGCTCGGCACATGGAGCATGGCACCCGAAGCTCGTACCCGGGAGTCCAGCGAGGCTCCTAGGTCAGACGCGCCCGTACACGCACTACGGCAGCCCAACCACCAGAGGCTCCCCACCTCGCCGTCACGACGATGAGTCTAATGGTTAGTCCCTGACCTTTTGTACTCGCTCACCCGCGCAAACGGGAATTTAATAAAGTTCGCCGTTTGCGAAGCTATTCGTGTTCCCCACCAAAAACATGCGCACGCACTCCCCGGAGTATAAAAAAGATGCGGACGTTTTCCCTGCGCACTCTACTGAGTATAAACAAGACGCGGAGTTCCGCGCACGCATCGGTGTCACTACCACGCGTACTTTCCAGAGTATAAAGACGTGGTCGATGTTCCCACGCACTCCACGGAGGCCCGCCTCCGCACACACTCTACGGAGTATAAATAAGACGTAGCGTTGAGGTCCGCCTCCGCACACACTCTACGGAGTATAAATAAGACGTAGCGTCGAGGTCTGTCTCGCATGCACTCTACGGAGTATAAATAAGATGCAGTGGGGGGACGCCTCCGCGTGCACTCTACGGAGTATAAATAAGACGCGGATGTTTTCCCTACGCACTCTACTGAGTCTAAACAAGATGCGGATGTCCCGCACGCGCATTGGCGTACCCTCTAGAGCTTAAGTAAGCCGTGGTTGATAGTCCCATGCATTCTCCGGAGTACAAACAAAGAAGCGGATGTTTTTCCTGCGCACTCTACTGAGTCTAAACAAAACGCGGATGTCCCGCGCGCGCGTTAGCGTACCCTCCGGAGTTTAAGTAAGCCGTGGTTGATAGTCCCACTCATTCTCCGGAATACAAACAAAGACGTGGATGTTTTCCCTGCGCTCTCTACTGAGTCTAAACAAGACGCGAATGTCCCGCGCACGCGCTGGTGTTATCACCGCGCCTACTCTCCAGAGTATAAATAAGACGTGGATGGTATTCCCACGCACTCGCTGGAGTCTACATACAACGGCGCGCGGGCACCAGAGGCTTCTTACGCTTCCAGCAAACTGCGTGCATCGCATGGACGGGCGGCCGCGAGTGCAGGGGTGAGGCACACGAGCTCAATGGCCTGCACCTCTGCAGAAGAGGTGAGAAACCAAATGCGCTCGTGGAAGCCTACCCCTGGAGCTGCCACGCCCCCTCCGCACCACAGCTTGCCACCAGCTTTCCGCCCGACGAGCTGGACTGCAGACCCGGGGAGGTGGGGCAGCACACGAGCTCAACGGCTCGCGCTCCTGCCGAGGCGACGACGACACAAACGCGCTCGTGCAAGCCTGCCCACCTCACGGGCGGCCACGCTGGCGCGACATAGAAGTCTACTCCGAAAGTTAGGAGTTTTCTTACTAAAGTACAAGTGAATTGCCTACCACCCCGCACCAGCCACGGCTCTCCGACGAACTGGCGAGGGGGGAACACATCGTGGCGTCGCATCCACCCCATATGGGTAGGATGTCCGACCCCGCGATCGTCCAGGCGGCATCAGTCGCGCTTTGGAACCCTCGGCGCTATCAACACTGGCCAGCAAGCAGGAAGAAGCTGAGGCGCACTAAGGACGGCGAGTCAGCAAGGGGTAGTTGTAGGGGCGCGATATCTGGGAAGGCGAGTGCCGCTTCACTTGGCCGCTTGCCCCTTTTAAAGAGCCCCGGAAGCAAGACCACGGAAATTACGCCCCACGAGTCCCATCATCTGCCCCAGGGGCATGTGGTGAAATAGTGCCACCCCACTTCAGTTACAGGGCTCCGCCAACTACACTCCACGCGTCCTCCTATCCCAGGGGGCCCAAAGCAACGGACGATGGGCAAGGGACACCTCCCTCGCAGCCGTACAACGCCATGTGCGGAGCTCCGTTGATCTCGCCTCAGCTGTCCCGTCAGTGTCTGGGACTGCAGGGACACAGTGGCGCCCGTGAGGTCCCCCATCGACCACCGGGGATAGGACCTACGGAGTTAGGTCCCTATCATTCCCCAAGTCTACCTTACACTTATCCTGCCCATCAGTAGAGGACGACGGAGCGCTCGTGCGTCTACTTCGGCTAGGCGCCAGCTCCGCTGCCACCACTTCGAGGGATAGGGGATAGAGCGCTCGCATGTCTACTCCGACTAAACGCCAGCTCCGCTGCCACCACTTCGAGGGGTAGAGAACAGAGCGCCGCGGCTTCACTCCTCGGCCAGGCGCCACTCTCACCGCCACCACTTCGAAGAGTAGGGGATGGGCGCCGCGCGTCTACTCCACTTAGACGCCGCCTTGCGCCACCACTTCAAGGGGTAGGGGACTGAGCGCCGCGCTCACTCGGCAGGCGCCCGCTCCGCCGCCACCACTCGAGGGGTAGAGGACGGAGCGCTGCGCGTCTACTCAAGAGGCCAGCCCACGCCACCACTTCGAGGGGTAGGGGACTGAGCGCCAAGCGCGTCTCACTCGACCAGGCGCCGATCCGCTGCCACCACTCAAGAGTAGGGGAGGAGCTCGCGCGCCTACTCGACCAGGCGCCCGCCCGCGCCACCACTTCAAGGGGTAGGGACGGAGCGCTGCGTCGCGCTCACTCCGACCAGGCGCCAGCTCCGCTGCCACTACTTCGAAGGGTAGGGGACGGAGCGCTCACGCGTCTATTTCGACTAGGCGCCAACGCAGAGCGTCTACGCATCTACCTCGCCTGGGGGCCCACTCCGTGCCTACCTCGAGCGTCTACCTCGACTAGCCAACAAACTTCACAAGAAAAGCACACAAGAGATGTGCCCAAAAACGACGGCGGGGATGATCGCTTCGGCTTATCTACCGCGCTACTACAAAGTGATTACAAAGCCCACCAGGCCAACGCTACTCGCCTGGCTTCGCCTGGACGACCTTCCGCGTCGAAACCTCACCCGTCGAGGGTCGATTCGCCCAGAAGTTCAGCGAGTCTTCGGCCCACCACCAGCACCGTAAATGGCACCGGGTCATGGTGTCAGAAATCAGCAGCCGGTCCCCATCGGGCAACTGCTTCAAATAAAATGGTGCAGTTGGTCAAAGAAGGGAAACAATCTTCACTTCATTCGTAGCATGGAGTACATAGTTTACAACACACGCCGGTGCACAAGAACCCCAGGGTCACACCTGCCTCGAGCCGTCGGTGCCATCATCGTCGTGCCGGGCAACTCTGTCTAGCCATTCGCCAAGGTTCCCCTCGCCGTACATGTTCCGCCGCAGCTCCACCGTTGCTGCAGCCTCCCCGATGTACTCCCAGATCCGTTCGTGAAAAAACCGAATGGCGGGCCGAACAGCGCGCACGGCACCGGACATCACTTCGGCCCGAGCAGGCATCTCTAGCTTCGGGTCGCCCAATTCGTCGACATGACGGCAGCCCCGATACTGGAGAAGAGCACACGCCAGGCATGGGGTCACGTAGGAACAGTGATTGCCAAAGGACGTCGTGGCGGCCTGAAAGAGATTGGCTGCTTCCCCAATCTGTTGATGTTTCCGTGAATGCTCTTCGGGTCCGAATGAGCGGGGTGGCACTTCGGCAACAAGGTTTTCAAGGGTGCCCTCCAGCGCCAGCATAGCCTCCCATGTCGTCGCCGACGCGTCGCCCAGTGCCTGGTCCCGCTCCCTCACAGACGCAACAAGGTGGTTCTCTTCCTCCAGCACAGCAATCTGCCGAAGCAGGCCGTCCCGCTCCTCCACGGCCGCCTGTCGAGCAGATGCCACAAGCTCCTCCGACGCGCGCAGGGCTCCTTCAGCAACGCGTAGTCGGTCCTCCAAGGCCTCCCGTTCCCGGACGTGGGCCGCCTGTAGCGCCCGGCTAAGGGCGAAGGTCTACACGATAAAGCAATCAGTACACCTCCCAAGGGCCACGTGCTGTTTAGGGTCAGACACTTACCCTCATTTTGGAGACCTCTAGCACTCCCTCAAGCAGTCCCGACCCGCAAATCTATAGCACATCGCGGTCTAGGCTCGCGGCCGCGCTATCCGTGACCCCCCGCCACACTGCCAGCACCTCTGCTCGAGGGATGAAGTCCGCTAGATGTCGGGCGGCATCCATGGCGATAGCCTCGGTGGCGTCGGATGTCCCTTCCAAGCGAACGTCCTCGTGCTCCGAGGGCTGCCCGCGTTCGGGGAACCATGTTGCTGCAAGGGGACATGGTGCTCAGCCCTACGAACGCATAGCAGGTCACACCAAGAAATGTAAGTTTACCTTCAGCCCCGCCCGAATCCGCAAGGATCTTGGCATCCTCGGCCACCCCGCCAGGTGGGGGGACCTCTGTGTCGGAGCTTAGCTCCACCAAGCCCTCGCCCCCAGCAGCTGCAGACCTGATCAGGGCTGTGGCGAGACCGAGGCACTCGGTGTCTGAGTCAAAGTCTCATTGGGTTCCGACCCTGCTCGCTACAACGAACCCCCTCGACGAGCGAAGGGGCGATTGTGTGCAGGGCCACTTCGCCTTCGGGGAATAAGAGGGCGGCCCCGCCTCGGAAACCGCCACAGGAGGAGGTTCCACCGTCGCGGGAACGGACTCCGCCCCAGCATCCTCCGCGAGCGACGGCTCCGCCTCAACGCCGGGCGGCAAGGCAAAGACCCGCGCCGCTTCCAAGTCCGCATCCTCCGCCGAGTCGAAACCTGCGCCTGCTGGTACTCCCTCCCCCGCTGAATCGCGGAGAGGTGGGCTTGGGGCTAAAACAGTGCGCTCTGGCATCCTAATTCCCAAGGCTTCGCACACACGGTTCAGCCACTCCAGACCTGCCTTCGCGGTGGTAGCTACGCGCAGTGTGTGTTCCCTGGCCGTATACGGTCCAAGGAACGTGCCCACCGCACGCTCCACGTCTTCCAGGGAAGCACCTGCGAGTGGCACGGGGGCACGATGTAAAACAACGACCCCGAGGAACATCACATGAAAGCTATTCTCCATCACAACTTACGCGGACCGGAGAGTCTTGACAGCGAAGACACGGACGGGCAGACGTTGTCGTGCCGAAGCTTCCCAGGGGTAACATGCCACTCCGCAGCAAGTGGCGCCACGCCATACATGACGAACTCCTCAGCGAGGTCGTGCATGTTGAAGCGGGTGGTGATCCCCACAAGCCTCCGTGCTATTCGCTCATCCTCAGCATCTATCGGCGCATCGGGCGTGGTGTTAACCGCTACCGGCTACCCCGAACACTCAAGGCTGCTACCGCTCGCCACACGGTGGTAGAACCACCGCCTCATCCAATTCGGCTCCCACTCCGCCCGACTTGACTCCGCGGGAAAAATCTTCTCACACTCTGACCGCAAGCGAGGTCAACGCTGCCGAAGCTGGCCAACGCCCCGTTCCCCTGATCCTCCGACGCACACCAGACGTTGTGGAGAAACGTGAACAGTGATGCGGTCGGCTAGCACGCCTCCGTGCGCAACGCCCAGCTGTACACGGCAAGCCGGGCTATCACATTCGGCGTTATCTGCGCGCCACCAAGCCCCAAAGTCCGTGGGACGCCCTAAGTCGGGTCGCGGGAATGCGCAACCCGCTGGCACGCGAAGGCGGGCGCCTCACCTCCGGCGTCCGATAGCTTCCTTCACGCAGAAGCGAATCGTCTCCTCGGTCACTAGCGTTGAGCCCAACACACGGGAGCACGCACCTTCTACTCCTTCAGTCGCCGCCCACCATTTGTCCACCTACGCGGGGTCGCGCCCCTCGAGCGTGTACTCCACCTCGAGTGGCGACGACCGCCGGAAGACGTCGTCGTTGCCGTCCGGCCGAGCATGCCCTCCATGTGTGCCATCGTCCTCCCAAGAGATAAGCGATGTCGGAGCAAGGAAGACAGGAGATTGAGGGCGTGTGGTCAGACGCTGGAAGATGAAGTGAGCTTAAAGCAGATGGGGCGCAGCACGGGGTATTTAAAACCCTTGCATCCCCCACGCCACCGGTGAGCGTAACTGCTGGGAGGTGAACCGCCCGCCTCCCCACGATCGAGGTCGTAGTGGCACAACTATCCACGCGCGCCAAGCCCAGTCAAGCGATGGTCGCACCAGAGGGCCTGACAGCGCATGACGCGCCAATACCGCCCTGCCACGCGTCTACTCGGGAATCTGCGCAAGACAACTCCGACTTCGCCTTCCACGGGACCCCCCGCCAAAGCGGGACTACTCCGGCTCCGCCCCTGTCGAGGCCTTCGCCTCTGCAGGGCAACCCTGGGTCCGCCTTTGGCGTCGACACTTAGACGGGAACCCGCGCGCCGGGGCGGCACGCCTCAAGACGACCCCTGCTTCGGTGGCCCAAGACAACCCTAGCACCTGCTGCACACCCTATCCCTTCATTCTTGGCAGAGGGAACTGTTTTCGCACCCTAATGTGGCCAACATCTTTTCATGGATGCTAGGTTGCAGAGAGCGCTGGCGGGGCAGGTCAGTCGGAAGGAGTCCACACCGATCGACGCGAAGCCAGCCACCGGAAAGGCGCGCACCTGCGATCGTCTGATCACTCGCTAACACCTCAGCACTACCTCCCTACAGGCGCGGACGCCCGGTACACCGCCTGCCTAAAGACACAACCTATACTCCGCAAGGGAAGGCCCTGGGCTCGGAGGATGTATCAGCAACAGGCCCGACGCCTCTTCCTTGGCGCGGGGCGCACATCTTTCTACCAGCTCAAGAATGTATCTTCTTCCGTCCACAAGTATGCAGAGAGCACCCTACCTGACGCTCACCCTGTCGCATGCTCGTGAGCGGAAGAGGCACGTTCTTGGGACCAGCCGTCCCAGCAATACTTCGTCACGCCGCTACGGCTGCATATATAGCTGTTCTCGGGAAGCGCAACTAGCGGGAGTCCAACCGACGCGGCCGACCACACGCGTCCAACCGGCGGGAGTCGAACCGGCGCGGTCGCTCACACGCGTGCGACGCCCCAACTTCCCGCACCTGCCTGCTCATCCCACATCGATGAGGTCTCTGCCTCCGCAGCGCAACTGCGACTCCGTCTATGACCACCCAGCGCACGATTCCGACGGTGGCTCCGCCTGCGGTCCCGCGGCTCCAACTCCGCGGAACCACGTGGGCCTACATGCGCCAAATCATCTTCGCCTACAATCACACATGGTCACAGGCCGCAGGGACGGAGGGGGCCAAAGGGCTCGGCAGCATGGCTTCGCCCTGTGAAGCCCTTCACCATGAGGGGCTCCTGTTGTAGGGGTGGCCCCCACCTAAACCCAGCTAGTCTGTTAAGAAGGTTATAAACCATGTACAATGACGTAGCTTGCCCTCGAAGGGAGGCTCGGTGTAAGGTTACGATTGTAAAGACGCTTCTTACGAGGGAACGCATATATATCATACAGAGCTCTTGGGAAAGACCAAGAGGACATTGCTCACCTAACTCTCCACTATCATACACCTCTTTCTCTGTTTGGTCTGTAGCCACAACACTAAGCTTTACCGCCTACAAGCTTCGATGGGTGGAAGAAGAGCTTGCTACACCCCGGGCCACCGATGACTACTCCTTGATCACCGGAGCCAACTTTGAGGCGTCACCTAAGAGACGTTGCACCTGTGACAAAGAAGAAGTACCTAGCCTAATTTAAACTAGCCCCATAGAGTACCTTAGATTTGGGCCATTAGAATAAATGAACATTACTTGTGAGCTGTTATTCCCTTGTCAATAGCCTCAAGCCTAATTAAGATATTAATATTAATAAAGGATGTTTTTTGTTAAGTTGCTTTTTAGTTTAAAAGTTCTTCTTATGTTTGTTTTTGGGATGGGAATACAAACCCCTCTTAGTCTCCTTCCATCTATAGCTAATCCTTGAGAAGCAACAAGTAGATGGTAAACACTAAGAATAATGACAATGGCACCAATGGCAACTTGAACAACAATGAACCCCTCCGCCACCACCAGCCAATGGACTCGATTGGGCCTAGATGATGACCAATCAAAATCAACTTATTCAGTTGCTGGTTCAGGCTATTAGCAATCCTGCTCAGAATACTCCACCACAACCAGCTCTGAATTTATGAGAATGCATCCTCCAACTTTCAACAATAGTTTTGACCTAATGGACGCAGATGACTGGCTTCAAACCATTAGAAAGAAGTTAGATATCATTCAATGCGGCGACAGGGAGCGAGTCCTCTTCTCCTCCTATCAGCTGAGTGGTCTTTCTTCCGAGTAGTGGGATACGTTCACCACCACTCATACCAATGCACAGACTATCTCTTGGAACAAGTTTGTACATAGTTTCCATAAGGCTTGCATCCCTGTGGGCACTATTACTCTCAAGAAGAAAGAGTTTAGGGCTTTATGCCAGGGAGGGCGTACCATGAGCGAGTATTTGCAGAAGTTCAACCATTTGGCACAGTATGCTCCAGAGGATGTGGCCACGGATGAGGTAAAGCAAGAAAGGTTCTTAGAGAGCCTCAATGATAATATAGCGGTGCAGTTGATCTCCAATGACTACACCGAATTTCACCAGCTCGTCAGCAAGGCCATTCATCAGGAAGGCAAGCAGGTGGAGATCGAGAATAGAAATAGGAGGATGGCCACTCAAAAGGTCAACCCCAGGAGTCTCTCTAAGGCTCATGGTACCCCACCACACTAAAGCAGCTCCAGGCCATGGCGAACCAGGCACCTCATCCAACTAACCACCCCGCTTCATAGCCATTCCGCAATGCACTAGTTGGAGGACAGGTGCAGAAGAACCTCGCGCCAACCGACGGGGTGACTTGTTTTTATTACAAGGAGACTGGATATTTTGTCAAGTCCTGTCCAAAGAAGCTTCAAGCCACAGCAAGTGCCGAGACCTCAGGAGGTCAGAACTCAGTGCAGACTTTTAAGAAGCCCCAAAACTTCATGAAGGGATGTGTGAATCATGTCACAACTGAGGAGGCACAAAATGCACCAGACATCATTTTGGGTACGTTTCTAGTAAATTCAGTACTAGGTTCAGTTTTATTTGATTTCGAGCATCCTATTCTTTCATTTCTAAGGCTTTTGTAGTTAAGAATGGGTTGGGTTCAGTTCCTCTTAGCCACCCTATGCTAGTCCAGTCACTAAGAGCAGCGATGAGAGCTGACACCCTGTGCCCAAAAGCGAATATGCGATGAGAGCTGACACCCTGTGCCCAAAAGTGAATATACTCATTGAAGGTATATCTTTCCTAGTAGAGCTGATAGTTTTAGATTCACAAACTTTGAATGTTATTCTTGAAATGAACTGGTTATCCAAGAATAAAGGACAGATCAACTGTGCCACCTGGTCTGTCACCCTAACCAATGGTCAGAGAGTAGAAGTAACCTTTGCACAAGCTATCCCAAGGGTAGAAGAGTGTATCCTTAACTAGCTCCAAGGCCTAGAAGAAATACCAGTCATTAGGAAATACTCATATGTATTTTCAGAAGACTTACTAGGAATGCCACCTGATAGGGATGTTGAGTTTATGATTGACTTAGTCCCTGGTATAACGCCCATATCTAAGAGGCCATACCACACGCCAGCAAATGAGTTACTTGAGTTAAATAAGTAAATCCAAGAACTAGAGGACAAAGGCTATGTCCAACCAAGTTCATCTCCTTAGGGTACCCATTCTCTTTGTCAAGAAGAAAGATGGCAATATGAGGATGTGTGTGGACTACAGAGCTCTCAATGATGCCACCATCAAGAACAAATACTCTCTACCCAAGATCGATGATTTGTTTGACCAGTTTAAGGGAGCCAGTGTGTTCTCTAAGGTAGATCTGAGATTTGGTTACCATCAGTTGAAGATCATAGAGAAGCATATACCTAAGATCACCTTCTCCACTCGTTAATGTTAGTACAAGTTCATCGTCATATCATTTGGACTGACCAATACATCAACATACTTCATGACTATGATGAATAATGTGTTCATGGAGTACCTGAATAAATTCTGGTTATCTTTATTGATGATATTCTCATTTACTCTAAAAATGAGATAGAGCATGAGAATCACTTACGAATAATCCTATAGAAGTTGAGAGAGTATCAACTCTATGCCAAGTTCAGCAAGTGTGAATTTTGGCTAAAAGAAGTAGCCTTTCTGGGTCACATTATGATAGCTGAGGGAATTACAGTAAATCCCTCCAACGTTGAGACATTAATGGATTGGAAGTACCCAAGCATAGTATTGAAGTCAGGAGTTTCCTTGGGCTAGCTGGTTACTATCTACACTTCATAGCTGGATTCTCTAAGATTGCCAAACCTACGACCTAGCTCTTAAAGAAGGAGAAGAAGTTTGAATGGACAAAAGTCTGTGAGCAAAGTTTTCAAATCCTCAAGAAGAAGTTAGTATCAGCCCCAGTGCTTGTCTTGCCAGATATTCATAAGGATTTTGAGGTATTATGTGATGTCTCCCAGCAAAGACTTGGTTGTGTCTTGATGCAAGAAGCCAAGATGGTAGCCTATGTATCTCGTCAGCTAAGACCCCATGAATGCAACTACCCACCCATGATCTGGAGTTAGCAGTAGTAGTTCATGACCTAAAAATCTGGCAACATTACCTCACTGTAACATTGCCAGATCTATACGGACTACAAGAGCTTAAAGTATATCTTCACACAGCAGAGCTCAACTTGAGGTAGTGAAAGTGGTTAGAACAAATCATGGATTATAATATCGGGATCTATTACTACCCGGGCAAGGCTAATGTTGTTGCAGATGCATTAAGCAAAAAAGCATATGCAAACTACATACTACCAGAAGAGGTTTAGATTCAACTTCAGGATAAAGTTTCCTGTCTCAACTTAAACCCAGCGAAGAGAAGCATACTTTCAGTCCTAGAAGTCCAACTCACATTGTTAGAACAAATCCATGAAGCCCAAAAGGTCGATGAGGATATCAAGGAAATCAAGAAGAATATGAGAAGGGAAAAGGTGTTGGGTTCAGTGAAGATGAACGTGGGACCATTTGGTTCGAGAACCGTATCTGTGTGCCGAACAACTAAGAAATCAAAGAGATGATTCCACGTGAAGCCCATGAAACCCCTTACTCAATTCCCCTAGGTCATACTAAGATGTATCAAGACCTTAGAGAAAAATATTGGTAGGTTAGCATGGAGAGAGAGGTCGTTGAATTTGTTGAAGCCTATGACATATGTCAGAAAGTTAAGGCGGACCACCAGAAACCCGTAGGACTTTTGCAGCCTTTGCCAATCCTAGATTGAAAGTTGGAATAAATTGACATGGACTACATAACCAGACTTCCCGAACTCAATCTGGTTATGACTCTATTTGGGTGATCATTGATCGGTTGACCAAAGTGGATCATTTCATACGACCAAAGACTACCTATTCAGGGAGCAAGTTAGCAAAGTTATATATGGCCGGAATAGTATCCTTGCATGGAGTTCCCAAGAAGATTGTCAACCTAAGGAAGCTAGTCCACCTCCAAGTTTTGGCAGAAGCTTCATGAACAATTGGGAAGTAGGCTCAACTTCAGTATAGCCTATCATCCCCAAACCGACGGCCAAAGCAGAGTGAGTTAACCAGATATTAGAAGATATGCTAAGAGCCTGTGCTCAAGATTTGGGCACCAGTTGGGATCAGACTCTACCCTATGCCAAATTTGACTACAACAACGCAGCTACCAATCTAGTCTACAGATGGCACCCTTTGAAGCGTTGTATGGTAGGAAGTGCCGAACACTGCTCCCATGGGAATAACCTGAAGGACGTCAAGACTCAGTACCTAACCTACTCCAAGATTCTGAAGAAAAAGTGAGAAAGATTAAGGAATAGCTTGGGATAGCCCAGTCCCGCTAGAAGAGCTATGCTGACAACCGTCGTCGTGACCTTGACCTTTGATGTGGGTGACTTTGTTTATCTAAGAGTGTCCCTACTTAGAGGAGTTAAAAGGTTTCAAACTAAAGAAAAATTGGCACCACAGTTTGTGGAACATTCAAGATCTTGGAGCGTACAGGAGAAGTGGCCAACCAACTAGAGTTGCCACCGACGATGTTAGAGGTGCACAATGTCTTCCATATATCGCAGCAAAAGAAGTGCCTTCGAGTACCCACAGAGCAAGCAGCACTCGAGACCCTTGACCTTCAGAAAGATCTCACCTACTGGGAACATCTTATCAAGATCCTTGAGATAGTAGAGCGTCAGATTATTTATATAATTTAATTGGATTTTTCTAAATTTAAAATCCCTTTTCTTAAATTCTATTATTAAGGCCAAGAGAGAAAGTTATAAAATTAAATGTCTAATTGTGGCCAAATCAAGCTAAAATCTTTTTTTGGGTTCCTTGCTTTATTCTAAATTTTTAGCAATTTTCTGGTATTTATTTGAAGTTTCTTGCTATTTTCTAGCCTTTATTTGAATTTCTGGGTTTTTCTGAAAAATCAAAATTAAAAATTAAAAATTCAAACTCTCCTATCTCCTTCCCCAGCGACACATGGGTAGCCCAGATTAGCCCATATTATCGCCCGTGCCATCCCCGCTACTCCCGCCCTTCCTTCCCCACCGACCGACGTGTGGACGACTCAGATTGAGCCAAGTCCCACGCCGGCCCATCCCAGCCGCCCCACTCCTCTCCTCTCTTGCTCTCGTCGATGGGTAGGCCCCATCCATTAGCTCCATCTTCCCCACCTCGCTGCCTCCTTTTCTTTCTCTCCCCCTGCCCTTTCCTTCTTTTCGCTGGCGAACAATGGTCGTCGAATCCCCGCCTTCCTTCCCCTCCCACCCCTGACTTTGGAAACCCCACGCGCTGCTGAGACCGGATCCCCTAATCCCCTCACCCCTTTCCTTTCTTCTTCCCCTCCATTCCTTTTCCCCCTCTGCTTGGTTTTCCTCCGCCATCAACTCCAATGATGAATTGGCGAGCAATGGTGCCCCCTTCACCTTATATAAAAGGGTCCTCGAGCACCCCTTGCCCCCACACCACACCTTCTCACCACTGATCCCCCCTCGAGCTTCAAGTCACCTCAGCATTGTGCTCCCGCCTCTGCCAAGCTTCGGCGAGCTCCGATAAGGCATCCTCATCATTTCGACCATCCCCAAGAAGCGCTGACACCTCCACCAACCTCCCCGCACATCGGCAAAACCCAGTCCACCTCTTCGCTGAGACTGAGCATTGTTGGAGGTTCCTCTTTGTCGTTCTCCCTCGTCGAGCCGTGTGCTGCTGCCACCTCCCCTTTTCGCCGATCGCTCGGCCTTCCTTGAGTAATGTGCCAAGGTTAAAAAGAACCCCTAACACCCCCTCTCTCTTTCCCCCCTCACCGTCATCCACCAGAGCTCCGGTTACAACGAGGCTCCATGCGTTGCCGGCAAGGCCATGTCAGACCACACAGTTGACATGGCACCACGCAGCACCACTTAGTGGCCCACCTCAACCCGCACTACCACACGGCCGCCACGTTGCACGACCCCTCGCCAACTCATATCGCACGCCCACGTGGCAACCATGTGGCATGCCACCTAATGGCAAGCTTCTATCCACTTGTCCTTCTCAATATCTCTTTGACCTAAACTACTCTCCCAATGCCCTCTACGTATATCACTGTTTTTGGTATTTTGGCTTCCTCGTCTAAACACCCTCGCTTTGACCTTGAACCTCACCTCTTCCTCGAGTCTAGTCCATGGTCATCTTTTCCTTTGCAAGTAATTCACATGCCAATATATGTAGGTTCACCAATGGCTCATGCATCAGCAAGTCTCTCCATGTCGGTCCCCATCACCACGCCTTGCACTGACCACACCATTTAATGAACCATTACTCGAATCTCCCCTTCAACATCCCTTATCTTCCTTATGCAATGACCTGGAACTTGAAAGCTTAACCCATTACCAGTTCCCACAAATATCCAAACCCTTGGATAATTTTAGTCAAGGCCGTTTTGACTGCCATTGAGTGGTCGGTTGGACCGCTCTAGTCAATCTGATCAAACCCAGGTGACAGGGGAGTTAGTTAGACCATGACACCCATGTTGGTTTGACCGTTCGACCAACCCTGGTTGGACCGTCACCCATTGGCCGATCGGACTGCTCCCATTTCTCTCGCGCACACGAGTACCTCTCTAGAAAAACCAGCCATCAACTAAAAACCGATCGCACCGCACCGGTAGTCCGACTACCCTCAAAATCCGGTCACATTGGACTTGAGGTCCGACCGCCCCCATTGCAGGTCCGACCCTATGCGACAACAAATCTAAAAACTTGCAAACTTTTACAAATTTAAATTTTAACTCGATACGATTGCCAATTGTTCAACATAAATGAACTAGGAAAATTCTCAACATGGTTTTACAGAGCACAAAGAAATAAAATTCAGAACTTCTCCTTTTGCTGATGATGTCATTGTGTTAATCACGCAATCTGCTAGAGAGCTTCAAGTAAAAATAGATGATTTTGATTTTGACTGTCTTGGGATGGCGTCGGGGATAATGCATTGACTCTGGATATTCAAGGAAGTTTGTCAATTGTGGTATTCAGACAATATTTGCATCTGTGGAATCGAGTTGCTCAATTCCAGCTTCAAGAAGGTAGGAAGGACGTCTTTATCTGGAAATGGTCGTCCTCTTTGATTTATTATGCAAGATCTGCCTACAGGATGTACTTTCAGGGTTTGATAAGGATGCTGTGTAGCAAGTACTTATGGAAAGATAATGCTCCGTTGAAATTTTTTTTTTTTGCGTGTGGCCTGTAATTCATAGACGGTGTCGGACGGCTGACAGACTACAGAGAAGAGGGTTGCAAAAACATGGGGTGTGTATTATGTGCGCACAAGAACAAGAAACGGTGGATCGTCATGCCTCATGAATTAGCTAATTTAGTTTTGAGCGCGCTTCCCTTTTTGTGTGTTCTTAATAGCTGCTGTGTAGGCCGTGTTGTTATTCTTATCGTCTGTTGCATTCTGGAAAGTGTCGTACTGGTCGTTGCTATGGTTCTCTTCTTCTTCTATTAATGAATGACTGAGAAAGATAGCAAATGTTAGAATGTAAAGTTGTAAAATAGTTATCAAATATTGTAATTTCATATTTGAACACTTGAAATGATGAAATAAAATAAGCTTTTGAGTTGACATGATGAAACTGAGAACAAAAACTAGCATAACATAGTAGTACTACTACATAGGCATTACAGAGTTCAAGACAAAGAGTCAAAAGTGAACAAAGTTTCAAAACACAAAGTTTAAACAACCACAACTCTCCATCAAGGCATCAACAATCATCATATGTAGTTGCATCATCTTCCTCATGGGCTGCACCACCACTTTGTGCATTGTCATGAGTAGGAGTAGGAGGAGATTCGCCGTAGTCATCCTCAATGTCTTCATCATCCAACTCAAAATCTTCATCAAGCTCGTCACCTCTCCTGCATACTTCCTCCTCAACCGGCCTTGAGCTTGAACCTGTAGCACTAGCACCACCATGGCGTCGCCGATGATGAGACAATACAGCGCTCCCAATCCCAGCATGGGCTTGCCTAAGTAGATTGCAACCGCAGAGCGCACTTGATGCACCCACAACCTCATCAACAAGTGCCCAATCCAGATTTTCTGGCCCTGTGTCATGCACATCTTCAGAACCCGCATGAATCTAATCAGTGTTCCACTCATACTCATCAAAGATCAATGGGTTAAAATTGCTCCTTCTACACGCATCTTTTGAAATCTTTCAGCAATCTTTTGGTTATATTTGATACAAACCAAATCATTCAACCTTTGGTGCTCCAACTAGTTCCTTTTCTTTGTATGTATCTAAAAGGAACAATAAAAAAACTCAATTAGTCAATTATTAATTTATTATGATACATTACTTAGTATTTGACTACTTACAAATTCAAAGGTGCTCCAATTGCGTTCACACCCGGAAGACAAAGCACAAAGACCAAGAAGATGCTTTGCAAATTGTTGAAGATCTAATGCATCACCACCATATGCATCCCACCAATCAACTACAAAAATGGAAATTGGAAAAGGCATGATTAGTGGTGAAGCAATAAAATTGAATATGCCAAATTGAAATGAAATTGACTAATTGAGTACTTACGTGGGCTCATTTTTCCTTGGCTTGATATTGCTAGTGCCTTTCCAAAGCAAGCTCGCTTTTCTCATAATGATTAGCTTGGGTAGATATCTTTGTGGCAAATTCCTCGTCATCATGACCAACCATCTTGGAAAGAACATCATTGAAATTGTCTCTTAGCTTTCGAGCATGTGTACTATCTTTCTCCTTGAATGCATAAAATTTATTTGGATTCAAGTACAGTGCAGCCCCATATAGCTTCACTTCCATTTGTTCTGTCCACCGCCTCTCAATAATGTCAATCACACGTTCAAGGAGAGCCTTGCCCTGCAAGGCTTCCTTGATTTTCTCCTTGGCAATATCCATAGCTACCATAACCTCCGGCATCGCTAGGTTCTCATCACCATCAACGATCCTCAACACAGTAGCTAGTGGTTGTGTAGCCCTTTTGGAGCATTGCACAACATTCCAAAAATTAGTAGAGAACACAATTTCAGCTACATTCTTCCCCACTTGTGACTTGGCCAATTTGCATCTATTCCAATCCTCATCCACAAAGAGATTTCTCAATGCAGTTCTATGCTTGAACAAACTCTACAAGGTTAGAAACGATGTGGCGAATCGAGTGGCTGCTGGCCTTACAAGATCATAGCCTCATGTCTTATCTCTCATTGCATCAAAAAGCTTCCCACGCCTATAGATAAAAGTTATAACACGTTTGGCTTTGGTAATGCAACTATTGAACTCAGGTATCTTACCAATTTTCTCCAACATGAGTTCTATGCAATGGGCAGCACATGGTGTCCAAAATAGGGTAGGAAATCTGGCCATTAGAAGTCTGCCTGCTGCCTTGAAGTTAGCACCATTGTCAGTGATTATTTGAACAACATTTTGAATGCCAACATCCTCAATTCCCTGATGTAGTAAGTCAGCTAGCATATTTGCATCGGCCACCTGACATGATGCATCGACAGACTCTAGGAAGAAAGTTCCCTCTGGGCTATTGGCAAGGAAATTAATCAAATGCCGTCCTCTTTTATCAGTCCATCCATCTGACATGATAGTGCAACCATACTCCTTCCAAGCTAACTCATGTGTCTTCCTCAGAAGGTCTATCTTCTTCTTTGCCTTTTGCAACCCTGATTTCCTCAACTCATGATAACTTGGACCAATATGACCGGGTCCAATTTGCCCAAGGGCCTCAATCATTACCTCAAAGGATCTTGACTTGGCGACATTAAAGGGTATACTATTCGAGTAGAAGAAATCACATATGTACTCATTGCATCTCTCTCTATCTTCCTTGGTGACTTTAGAGTTGAATTGCTCCATACATGTTTGTCTCTTCCCCCTTGCATGTCTTTCCTCAACCACCTCATGGGGAAGCTTTCGAAGCATACTAATAACAGATTTAGTTCCCTTCGGCGGCGCTGGAGAAGGCTTCTTGGCATTCTTGGTTTGAAGAGCTGCAGCTGCTAGTTTTCTTTTCATAGCTGTCCCGGAACTTGGAGTTGGCTTTGATACTGTAGTGGATGCCCTAATAGAGGGCCAAGAGCCTTTCGATGAATGTGTTGCTTCTCTTTGTGGTTGATCGACTTCCTCAATCTCTTGTGCTTCCTCTTGTGCCACTTGTACATACTTGTACATCATCATCATCATCATTATCATCGTAATTGATTGGCTTATTCCTCATCCCCTTCCTTAGGTAGTCTTGCATCTCTCTCGTAATGGCTGTGGTTGTTTTCGAGCATTTCTCTACATCTCCAAAGCCCCCAGCAAGATGCTGCTTAAGCCTCTTGATTCCTGAAGAAACAACCATTCCTCAAAGTTTGCATTGAACCTTATCTTATTGCCCAAATCTGGCCAAAATCCATACTGCCATCTAGGATCTTTGGACTTTGACCTTCGTTTATGATCTTTACTTGGATCGTACGATTCATGTTGCTCAGTCTACTGCTCGACTGCCTCAGCATTCATGCCACCTTGCTCTCCCTGATTTTTCATCACTATCTCACTGCACAACAGCGGCATAACGCATCAATTTTAGTTTACTAACATAGACTTCAATTACTAACTAGTACATAACTAGTATATAACAAGTAACAAGTTAACAAATAACAACACTACAACAGATCGTACATAACATAACTAGCGCACTGCGCATCAAATTGAGTCTCAGACTCTCAGTCAATTGATAACTTCACTCTTCACTTCTTCAGACTGCGAGAGGACTAGAGGGAGCGCAGTGGACCAGAGGGAGGGATTGAGGGAAGGAGCGTCGGCAGGAGCGACCAGAGGGAGAGAGGGAGCAGTAGAGCTTCGGTGGGAAGGAGGCCAGAGGGAGAGGGAGCGGCGGTGGGAGGGAGGCCAGAGGGAGAGGGAGCAGCGGCGGGAGGGAGGCCAGAGGGAGAGAGGGAGCGACGGCGGCCAGAGGGAGAGGAGGACCATAGGAAAAGAGGGAGCAGCGGCGAGAGGAAGCAACGCGGGAGGGAGGCGGCGGGTGGGAGGGAGAAGCAGAGGGAGGGAGGCGGCGGCGGGAGGGAGGCGTACCTGGCGGCTGGCGCTGGCGGCGGTGAGGTGGAGTGACGGCGACGGCTAGGGTTCGGGCTTCTCCAATCGCCTTCTTCGAGATGCAGTGACTCGGTCAGTGACGGCTAGAGTCCAGGTACACGCGATGGAACTCTCTGGAACTCCCAAAGCCCTCTCTTATGTACACGCCATGCGCTCGCCATTCTCTCGCCGAGATGACGCCGTGGATGCCGTGGACGTCGTGTCACCCTGGGCGCTTTCCTAGCTGGCCAAGGCGAGGTGAGCCTCCACGGCGTCCGCTCTGGGCTGCCTGGATGCCTAGGCGATGCCTTGACAACCTTGGTTGGAAGTGTCTATAATATGTATCTCTTATACACATAAATGGTGCTTCAGCTCCTTGATGCGCGCATCTCTTTGGTTGTTTTGTCTCCCCGATGTGTCTCTTTGTCTCACGCGCTGAATTTATTTCTTGTTGCATAAAAATTATCATCCGTCACCGAAAATTAATCCCCACATCGTTGATATACTCTCAAGCATAAACAAATGGCTCTCTACTCTTCCTTGTCACCGACATTGATGGCCTGTCTGGTCACCATGTACGAGCACCTTGCCGGTCGTACGCTAGAGGAAGCTGCAGAAGGATACTGTGCAAACAGTCTCCTCCCTCCTACGTTCGAGGATTTACCAGAGCAAGTGATGGCCACCATACGCCATCTTGACATCATCCTCCGCCGTGTCTTCCGGTTGGTCCCCCACTTCTAGTGAACTAACCTCGCCATTGTTGTGATCCTCCATAACGACGTTGCATGTCTCTAAGAGACTTGTCGTCACTTGGACTACTTAGTTGAGGCAATGGGCGATCGAGTCAACTTTGCCGAGACCCCTCAAACAACGGAAGAGAGCCTATGGGCTCAATTCGACTTGATTCAACAGTCAGAGGGTCTTCGGGAGACACTCGAACAAGCGCGTCAACAATTGGATGTATTTTGGACTTCGTTCGCTAATGATCTTGAACCATCCGATGCTGACAATGTCGCCTACGAAAATTTGAAGATGGAGATAGCATGTTACCTCTATCACTAGAAAAACTTTGATTATTTAGGTTTCTACTTTTTAAAAAAATCTTTGTAAAAAGCCACTGGCCATACTGTTTGACCATATGTAAACACAAAAATAAAAAGTATTTACTATCTTCTATATATATGTAATTGGTTTTGGTATAACAACATGATGGTATTACTGACCGGTAAAAAATAATTAAGTAATACATATTTACTCATGAGGATAGCCAAAAAATAGAATATTTTTTAGCTATATAAGGATCTATCATAGATGATTTAGTTAAGCAAACCATCTGTATCACAGATAGTTCTACTTTAGAACTGTCTATGAATTCTACCGTTATCACAGACGGTTCTTAGAAGAACCGTTTGTGAGAATTCATAGCCGGTTCATGGTTGGGCGTGTTTATGATATGCCGTGTTATTATATACCTAGCTAGGTCGGTCCTCATAGATCTGTCTTTCTTGCGCTGATTTGAAGGAGATGGCCAGCTTTAGGGAGTTCAATGAAAACATACCACTTGTAGATCGATTTACTCTTGGTGACTTGAGATTAGTATTTGCTTCTAATTATATGCTTCATAATAAAGAAAGATGATAGCTAGGTTTAGATCTAACTTGGTAATTTGCTTCAATTTACGAATGGGTCGCTACTCCTAGTTTACTTCAATATATTTTTACTATATATATATACACACACATATATATACCCCATATATATATATACATATATAGGAAAAATCTTTTTTTACTCCCAGTGTAATTACACCCACCCTCATTACCATCCGATTGTATTTAGATTAGTGCGATGCTTTAACGGGTCGCGGACGCAAAATCTTGCATATCTACCACACCCGTCAATTCGAGGCTTCCTTTTATTCTCCTTTCTGTTCGCATCACTAGATATTTCGCTAATCCCGTTTTGATTGACTCTGGATTTGTTGCCCCCTGAAATCCAGTTTTGCAAATCCCATCCTTGTTTGCTTCGGCCATCTCAATCCCGAGCTCTGGCGACTCCCATCCCTATTTGCTCTGGCCATCCCAATCCCGAGCTCCGGTGACTCCCATCCCTATTTGCTTGCCTACCGCCGGCTTGCGAGAAGAACCACGGCACAGGAAAAGGTTCCCATTTTTGCCGCATCTTGGGCCGCTGCACCGCCGCCCTGGGCCCTCTCTCTGGCAGATCGCTGGTGGCTTGGAAGCTGTAGATTTCTTCCAGGGTTCCGGTCGGCTTGGCGGCGTACCTGGGTGCCGATTAGGTATTCAGGAGTGAGCAAATTTCTTCACTGAATATACGCGGTAAGTTCTTCACAACAACTGAGTTTCCCTCTCTTTTTCCATTTGATTCCCACAGTTTTTTAATCAACATCAGTGCCAACTTTAATCCTGTTGTTTGTTGCATGTTCATACCACCATTTGGTTGCAAACCATTTTGTTTCAGGGCAATTGGTTTCACGAGTGGGAGTAGGTCTTCAGGAGTGTGGAGATTTATTCTCTGAATTTGTGCGGTTAGTTCTTCACCCTACATGTTCAGCAGATAATACTCCCCTGCAAGTATATCTCTATGATGTCTTTTACAGCTTCTCCTTCAATATTTCCTGTTTTATAGTTCAAAAAACCTCAATCTTCTTTGTATATATATATATATATATATATATATATATATATATATATATATATATATAGGAAGCCTCTTTTCTACACCGTGTAGTTACACCTATATCGTATCTCATAACGTAGGGAGTATCTCGCGTATATAGGGTATGTATGTAGTATATAGTATTTAAGATCATCTAGGTGGTATGAACAATTTTTCAGAGGTAGTATGTACATTTTTAGACATACTCCTTTTTATGTATATATGAAGGTATTTACAAAATACGCTAAAAACTATGGACTCCTGCAATTTTTCATGTGGTTCACATTGAAGTATCTTATAATTAGTATATGAGTATATCCAAAGTGATAAAGGAGTATTTCAAGTTCGTTTAGGTGGTATATTAGAGGTGGGTGTAACTACACCCGGGTGTAGAAAGTATTTTTCCTATATATATATATATATATATATATATATACGCATCACTGTCATTTAAGAGTATGTGCACGATTGCGATCTTCATTATTGTTTTTAGTTTTAACTCTCTCACTTACAGAAAAATGGAACATCACTAATATATTTTGCTACATACTACCTGATACTCCATCAAAGTAACACCTGCTACTATGAGAAAACCTCAAACTTCTTTGTGAACATAGAATACAGTATATATATATATAGCTAGCTAGACATCACTGTCATTTGAGAGTATGTGCATGGTTGTAATCTTCATTGTTGTTTTTATTTTTAACTCTCTTTCTTACAGAAAAATGGCACATCACTAATATATTTTGCTACTTACCACCCGATACTCCAACATTGTGACTTAAAAATCTGCCTTGATGTAACAGGATCCCCGCGAACTCCGGAAGCAATTTCTGGCAAATCTGTTGTCTTTCAAGAAAAATGAATCTATACTTCCAGACTATGTCAATCGTTGTTTGAAAGCATCCTACTGGAAATGACATCATGAAGAGAAGAAAGCTTCACCCATTTTTTGAATAATACACACAAACTATACTTTTGTTTTACTATTCATTTTTTCATTCACATAAGTGGATTTGAACACCTGCTACTTTTTTGTTGTCTACTCCATTTAGCTTCAAGGAGATTCTTCATTAATCAATGAATATTCGACTTCAGCAGATTACAGGATAGCCATACAACCAAAACAAATGTTTTTCCACATACTATATTCTCATTAGCCATGTCTACAGCACTCAGTTCCCCCATTCACATGAATCACCCGTGAGGAGAATACTTACTGTTCCTAAACAACTGTGAGGATTATTCTCCACTTCATGTGCAAACTCAGTGATTACTTTTCTGTTGTAAGGGTATAACACAGGATACATACTGTTTCTAATCTATTGTGTTTGCATCAGTTTGAACATATCCAACATGCAGTAGTATCCGGATTTTCAAGTATACATACTCCCATTCAGCAATACTACCTTCGTTTTCACACGCAGTAGTATCTGGATTACAGCAGTACTCCCTTTGTTTATCAATTTAGCCATAGTGGTTATCACTTTGGCAAAAAAAATGTCGGAATGACAACGTATTATCAGACTTATCTGCAGACCAAAACTGGGAAGGAAGAGCATTAAAAAACTGGACGAGTGAGGTTAAGGGGACCGTAAGGTCAACCCTCGCCGCTCGAACCCTTCCAGTTTTAATGCTTGTTTGCTCCAAACCAGGAGCTTCGTCGGTAGTAGGGAGCGGATTGACTTATTTAAGCATGTGCGCTTTCAGCTGCACTAGCGATATGGTACTAAATAACTGGACTTGTAGTTTGCTGCGTGCACTAATGGGCCTTTTCTAATTATTTCATTCGAACGGCCTATTTACAGCTTTTCGGTGGGCAACGACAGGATTTGGCTCAAACTTTCAATTCCTTCTATAGATACAATACGTATGTATGACGGAATGGATACATACACTACCTAGCATTACCATACAAAAGCTCGTGTATGGTACATACGCCTGTACACAAGCACCACCTAATTGAATAAAATAAGGAGATACATGTATGTATGCAGTTTGACATACATGTATTTAGAAAACATACTACTACTCACATCGGAGAGTGATGTTACTGAAAAATATCATACTAGTTCACGTTGTAGAATACATACTACTTCTCAAGTTTGAGAGTATGTTACAATTAGATGGAATTATGTACATACTTCCGATTGCTTGTTTGTTCTAATTCGGAAACTATTTTACGTGTTTCCAATGAGTGTTGTTAAAACAGATGCAAACACAATTAGCAAACACCAATATGAATAACAGCTATGGTGAATATCGAAATAGTGCGCAATGACAGAATTATGTGCCCTCTGTTATTACATTTTTTAAATGGCATAGAAAAAACGGTGAAGCCACAACAGTATTCGGCTGTAAATCATGGATATGTGCGATGATTAACTTTTGTTTTCATCTACATCCTTTTGTATGTAGATTGCCGACCACATGTGCTTTTGTTGTGACCATGCCCACCACACTGACCACAATACCTAATCTGCATTGACCTAGGGGCCATCGAGCAACCTTCTGTAGCAACCTTTTTCTTTTGAGCAGCGGGCTCTCCGTTTGACACATATCTTTTACCTTTCGGGCGACCTCTCCCCTTCAATACCTCTGGTGGGAGTATCGCATTTTGTTCATCGCCGATCATTCCATCTTCTACCATGTCATGCGCCAGAACATCCGTATGCACCAATTTCTCAAATTCTGTATTACTTGTAATGTCATATTCCTCCTCTTCAAAACCATAGTCACCATTTTCATATTCATCGTACTGCACCAGAAAAGGCTTCTTGCCCACATCTCGTTCACCACAGTAAGACCCTTTTTTTGCTGCATCTGAAGAACTAACCAAAACCTTCAGATCGGCCATCAACTTGCCCAACACCTCCATTGCTTTCTCATACGTTTCCACATTGGTATCACCTAGTCTTACCATTTCAAGAGCAGACCTATGCAGCAGGGTATGTCTATAGTTTCTTGACACCACTTCTGCTTTATCTTTACTATACCCATCAAGGTGTTTTGGGATTGAATCCCTTGCATCCCTTGTCCACCTCTTCATAATATACCTTTCTGGTATTTCAGTTTACCCAATCTAAATAAAAACTTGTCAATACAAGCATATGGTTAAGACAAATGAATACATGACACGACATTTTTTGAAATGCTGCAAATAGGTAGAGTATTTTGATCATACCCTTATAATGTAGCAACAGATGATCCCTAAATGCTCAAATAACTTGCAAACACACAAGAACTCTTTTTCATCAAGGTTGACTTGCAGTTCAAAAACTTTTCTACCCAAACCACTTGTAGCTTGTCTAGATTATTAGTAGCTTGAACTATATATGAGAAGCTCCAACCAAACTGTTCCTTGAACCTTGCAAACGCACTCCTGGTGTAAACTCGTGCAGCTTGTTTCTCTATAGGCAAGCTTGTAGTTATCGTCACCTTCTCCTTTAGTATGAACATTACACACAATCAACATATAGACAACACAAATTTCTGAGTAATATTTTGCACATATCATTAATAGCCTCACAGAAATTACCACAACATGTAAATCTTACCTTGTATGATTGATGCTCATCTGCCTCCTCCTCCTGGATTCTATCAAAAAAGAATTCTCATACCTTATGATGAAACCATTGAGCGACAAAGAAGGTTTCACATACTTTTTGAGGATGTGGTTCATGCTCTCACTCCTTTAAGTAGTTGACATTTTTGCAAAGAAATAAGTTTTGAAATATGCAGGTGCCCACTTCCCCCTCATATCCCACATTCTTCTCAAGTATGTACTACCCTCTAATTCATACTTCTGTAATAAACTTGTCCATGCCCTTTCAAACTCATCAATTGTCTGTGGCCCATTTAGTACATTGTGAAACTCCTCCTTAAACTTGCTTCTCTTCGTATATATGTTCCCCAAGTTCTCTTTAGCTTTCTTGAGTGCATGCCACTTGCAAACTCTGTGAAACTGTCAGGCCATACCTCCCTAATCGCAACCTCCATCTGATGGTAGTTGTCTTCCCAAAAAATAAATTTGGACGAAATCAATAAACATTCATCAGAAAATTATTTATATATTATTTTATAAAATCAAACATATCATTCCATACCTGTTAGTACAACAGATTGTTTCTTCCCATTCATAGCCTTAGTGAAAGTTTCGAACAACCATTTGAATGAATCAACTGTTTCTTCTCTCAGTAATACACACCCAAATACTACAGTTTGGTAGTGGTTATTAACCCCCACAAATATACCAAATGGCAGGTTGTACCTATTTGTCCGGTAAGTAGTATCAAATGTGACAACGTTCCCAAAATGCTCGTAGCTCAGCCTACAAAATGTATGTGCCCAGAATATATTTTTAATTCTACACACGCCATCAACAAGAATTGTGTAGAAGAAATCTTTGCTATGACATTGTAGCTCTTTCAAGTAATCAAATGTTTTCTGAACATCGTCACTGCACTCATCTCTCCTTATGGCATACGATAATCTATTTAATGATCTTCTAGTAAATGGTGCCAAAGAAGGGCCACCATGCATTCCAATGACCAAGCCATACATGAATGTCGGTGATACTCCTTATCTACCATTTCTGCAATGATACTCTTCGTCCCATCGTCAATAAAATTATGTGACCTATAGTGCTTAGTATGGCTCAAATCACGTTTCATGCCATGGTTATGTTCTCTCACAAAAGCAGTGATCTTCCATTCATTAGTCTCAGATGAACGATTAATCCTAAGCATAGCCTTACATCCTACCCTTGTTAGATTTTCCTTTATCTTGGGATCCCGGCCCTGCATATGTCATCAATCACCTATGTCAAATAGGGAAGTGTATTTGTATATTCTACTATTGTAACTACTGGTGATGTAACCATGAGACAGAGTAATGCATTACAAACACAAGATGACAGTTGACTAAACAAAGTATTCCACATAATCTATACAATTACGATTTTGCATAATCATAAGAAATCCCTATCACATAAACCCAAAACGCATTAACTTGAAACATTAATTATGTGCATAGTTTCTGCAACAACATACCAACACGAGCCATTGAATATGTAATCATTCATAGGTTTACAGTTTTCTTTCTACTCCATCGTTCCATTTGATCTATTTGAAATGAATATGGAGGGTGGAAATTGATTACTAGCTATTGTATGGCTTACGTTACATTTTAGTATGTACGTTGCGGTCATTAGCATCCGGACAACAAAACTAGTGCTAGTAAAACCAATTGCTATAATATAACACAGAAGCAAGCTAGAATATGACAGCAAACTACATATGACAAAGTAGAATATCTAGACGTTTCTCCCACTCATGAAACCAATTGCTATTATAACACAGAAGCAAGCAAAAATATGACGGCTAACTACATATGAATTTCTTTAGTTACCAGGTTAGCTAGTTTCCATCTAGATAAAACTCTTGCATCGTCATCACAGTGCCTCCCTTCCTGAACCTTTTCTTAAACCTCCTGATGCCAAAACCATTATAGCGTGCATATAAATTGTAGAACGCATATGCATCCGTTTCCTGATTGAAAAGCTATCCTAGTTTGGGCACCATGATCGCAGGGTCCAAATACAAGCTAGGAACTAGTATGTTTTGTTCTTCACTTTTTGTGACAACCTTGCCCAATCAAAAACCAATCAATGATTTGTAAATCATACCTCCAGATTACAATACATTGCTTCTTTCGGAAGAACATGAATACAACCTCTCCAAGGGTATGAGATCCATAATATTTTCTTTCTGATGGGAACTCCCTTGCTCCAATGTCACTCCTTCTCCCCTCACTAGTGTTTGCTCTGTATGAATACTCTCCATTATTCTTTGCCGACATTGCTGACAAATGACCGCAACAGACGCTATGAGATTAGATTTATCTCCTCTAAGGCGCAACCGGATTGTGCTCGGTTCAGATTAAACTAACGGAACAGGAATCTCCATTATTCTATTAGACAGGATATCATCTTCCTATCTTTAGCCAACTGACGTAAATTTGATGCATATCTTTAGGAGAGTTAGTTTCCTTGTATACGATATATGTTGTATTGAGTACGGATTGTATTGGCATTGTAATTACTGTACATCAACCCAATATACATACATTCAGTCTTGCTGCTACCGTTGCAGTTGTGCAGACGAGAAGGCCAAATACTAGTCTAGTTATGGCAGATATACTACTGCATACAGCAATTGTACATGGAATAGGTATTTAGAATACATACTACTTCTCACGTTATGGAAGTATGTCAAATACTATTATCATGTCATGGAAGAGGGGAGTATGTCAAAACCAACTCCCTTCGTTTTCACACGCAGTAGTATCCGGATTACAGCAATACTCCCTTTGTTTATCAATTTAGCCATAGTGGTTATCACTTTGGCCAAAAAAATGTCGGAATGACAACGTACTATGAGACTTATCTGCAGACCTAAACTGGGAAGGAAGAGCATTAAAAAACTGGACGGGTGAGGTCAAGGGGACCGTAAGGTCAACCCTCGCCGCTCGAACCCTTCCAGTTTTAATGCTCGTTTGCTCCGGACTAGGAGCTTCCTCGGTGGTAGGGAGTGGATCGACGTATTTAAGCATGTGCGCTCTCAGCTGCACTAGCAATATGGTATTAAATAACTAGACTTGTAGTTTGCTGCATGCACTAATGGACCTTTTCTAATTATTTCATTCGAATGGCCCGTTTACAGTTTTTCGGTGGGCAGCGACAGGATTTGACTCAAACTTTCAATTCGTGCTATAGATACAATACGTATGTATGACAGAATGGATACATACGCTACCTAGCATTACCATACAAAAGCTCGTGTATGGTATATACGCCTGTACACATGCACCACTTAATTGAATAAAATATAGGAGATACATGTATGTATGCAGTTTGACATACATGTATTTAGAAAACATACTACTACTCACGTTGGAGAGTGCTATTACTGAAAAATATCATACTAGTTCACGTTGTAAAATACATACTTCTTCTCGAGTTTGAGAGTATGTTACATACTAGTTCTCCCGTCATGAAAAAAATCTTCAAAGCATACAAGGAGTATTAGTTTGTTCAGCCAGACAAAGCATCCGTTAAAGAAGACTGAAAATCACGGCGATTTTCAGTACATGCATGAGATAACCCGAGAGAACACATAGCATCAGTAGATGCGATAATTACGGCACGAATGCTACTTCAGCAAGCTAAACGGGTAAATTTGCAGTCTGTTAAGAGGTTTGGGCGGTATTACTCTTTAAGCCAACCTAATAACCCAAATCATCTGGTGGTATTCCGAGATAGATGGACGGTAGATACCATGGGTGTAATTACACCTGGGTGTAGAAAAAAATACCATATATATATATATATAATTGCTTCATGAATAGTATGTAGCTAGCTACTTTAGATGTACAATTTATTAAGGTGAATGACAATTATGTGTAAGTATTAGGTTAGCTAACTATAGTAGCATTAATCTAATTTGACACTAATTTAATACATGCATAGCGCAGATACACTGAAGCTAGATATACATGAGAACCGTGTAAGTGAAGAGTACATTGATGGCATGTCTGCTTTTAAAAGAGCGACCGAGCATAATATGTTAAAGAAGAGAATGGAATATATGTATTGTCCATGCTTTGATTGCGATAATCTAAAGATATTTACCAACATAGCATAGATCAAGGCTCACTTGATTTGAAGTAATTTAAAAAAGAGATATACATATTGAACCAGTCACGGTGAAGAGAAGATTATACAGAAAAGTAGTTAGAACATCATCGAGAGATACAACGATATGTCAGTTGTGGACTGTGCTTTCGATGAGGATAGATTGCATAATAACAATCTGGATCAGATGCTACGCAATACAGAAAGGAACTATAGTAGGAGAGAGTTTAGAAAATTCGAGAGCTGGAAGGAGGACTTGGAGAAATCTTTATTCTCAGGCTACAAGCTGCAATACATAAGGTTATCATCCGTTTTTGAACAGCGAAATTGAAGGCAAGCAATGGTTGATCGACAAGAGTTTCACGGCGTTGTTAGGTCTCTTAGCAAACATTCTTTCAGAGGGAAACATGTTACCGAGAACCACCTACCAAACCAAGAAGGTTTTTTGTTCATTGGGAATAGAAGTAGAAAGAATACATACATATCCGAAAGATTGTATCTTCTACCGTAAAGAGTATGCAAACTTACATATTTGTCCAGTATGTAAAGAATCTCGATACAAGCATAAGAATGACTCCGATGATGACGAGAGCATCAAAGTGAAGCTTCTGCTAAGGTGTTATGGTATTTGCTTGTAATTCCCCGTTTGAAACGTTTATTGCCGAAAGGATACAAAATTACTGCGTTGGCACTCAGAGGAACGTAAGAAAGATGGAAAGATAAGGCACGCTGCTGATTTGGCCTAGTAGAGGAACATCAATAGGATGTTTGTAGATTTTAGTGTGGAACTAAGGAATATAAGGTTTGGGTTGAGTACAGATAAAATGAATCATTTTTGTCACATGAACCGCTGACATAGCACCTGGCCTATGAATGTATGCATATATAACCTTCCTCTTTGGCTATGTATGAAGTGAAAGTATATTTTAATGTCACTACTTATCTAATGACTGAAGTAATTTGAGAATGATATTGATGTGTACTTAGCACCATTGATGGAAGATCTTGTGACACTATAGAACGAAAGGGTACGGTATGGGATACGGACAAACGAGGGAACTTCACTCTGCATGCTATGTTGTTCTGCACTATTAATGATTTTTCTATCTTTGGTAACTTATCGGAGTTAAGTACAAAAAAGCTAAAGTCTGTCCGCACTGCTTAGATTATACTGTGAGTGTGTGGTTGAAACACTCATACAAAACTGTATATATGCATCATCATAGATTCCTTTAAAAGTATCACCTATATCACAAGATGACGAAATAATTTAACTAAAAAAAGGATGACTTAGCTCTAAAGCAATTAGCATAAAAGAGATCTATAATATAGTTGAAAATATGATATTGTGTTTGAAAAGGTGTGGCGATGACTTGCTGGATGGACACTTCATTGCAGAGGACGGCACCAAGCGCTAGCATGAGCTTTTACTAGTGACGCGATGGTTGAAAGCGACGGCAAGCAAAGATTTCTACAATGGAACAAGACGGCGCATGGGAAAAAGAAAGGAGTTTGACTACGGTTGTTTTCCCTACCACACGATCCCCTTTTAACATTGCACGACATCCTATTCTCATTTTAACTCGTTTCATGAAACCAATCCATCCTCTAAAATCCACACAGCCCCTTTTTATGTGTCCCTTTTCCTTAATTTATGCACAAATCCTCAAAATGATATTTTCCGTAATATTACAATAGTAGTGTTCTGAGATAAAGAAAAGAGCTTGGCAAGGACACAAGGAAACACTTAAGGCATGCAGTAGCGTTCCGAATAATGATGGTTTATGATTTTTACTATAGTTAAGTTAGTTTATTGGATATAATTAAATTTAAAAATTTAAAAATAGAAGCAACATGTTACTCTATCACAGATAATGCAAAGGAATATAGAAAAAATAAAACATAAAAATAACAAAAACAAAAAAACATCAAAAATATGAATAGTAAAATAAATGCTAAACAGTAAAAAACGCAGACGCAAGAAACTGTCGTGAGCGGCAACCTGGCGTCCTAGCTGGTTCTCCTGCTGTGATTGATGAAGCATTGATCCAAAATTTGCTACAGTGATAAATCATGGGTTGTAGTAGGCTTGTTGATGGATCAGTTGTTTACGTTTTCAAGAATAGGTAAGAAAATCTAGTGTAGGCAACAGAGCTTGGTAAATTAGTACTCCTAAAATCAAATCAAAATTGTCGTAGATATCAGGATTTGTTACAATTTTTTTGGGGGAATTCTACTGTGCAGTACCTATGTCATACCTTTTTGTGAAACAAGTGGTAAACAAAGATGAGGAAAAAAGTAGTACAATATATTTTTTCTGTGAACATGTTTACTTTATATATATGAGTTCTGCATATTTTTTCCCCTTGTTGTAATTAACAAATCTAGGCAGCAGTTAAAAAAATTAAATGCACCTGTTAGTCAGTACAACACTTCTTATACATATGAGTTCTGCATATTTTTCCCCTTGCATGTAATTAACAAAACTATGCATCAGTTAAAAAAATTTAATGCACCAGTTAGTCAATACAATCTGTTAAAAAAATTTACTTTGATAATCTGATGAAATGAAAGCAGTGTACTTTTGAGCATTAGTCATATGAAATTGATTCCTCTATTTCCACTGCTCAATGAAAAGTCCTGACTGCTTGCTTATCTGATTTGACTCACCTTGCTATCGGAGTACTTCTCATAGGGAAAGTCCCTTCGTGATGCAAACAAAAAGAAATGGGAGAAGTCCCTTCCAATCCTTAGAGCACCGGTGAGTTTGCAAATAGAGCAAAAATAGGAGATGTTTAAAAGAGATGGGAGATAAAAGTGAATAAAAGAAGGAAATTGTAACACCCCAGGACCCACATTATCCTGAGATACTACTAAACCTCTCCACAACAAGCCAGGTTACAAGATAAGATGAACTGGCAATATCTTATAAAATATAATAAGCTAAGCGAAAACATAATAAAATAAAAAGTAATGAAAAATATTAATTAAGGAACAACCATTAATAATTTTAACTAAATAAAACAAACCACAATCTAACATTATTAATTAAAAGTGATCAACAATGAGGAAAAAAGATAAATAACTTGAGACTTCTCATATTTATTACAGCATAAATCATGAAATGGTGTATAATAGTGTTGTGCCACTCTACCATTCTCATGCATGCTCAAAGATCACTTGGAAGGGGGAAAACAATAGTGAGATAAAAATCTCAGCAAGCAAACGCATTTAACAAGCTAATTAAACTATAAAAGTTTAAGGATCAACATTTATTTTTCACATTGACCATAATTATAATCTTAACCAGCATTACTACCAACAACCACAAAATATTAGCAAATAAATCTCGTTTGACTTCTTCATATCCCCAACCACTACCACTACCAATATTATTATAACATTAACAAATTTTTCCTTACTAACTTTATTATTTTCCACAACCACATCCGTTAACAACAGTTACCACAAAAGAAAAACCTCATGCCACAACCACAACCCCTACCATACCACAAGGGGGTGATTCCCACTCCATGACCACAGCCGCATTTCTTATACTACAAGTGACCCTCAAGGGCCAATTTCCACAAAAAACTAAGAACCTGCATAAGTATACAAATAATTCATCTACAATACATTGCATAAGTGTACAAATGATTCATCCACAATGTAAATGCATATGAACCACTGCACCCTTATCCAACAAGGTAAAAGTGTGCATCGTACTATGGCAATGTACGATGTTGTACCGATATAGTCGCAGCTATGCATGGCGATATCCACAATGCAAATGACATATCATATTATGCATGATATGATACCAATAATTCATAAGAATTTAATAATAAAGATCAGCAATATATTTATCAAGAATAATACCTCATAATCCATATATGATTCAACAAGGACAATGCCACCTAATCCACATTCGATTCACCAAGATCATAATCAATTGATTCATAGGGAATATTATCACATAAACTACAATATTTTCGTTAAGAATACTACCACTAAGACCACAATGTATTTCCTAAGAATACTGCCTCTTAGATCATAATATCCTCATAAAGAATACTACCCCACAACTATATTTGTTTCATTAAGAAAAATACCACATAACCACAATTAATCTATCAAGAACATAATCAATTGATTCTTAAAATGCTACCACATAGACCATATTAAAGAAAGCATGTAACAACGGCATAGCATCTCAAATTAAGAGAATTATCTAATGTGAATGTAGTATGATTAACGAGTTAAACGGTAACACATCCGCTACGTTTACTTGCCTCTACCGATGAAGCGAAGCGCTCACGCATGGTCAGGAGCGAAGCCACCTGTCCAAAATTATCTCTTAGCATAAAACTACAGTAAGGTATCTACATCTTAAGAAAATAAAAATACCGCTAACCCCCAAGCCCGACAATACCCTCTCCACTCGACGATCCTACGCCCAGCCCACTGCACTGCTTGTTTTTTTGTATCTTTAAATCTACTAGACCAAGCACAACCAATGATGATATTTCTGGAAACTACAGAGGAAAATCTACAACTTTCATGTAGACATCCTATTTTTAATCTACTGCTAAAAGGGTGTAAAATATCGCGGAAAACAGAGGACACACTCTACTTCGATGATCTGGCCAGCAAACTTCTAACGAATTCCACCTTCTAAATAATGCTCTAAAATTCTTTATTTTTCTCTATAAGCTAGTTTACATGATTTCTACAACTTTCGTTATTGTGAGCAAAATTATAAAATTCATTTACCCCTCTGAAACTACACCTGAACAACAATCTATATCTGATTATTCCTTTGCTGCACAACGAAGTTCCGGACTCTGTTGTGCCCAAATTCCATGGCCAAAAAATCTAAAAAGAATTACAGAAGGTAGATTTCGACGTCCTCTATAACTTTTATGTTGGCTAGATCTACAGAAAAAATCGTCTTGATGCTCCAATACAGACTAACAGTCACGCTGCACGAATCAATCCACGCACAGACAGTAAATTAACACTAATCGGTTAATTAGCCCGCTAGACCTCTACAAATTTTGAGCCATGAACCCTAATTACCTCTACTGGTTAGGGGGTGCAGCCCCCTTTGGGCTGGCTGTACGAAAGTGGCTGGCCCCACCCCTTCAGATAGCCCAAAACTCTCAATTTTAATTATTTAATTTTTTTAATTTTGGTCAATTCTGTAATTTTATTCCCGCCTCCCGCGATTCACCAAAAAATTGGGAAACTCCGCAATTCCGCTAATCACTCCCAGGGACGCCGTAAAGACGTTCAGGACATTACAGAAATACTCTTAACTCATTGCAACTGCCAGTCAAACCCGTACCTGCAACTGCTGATTTTGCATCCACGTTCGTTAATTCTCGACGGTTAGCAAGCAAAAAAGGAGATGTTCAAAAGAGATGTGTGACAAAAACAAATAAAAGAAGGAAATGCTCTTAACTCATTGCATCTGCCAGTCAAAGAAGTAAGTGAGGATGAAATCGAGAAGAACAAAGGGATCAAGAAAGAGGGGCCTTTTAGATCCGAGGAGACCGCGTGAATGAAATAGGGCATAAAAATTGAATCTTCCATCGAGACCCAATCGATCTCCCCAAATCCTACCCCCAAAAACCAAATCTTTCACCCCCGCAACAACTCAGATAAACATGAATCCAAGCCGCCAAAACAAGAAGAAAAAAAGAGGAAGAGATAATCACAGGAAATGCACTTAAATTGAACCCGTGGGAGATAACAGACCCCAAACCTCTTCTCAAATATCACATCTTGGAACCCAATTAGCTCATCCCCATCACCCCGCACCCAAGAAATCCCCTCCCCCACCACTCCTTCTGCCCCTCTCATATCAATGTGCAAGGAAAGAAAAACCGAACTAGGAAAGAACACAAGAAATTAAGAATTGATCATAAGTAGCAACACAACACCAATGTAACCCACGAAATCCAACGAATCCCCCCAAAAAAACTTCTAGATATCACCAAGTTCATATCTTTTCACCTCCCAAGCACACCCAAACCCAATGTGAGCAGCCAAATCACCGTGAGGAATGAGCCCATCATGACGAAAATATCCCTAAGCATCACAAATTTCTAAGAAATGAAGAGCCGGGGAGGAGGGTGGATGGACCTTGCTGCCCAAGGAGATGCACTCAACGTCGACTAACATGATGAAACTGTCGGAGTACCCCATCCCCCACCGCCCCCTCAACACCGACGCTACTCTAGTGCTCCTACTACCCCTCTCTCTCTCCTCTTCTCTCCAAGATGGAGAGTGGCGGCATGGATGTGAGTGGATAAGCAGTGGCTGCTAGTGCTGGGGATCAGGGGATAGGACTAGAGTGCATTGCTGGCTGTGGCGATAGGAGGAAGTGGGTCATCTCGAGCAATGGCAGCTAGGATGACAACGAGGTGGATGATGGGGCCATAGTAGTGGTGTAGGTTAGATGGGCTAGGAGAGCTTTCGGAAGTCAGAGTGGTTAAAGTTGTCATCTTATGTATTGAACTCAAGTAGGCATCGCATGCAGCAGAGGCGGAGGGGTCTGACTGTGAGGCCATATCGTAGAGGTCGGCGGCTGCGGCCATGGCTGAGGAGGGTGGCTATGTCACCATCCCTAGCTATGGTTAGGGTTTTGGGTCACGAGGGAGGGAGATGTGGCAAATCACGATGAGGGGAGGGGAGAGGACTCAGGGAGAAGAGATGGTGGGGGATTTGAGTTGATGACCATGCAGACCATGATGAGAGGTGGTTGGGGGAGGAAGAGGACTGTGCGGAGGTGGGCAAGCGAGTAGTTAGTTTTGTAAGGCGAGGGAGAGATGCAGAGAGAGAGGGGAGAACGAGAGGCAAGGAGTGAGGCCAACTAGTTGGTGTAACTCCTTTTGTGAAGAGGGATAGGCAAGGGGAGAATGGATGACGACCACTAACACGTGCTTTTAAAGAGTAGAGATGTACATAGACACACCATGACTCACACATGCAAAGAAACCCCTTAACTAACACTTGCACAGACTCCCACTATGACTAACATCACCAAAACCAATAACTCAACACACGTCAACAGGGCCGGTCTGGCCGTGGCCACCAAGCTGGTCAGATCACCCTAACACTCATCGGTCAGACTGCCAGCCCAAGACCGGCTAGACCACAAACCTATTACACCACCAGATTGTCTGACAGCAGGCCACAGGCTAGTTAGACCACCGCCACTAACAAATAACATAGTCACCAATAACAAATGGAACACATACCTTGTGAGTAATTTTTAGCCTCCTAGAGTTATGTGGCCACTCCATGTAGTGTGGTTGAGAATGCCTCTATGTGAATAGCCACAAAGCGTGCACCAAAATCCTTGCTAATCCATCAACGTAACTCCCACCATCTATGATCAAGTTGCATGTTTTATCTTTGATATTACACTCTGTTTGGAAAACACTCCACCGTTGTCCCTTTGTTTTAGTTTCTTTAACTACCACCTTTTTTATGAGCATGTTCATTCCACCTTTAGGACAAAAATCTAATTGATCAATAGTTGGGCCTGGTTCAAAAGGAATGGCCTTATACTCTTCATTCCCTTATAACTTTTCACTCTTAGATGCGCTACTAGAACTCACCGATGTGTAGCCATCTTTAGTGAGGAGCACCTTTCGTTGATTTGGGCAATCTCACATCATATGCCATCTTTTCTTGCATTTTAAGCACTCAATTTCTTTAACACGAGCATTAAAAAGGTAAACTAAAATCAGCTTTAGTTGCTTCTTTATCTCCATTGCTTGCATCCTTTGAAAGAGCCCTATTTGAATGGTGTGATGTCACTATTTTGGAGTGTGGCCCAACATCATTGTCTTGCTGTAATAGATGCCTCCATGAGCTTATTTGAGTGTTGATATGCCCACCCTTGGCTTGTTTGTGCTTCAATTATTGTTCAGCATATTCAGCTTGATGCACCAAGTCTCGGATGTTATAGTTAATTGACCATCTCCACCCTATCTTGCACATCCTCATTCAACCCATTGAAGAAATGTGCTATAGTAGCCTCACCATGCTCCTCCATTACTGTATTGATCATCAATATCTCCATATCTTTATAATATTTATTAACACTAGAATTATCCTAGCGTAATTGTTGTAGTTGATTATACAAGGTCCTAGTGTAATGTGCTAGAAAAAATTTCACCTCAAGATATTTTTCAATTGTACCTAAGTATCCAGACGAGCTTCCACATAACACAATTGGTTCCACTAAACTAGAGTGTATCCAGTGAACACAATTGACACCAAATGAATTTTCTTGTCCTCAGTGTAGTGATGAATGTCAAAAATTTGTTCGGACGTGTATCTCCCACTCAAGTACTTCTTCAGTTCAGCTTTACCATTGAATGACAGGATAGAAATTTTTACCCACCCAATGTGATACGGGGTCGCCCGATCTTCTCGACGTAGGATCTGGATACTCACGTGGATTTGATGAATCGTAGTGATCCCCCGTTGCCAATGCAAGAGTTAGCACTCTATAATTCGCCCAACCTCACGTGCTGAACTTCACGACCACCGATGAAGTTCTATCGCACTCCCAATTCCTAGCGGAAAAGATTGAACAATCTTAATTTCAGCGAACTCCCAATTCCCAATGGAAAAGGTTGAACAAACTTAATTTCAGTGAACTCCCAATTCTCTCAAGTTGATTTGCCAACAAAAGAACAAGAGTTTCTATTATCAAAAGTGGTTCCCTTTACAATGAGGGTCTACCCCTCAATATATAGCCTCTCCTTAAGGCTATTCAACACTAAACTTTCCATATGGTACTATTCACGCGCCTCGTTCATGGCGTGCAGTTCTTGTTCATGGGCCTTGTCTTCGTTCACTGATCTTGTTGACGGCCTGTTCATGGGCTGAATACTGTATCTCATATTCTTGATCTCCATCCATCGCCAAGTCTTCGAACCTGAGCACAAGTAAAATATTATTTTTAGGTAGTATGAAATTCTCATTAAAATTAATAACATATTCATTAAGGAGCAGGTTTACCTGAGATTGTAGTTTCTTGGCTCGTGCTCTTGTTATTGGTCCTGTTATTGAAGTCTCATTACTAGCTTTGGTATTACAAGTGATGTCCTCATCATCCTCCCCTTCTTGAAAAGGAGTCAACCTCGACTCTGTACAATCTTGTCCAAAGAAGGGTGATAGATCAGCAACATTAAATGTAGAACTTACCCCATAGTCATCACCGGGAAGCTCAATATTGTATGCATTGTCATTGATCTTGGCAAGTACTTTAAAAGGTCCATCACCACGGGGCATCAATTTGGATCTACGCTTCTGCGGAAAGCGATCTTTGCGAAGGTGTACCCACACTAAATCACCTGGTTCAAATAGCATTTTCTTTCTAGATTTATTAGCTTTGGAAGCATAAGCACGTACCTTCTTTTCAATTACCTCTTTGGTTGTGGCATGGAGTTTTTCATAAAATCAGCACGTTTAGAAGCCTCCATATTTGCACGTTCTTGTAGTGGAAGAGGAAGTAAATCAAGGGGTGTGATTGGTTTGAAGTCGTACACCACCTCGAATGGATTCAATTGAGTTGTAGAATGTACCGCCCTGTTATATGCAAACTCCACATGCGGTAGACAATCTTCCCACTCTTTCAAGTTCTTCTTTATCATGGTACGTAACAACGTTGAAAGTGTGCGGTTAACCACCTCCGTTTGCCCATCTGTTTGTGGGTGACAAGTCGTTGAAAACAACAACTTTGTCCCAAGTTTGGCCCACAAAGTCTTCCAAAAGTAGCTCATGAACTTGACGTCGCGATCTGAAACAATTGTTCTTGGCATTCCATGCAATCTCACAATTTCCCTGAAAAACAAATCAGCTACATGCGACGCATCGTCGGTCTTATGACAGGGAATAAAATGTGCCATTTTAAAGAACCTATCCACAACAACAAAGACTGAATCCCTTCCCCTCTTGGTCCTAGGCAGTCTTAACACAAAATCCATGCTAATATCTTCCCAAGAAGCACTAGGAACAGGAAGTGGAGTATACAAACCATGTGGATTGAGTTTGGACTTCGCCTTATGGCATGTGATGCATCTTTGAACAAACCTCTTGACGTCTCGCCTCATCTTTGGCCAATAGAAGTTATCAGCCAACATCATGTAAGTCTTCTCCCTCCCAAAATGCCCCATCAATCCTCCTGCATGAGATTCCTGCAACAATAACAAACGCACAGAGGAATCCAGAATACATAGCTTATTCATGCGAAAGAGAAAACCATCATGAATATGAAACTTATCCCACCCTTTCCCATCTTTGCAATTAGAATATAGAGCTGCGAATTCATGATCGGAAGCATATAAATCTTTCAAACTTTCCAACACTGGTACCTTTACTTCTAACTGAGTCAACGACACATGTTTTCTAGACAAAGCATTAGCTACCACATTCTCTTTGCCTTTCTTATATTTGATAATGTATGGAAAGATCTCAATGAATTCTACCCACTTAGCATGTCTACGATTCAATTTCGCTTGGCCCTTTAAGTATTTCAAAGATTTATGATCATAATGTATTATGAATTCCTTAGGCCAAATATAATGTTGCCAAGTTTCCAACACACGCACAAGAGCATATAGTTCTTTATCATAAACAGGATAATTCAATTGTGCACCATGAAGCTTCTCACTGAAATATGCAACAGGTTTTCTTTCTTGCATCAAAACACCACCAATACCTATTCCACTAGCATCACATTCAATTTCAAAAGTTTTTGTGAAATCAGGTAAAACAAGTAATGGTGCTTCAGTCAAACATTTCTTCAATTCAGCAAAAGCTTTGTCTTGTTTTTCTCCCCACTCAAAAATCACTCCCTTTTTAGTTAACTTATTTAATGGGGCAACAATGGTGCTGAAATCTTTCACAAATCGCCGATAGAAACTAGTAAGTCCATGGAAGCTACGAATTTGACTAACATTCACAGAATTGGCCAATTTTTAATAGCTTCAATTTTAGATTCATCCACTTCAATGCCATGAGATGAAACAACATAGCCTAGAAACACAATCTTACTAGTGCAAAAAGTACACTTCTCAAGATTGGCATATAAGCATTCTGTCCTAAGCACTTGTTTGATGTGTTCAACATGATCTTCCAAACAGCGGCTATATATCACAATATCATCAAAGTAAACTACCACAAATTTTCCAATGAAGTGTCTCAAAACATGGTTCATTAAGCGCATGAATGTACTAGGAGCATTTGACAATCCAAAAGGCATCACTAACCATTCATACAAGCCAAATTTTATTTTAAAAGCAGTTTTCCATTCATCACCATGTTTCATTCTTATTTGATGGTAGCCACTACGCAAGTCAATCTTAGAAAAAATAGTAAAACCACTTAACTCATCAAGCATATCATCTAACCTAGGAATAGGATGACGATAGCGAACAGTTATGTTGTTAATAGTTCTACAGTCTATGCACATTCTCCAAGTACCATCTTTCTTAGGAACAAGAATAACGGGAACGGCACAAGGACTAAGACTCTCGCGTACGTACCCTTTGTCCAAAAGTGCTTGCACTTGGCGCTGAATCTCCTTTGTTTCTTCTCGATTTGTGCGGTACGACGGTCGGTTGGGAAGATGGGCTCCCAGGACTAAGTCAATTTGATTCTCAATACCTCGAATAGGTGTTAGACCAACGGGTATCTCCTCCGGAAACACGTCGTCATAAACCTGCAAAACTTGAGAAATAGCACTAGGAAGAGATGTTAAATCATTAGTAGAAAGCAATGCACCCTTGTACAGCAATACAAAGTCCATCAAAGCGGGATCATCTTTCATCTCTCTTAGATCAGATTTGGTAGCTATCATGACTAAGTTTTTGTCTCCATCACTCTTACTTTTACCCCTCAGGTTTGGCTTGTGACTCTCACTCAGCTTTTGTGGAATCACACTCTTTGGTTCTCTTCCTTTCTCACTCTCAACTTGCACTTCAATCTTCTGCACATTATCATTTACAATTTGAGAAGGAGTCAACGGTAGCAGCACCACTTGTTTTTTGTTCCACCAAAACTTGTATTGGTTAGTTCTTCCATCATGAATAACAGCACGATCATATTACCATGGCCTTCCTAGCAGCAAGTGACATACGTCCATAGGCACCACATCACACTCCACCGTATCACGATAAGTGCCAATTTGAAATTCAACATCCACGGTGTATCCCACACTCAATGAACCTCTCTCATGCAGCCACTGGATCTGATATGGATGTGGGTGTTTCTTGTACTTCAATCCAAGTTTATTGCAAAGCTCCTTACTAGTCAAATTACGACAACTTCCACCATCAATGATTACCTTGCAAAATTTACCATCTTTGCTAACTTGAGCTCTTGTATGGAATAAATTGCAGCGCTGTTCATGGGAAGGCTTGGGTTGCACACTCAACACTGTCGGAGCACACACAAGTATAGGACCAACACCGAGTTCACAATACTCTATGTCTTGCTCCTCATGGGCATCATCATATGTCCCTAAATCAGCATGGTGATCATTCTCTTCTTCACTTGCAGAATCATATTCCCCATTCTCTAATATCAACATCGCTTTGTTATTTGGGCAATCCTTTTGCATATGACCACGACCAAAGCATTTGAAGCATTGAATACCGCTACTCTTCGCTGTAGAACCCACAGAAGAGGAAACACTAGCTGCTGGATTTGATGGCTTCCTTGCACTTGGAGTGGTTTCTTCCTTGCTAGATGATGAGCGAAAGCTTGAACCACCACTTGGAACTGTTCGTTGGCTTATTTGTGATTTAGAACCATATCTTCCTCCGCTGGACGGTGTACGTGCAGCAAAGGACGTTGATCTTGCAAACTTAGCATCCTCTTGCAATTGTCGTTCTGCCTTTGTTGCTTGATGTACTAACTCATAAAGATTGATATAAGGCTGAAAATTGACAATTCTTTTGACTTGATGGTTCAAACCTGAGAGGAAGCGTGCCATAGTTTGCTCTTCTTGTTCTTGAACCTTGGCTCGAATCATGGCTAGCTCCATCTCCTTGTAGTACTCCTCCACAGAATGTGCTCCCTGCTTCATATTCTGCAATTTATCAAATAGATCACGTTTGTAATGATGAGGAACAAAACGAGCTCTCATTTCCCGCTTCATCTCTTGCCATGTTGTAACAGGGTTTTCTCCATTCTCAGCTCTTTGAGTAATGACTTGTTCCTACCAATCTAAAGCATAACCTTCAAACTCAAGTGATGCCAACGTATCTTTCTCTCATCCGTATAGTGATGCATACGGAATATTTTGTCAACCTTCAATTCCCAAGTGAGATACTCCTCGGGATCTGTCCCACCTGCAAACTTGGGCATGGAAAACTTGAGCTTGCCCAATCCATCATCTTCATAGCGTGGACGACGATGATGGTCATTGTAATGCAAAGCAAAATCTCCATCCTCTTCCATCGCATGTGCAGCACCACCACGCCCACCACGGCCTCCACCTAGACCCTGACCACGCCCTCCATGGGCTCCTCCTCATCCTCCTAGCTGTGGTGGACGCACCACGTTGACCGCCACTAGGTGTTGCGGTGCAGGAGGTACATGTGCAGCAGCTTCTCCTCCTTGAACACTTGATTCATCGCCACCATTGCGAGCTTGTATGAGCCTAGTGAGGGCCCCAATGTCCTCTCGCAATTGGCGCACATTTTCATCAGCTTGTATCTCCATATTTTGCATATCCCTTGCAATTTGATCAGCAAAGCATCATGCTTCTCATAGAGTTGATTGAGCCCTTGGTGTAGCTCACGTTGAAAATGGCCTCGGAGTGCCCCAAATTGATGTTACTTGACGAATGTCTGAGTTTCATTTGTCCCACCACTCTCATCATGATGTTCTCCTCCACCTGACATGGTTAGTTATGTAAGAAACAAATAGCTGTGTATATAATGATACTTTGTGAAAATCACTCAATCTCACTATGTCCTCTCTCCAAGTAAAGTTCTTACCCTTCCGAAGTGAATTAAGGTCAATAAAAACTTACACCTGGTAGAAGTGACAACAGCACAGTGATGATCAAGCGAATTCAATAGTGTTCACTACTTGCACAACAATGGTTATATGGTGGAGCTTGGTATGAAAGTGTTTTCCTACACAATCTGAATTTTACGATATTGTAAGATCAAGTAATAATCCAAGCTAGAAATTTTGCCCAAGTGCTGATCCAAAAGATTTAAGTGAAGTATAAGAACGCACACGCAAAGATAAATATGACTTAATGCAAACAAAGGAATGAGCTAGCTGGAAGCAATATGAACGTAATGATGAGATAGCTCGTTTTGCATCAAGTACTAGGAGAGACGCTAGCCAATTGCAAATGAATGTAAGGGCACAAGATTGCTCCAGAAGTTAAATTACACAATCTGAAAATTATGATTAGAATTGGCTAACTCCAAATCGGCCAAAGCTCACTTTTTTTTTCTTCTTCTTGTTTTTTTTCTCTTTGCCGTGGCTTTTTCTTTAAACGGCTTGCCTTTTCTCTCCTCTTTTTTTGTGTGTAGGTGGCCGAACTATGGTTGTTTGAGATGCCTTCACAAGTTTAAATTTCAGCAATTGTGTAAAATACTCAAGAACAGCCCTATAAGCAATATTCAATAGCTAGTCTCAATTGATGAACAAAGTATGAATGAGGCTCACAGACTACTGTTCGGAGATATAACCAAGTGAAACAACTAGTTGAAACAACTAGCAATCACAGCACAACAGTAGTAGACCTTTTTTTTGTGGACAAAATGAATAAACAACGCAAAAGGAACACAACGATCAGCACCTAAACAAAAATTCTAATGGACTAAAACCTAATTAAACTCACGCAAAATAACAGATTAATCTAAAGGTTTGGATTTTTTTTGTGGCAAATTTTGGATTAATGGACTATAGGAAAGAAATAAATCAATCTAAAAACAAGGGTAAAGAATCCTACCGAGGATACCGCGCTCTGATACCAAGATGATACGGGTTGCCCGATCTTCTCGACGTAGGATCTGGATACTCACGTGGATTTGATGAATAGTAGTGATCCCCTGTTGCCAATGCAAGAGTTAGCACTCTATAATTCGCCCAACCTCATGTGCTGAACTTCACGACCACCGATGAAGTTCTATCGCTCCCAATTCCCAGCGGAAAAGGTTGAACAATCTTAATTTCAGCGAACTCCTAATTCCCAATGGAAAAGGTTGAACAAACTTAATTTCAGTGAACTCCCAATTCTCTCAAGTTGGTTTGCCAACGAAAGAACAAGAGTTTCTATTATCAAAAGTGGTTCCCTTTACAATGGGGGTCTACCCCTCAATATATAGACTCTCCTTAAGGCTATTCAACACTAAACTTTCCATATGGTACTATTCACGCGCACTGTAGCACACGCACTGTTCATGGCCGTACGGTTACTGTTCATGGGCAATACGGTTACTGTTCATGTGCCTTGTACTGTTCACGGTACTGTTGACGGCCTGTTCATGGGCTGAATACTGTATCTCATATTCTTGATCTCCATCCATCGCCAAGTTTTCGAACCTGAGCACAAGTAAAATATTATTTTTAGGTAGTATGAAATTCTCATTAAAATTAATAACATATTCATTAAGGAGCAGGTTCACCTGAGATTGTAGTTTCTTGGCTCGTGCTCTTGTTATTGGTCCTGTTATTGAAATCTCATTACTAGTTTTGGTATTATAAGTGATGTCCTCATCATCGCCATCATCACGGCAATATGCTGAGCAAAACCAACACCATCACACATGCCTTCACCACGGGAAACACCTTTGTCACGCATGCCTCTAGCACGGTGAGCACCACAGTAGTTCTGAGCTTGGCACAGTTGTGGAGCAAAGCCGGTCGCTAGAGAGGAAGTCCAATGACTCGATGACATGGTAGGGAACATGTCAATGCGGTGGCTGGTGTCACGAAGTTCTTTAATGTGGGTGATGATGAGGCGGTCATGGTCTGAACACAGGTGCGATGGTGCTTGGTGAGACACAGCTAGTGCAAGGCGCACATACAATGTGGTGCACAGAGGAACAGTTCGAGCGTAGGCAAGCACGGTGATGCATTGGCATGGGTCAATCGGCTCATGTGCGCATGTTGCATGGGAAGGGCATGGCCAGAGGGCGTAGTGCACCGAGTGCGTTGGCGCTGGCGTTGTAGGGGCATGACCAGCACACAGAGCACACCAGGCACGAACTGGGTTGGGCAGGGAAATGGGCCAACTGCCAAATGTGCTAGGCCCAAAATATGATTTCCTATTTTCTAGATTTCTTTCAAGTTTTAGCTTTGAAGTTCAAATTTAAATTTTCAATTCAAGCTGAAGCCAAACTTGAATCATGTTTGAATTCAAACATGAATTTGATTTGCATTAAGATTCCAATTTTCCAAAGCCCCAACTATTTCTTTTGTATGGCATTCAATTATAAGTTTCTAGATTTTGAATTGAGCTCTTATTTGAGTTTTAGCTAGGCTTGAATTTGAGAATGGTTCAAAATTTAGAATTTACATTATTGGACTTTTGACTTCAATTTTACTTCTCTTTCGAATTAGTTTATTTTAGGATTTAGATTAGGATTTATTTTAATAAAATGCACTTTGCATTTAAATTCTAGTTTCCAACCTAGTTTTCTTTTAACCAAATTTTGCTGTAATCTCTTGTGTTACTTTCTGGATCATCTTTTTAGATTTGAATCTTTGGTTTAATTTGATTCTGTCGTTAGCATATTCTTTTCTCAATTAATGTTCATATATTGATTTTCATAAAGGAACTTCGGTCAAAAAGCCAGGAAAAATCAAATGCCAAAGGAACACAAGCTAAAGATTTAAATTTTACACATTTTCGAGCGTCCCAATTTTGAGGATGTTACACAATACTCGATGATTTCGCACGAATAGTAGAATTTTATAAAACTTGTGTTTGGTTGGTTTGGGAAGTGAATGGTCAGTTCACTTGTGGTTTACTCAATTCCATTGACATATTTATTTATCACTCATTTTTCAAATCGTCTTTCCAATCTATTTATTGTATCTACTATAAATTATTACTTTCTACAAAATAGCCATTCGGACATCCTTTGATAAGCCATGCATAATTATATATTATAAATAATTTACTAGATACTCTATGTACTCATGCTATATCTATTTTTCCTCAGTTGCTAAAGAAGAACCATATTAGCTAGAGGTACTTGAAAGATGATTTTTTTTTACAACTTCACGGATTAAAGCTTTGCTTCCCAGTCAATTGCCCCACACATGCTGAATGGCTACTACGCTTATCTTTATATTTCACTGCTAGTTTTTGTTAGGTCCTTCAAGCTATTATTTGTAAGATTGGCCATAAGGTAGCGTTTTGATAATTATTAATATTTATGTCCTTCATAGTTAATTATGATTATAGTCGATATTGTATCTATGTTTCCACTATGTGTACTAGCGTGATCCTAAACTGGTGCAGAATACACAGAGAGTCCAGATTTTTATATTCGAGTCTTAACAATGGCAGCGGCGATGATGGATCCCATGGGGATGGCACTCCATAGTAGGAACGGGTTGAAAAGGTGCATACAGTGAGGTTCGGGAATTTGCGGAGATGGTTAAAATGACAATGGAGGTGCTAGAGTCTAACTGGATAAGGAGGGCTTTAACGGTGATGGCAGTGGCCGAAGACAGAGGACAAGATGTGGATCCAGCTTTGGACTACATGAAACAAGAAATTGATTGAGGGAATTTGCAATTCAGGGGATGTTGCACGAAATGATGTGAGTGGAATGATGAAGGCATTCCAGGCAACTCAGAGGAAGAACTGAGGTGCAAAAGGGAAAAATGGAGTGAGCGTGGAGTAGACAAGGTTTTGATGCGGTTCATGAGGGCCTTTTTCATAGCGAGATGAGAGTGTTCTTCTGATCGAAATCTTGTGCTGACTTCAATTTGGGGGAGGGGACAGACACGACTTTTGTGCCACCCATGCAAAGATATGAATGTGCTTAGCCTTTTGCTGTGACTACTATTCATGAATAGTGGCTCTAGTGCTATGCCAATAAGCGACACGAGGTGGAAGATGAAGCCTACCAAGGGGCCCTAGCTATCTGTGGCGGAGGGAAGAAGAGAGGAGAGGAAGCAGGTTTGACCAAATGTGCCTTCACATGGGAAACAAGGGAAGAGACAAGGTAGTTGTGGACGACACCGCGTGGGCCAAGTTTAGGCCTGAACAGCAATGAGATGGGCTGGCTCCAAGGAATTCGGCCCGCGAACTAAAAATTAGATTTTAATTCTTTTCTGATTTAATTAACTACATAAATCAAGTTTGAAATTTTAAATTTAGTTAACCAACTTAGTAAATTTCAAAAAATTTAGATAAGCACTATAAATTACTTCTAACTCAAGGAAATTATTTGCAATCCTAGTTTAGGTTTTAATAAAGGGATAATTCTTAATATACCACTCGAAAGAATAGTTTAGTCCGGAATACCCGTCCAAAGAATGACTTTCACCCCCATACCACCCCAAAGAAGTTTAGATTCAACATATGTCATTTCCTCTATTTTGTTGCAAATTAAAACATTTTCCCCTTTTTGGGCATGGGAAAGAACTATTTTGCTCATATGTCCTATGTTTTCATGATTCCAAGAAATAGCACTCCTCTAGTCCTACCATTTTCTCTGGTTCAACTGAACTGATAGTCACCTAATTCGATTGTGTAACTTGTACTGATATCCATCACGCTGAAACTTTGAGCTTTGTGAAATATTTAGCCTAGCCATTGAGTAATAAAGATGGCGGAAAAGTAATTTTGATCGGGTTCAGTCGAACAAATGAAACAATCGAATCACATGGTATTTCCTAGAATCATGAAACATTGGACACATGAACAAAAATATCCTTTCCCATGGCAAAAAGGGGGAAAGCTTTAATTTGCAATGAAACAGAGGAAATGATATATGCTGAATCTAAACTTCTTTGAAGTGATATACGACGGAAGTCATTCTTTGGAGTGGTATTCCAGTCTCATTCTTTCAAGTAGTATATCAGAAATTATCCTTTTAATAAATTGCATAACTTCTATTCCAGCTACTGGAATTAAGAAAACCACTTTTTTAATGTGGAAAAATTTGAAAATGCAGAAATGATAATTTTGAAATTAATTATACAGATTTCAGTATTTTGGGACGTAACACGACCAGCGGGCAAGGGGCGGTAGCGGAGGAGACGGCGGCGACAGTAGTCAACGGGGCAAGACGACAAAGCAGATGAATGTAAGCCAGATCGCGGTTTCTGAGTTGTCCAGTTAGAGAATGAAAGGTCTGGATTACTCCAAACATAGGGAAAGGGACTATCATTTGACGATGTACCAGGCAGTTCAGACTTCAGAGTTCTTTCACACTTCTTGATCATAGTACTTCTGTTGCTATATATATTCCTAAGCATGCGATTCAATGTTGAAATACACATGTCTAAAACATTACTTGAGTTCTATCAAATTAGTTTTCTGAACCTAAAAGTAGAAGGTCATCATATTGATCAAATTGCATACTATTAATTCTTGTAGTATACATTTGAATTTTCATAAGAAATTCGTAAGTTCTTCCTGCACAATCTCATCATTTTCGTAAGAAAAAAGTTCAAATTACTACCTCAAGTATAGTCTAAGTCCGATAACTACCTAAAGAATGAAAATATTTACTTAACCCCTGTGTTTGCTAAACCAGATCAAAGTTCACCTTTTACCCATATCCAAAACTAATTTTACTAAGTTAATCAATTTTATTGACTAGGATTGACACATAGAACCTTTTACTCCCCATCTCTATGGCCATCACCTTGGCCGTCTCCGAGCCGCCGCTGGGTTCGACAAGGGCGCCTACCTCCTCGCCCTGTCAGGCTCCTTCCTTGCAGGGGTGGCCGAGGTTTGCGCCGCCGTCTGGGTGGCCGACGACTTCCGCGGCCGCCGTGCCGCTGGCAAGAAGTTCGTCTACGCGTCCGTCGCGCCGCTCCTCGTCTCCGTCGGCCTCTCGGTGGCTTCTTGCTTTGATAAGTCGCGCCCGATCGAGACCATGCATGCATGCGTGGTCTAATAATGGTGCTAAGCTCCTCCATCAGCTGAGCACGTGCGTGCATGCATATGCCATGTTGTTGGTTTGTATTTGAATAATTTAATAATCAGTTTGTGTCGACCATCATGCGTACAACTTAACTTGTTTCAATTCAAGTACGCACGCTCATTATTTGCATGCGTATGCATGGATGTCCTACGTTTTGAGGGGTAAAAGATTCTATGTGTCAATTCTAGTCAATAAAATCGGTTAACTCAGCAAAATCAGTTTTAGAGATGGGTAAAAGGTAAATTTTGATCTGGTTTAGTAAATACATAAGGTTAAGTAAACATTTTCATTCTTTAGGAGTTATCTGAATTTAGACTATACTTAAGAGTAGTAATTTGAATTTTTTCCTTTTCGTAAAGACCATCTATATAAACAGTCTACAACACAAGTAGCCGATGATCCACGGTACCTGGGAGATGTCACCATCCATCTTCCCTTTAAAGAAACGAAACGTGCACGTTAATCACAGGGCTATACTTAATACTACGTACTTCACTAGATTAATTCACAAGCTAATGCGGTTGAATAATTGCAAGAATATTAAACTATTTCATTCTCAAGCAGACCAGACCGATCTATATATCGACCTGTTCGACTGCCAAAAAGAAGAAATCTCTCTTGTGCAGAGCTAGCAATGGATCAAGTCATGGCACAAGCTCCTGCCGAAAGCGTTCAGTATGTTCTGTGATTGTTTCTCACCCTACGGCCCTATCTGGGATCACTGTCTTGAGTACTGGAAAGAACGCATAGCAAGGCCTAACAAAGTTCTTTTTCTGAAGTACGAGGAAAGGGAAGGTTGGAGACTGGGTAAATCACATGAGTAAAGAGACGGGGAAAAAGTTAGATTGCATTGTGGAAGAGAAACTAGGGATCTGGTCTTATCTTTTGATGTGTGTTTTTACTCATTTGTTGTATGTTTGGGACATGAATTATTCGTAGTATATTGCATAAATAAACATGTCAAATCTTCATAGTAATTTAGAGCAAAGGAATCATCTGTTGTCACTATTTGTTTCATTCTCTACAAAATTTGTATGAGATTTCTGCATTATAAATCGACCAATTCGCTCCCATGAGTGTTTCAGTTTGCAAGCAATTCTTCTGTTTCTACCATTAGTATTTTCTACCCCTCTACAAATATATAAGTCAAAGATTAAAACTGATTAACTACACGGTTCCCATGGTGACATTCTGTGGCTAGGTTGTCATTGCTAGTTAGCGTGCCATGATGAGGTCTTTTGGTTTTGCTAAATTTCCCCTTACTATTTAGTGCCAAAATTTATCCTTACTAAAATTTGGTCATAAAACGAGCTTTTGATTTCAAAAAGAATTGGCAAGAATATAACTGACATATTAATGCTGATAAAGTCTTGCCAAAATTCTACCAGCAAACCAACTTTCGTGAACTCCTGTCAATGCATACAAAATGTAGCTTTCTTTGGCTAACAAATATTCATGTCACAATATATAACAAAAACATAAAAAAAATGTTAATTATCTATAGCATTAAAAACAGGATTTCGATAATCTTGATTGAGCATATCCTAACCTGTGTATTAAGCTACTACCATGTTTCTTAACGTTTGTGCATTTCCTTGGGATATCGTCTCACAATGTTCGCTATATTGTTATAAAAATGTTAAAAAGAAAAATATAGTATTAAGCTACTCCTACTTTATTGTTATAAATATGTTCCTTGGTTATAATATATCATTTAATAGTCAACCTGTAACGACCCGCACTATTACCATGGGGTAATAATGCTAGTCAATGGATTCCTATTCGTTTTAGCCGATAAAACATCGCTCTAACGAATAATAAACCTATCAGAGTATTGCAGCAGAACAACAATTAAAGATAGCATAATACATACATTCACATATAGCCACGCAGGGCTAGAGTTTAATACAACCTAATTGGTTCAGTTATTACAACGCCAACCAAAAGTTCAAACAACCTTCTAATTACACCAAAAAGGCAAGAGTACATATACCATATCTTGGAAGTATATATATACAATATACTTGAATTACCTATACCTAAGTAGTGAAGTCCCGACTATTTATGCACCTCTAATCATCCCAGTCATCGTATGAGGGATAACCCCCATACGGCTCCACCTCAGAACCACCGCCCTCTCCTGGAGAGTAGGGCTCCTCTGGACTAGCTTCGTCTCCCTCCCCAGTCCCGGTGAACTGGACATCCTCTATGAAAGGGGATTAATACAAGGGTGAGTATGGAGTACTCGGCAAGCTTTTTATATAACAAAGTGCATTTTATGCTTCTATCCTTTCTCCTGATCATTCATTCTCATTTGCAATCCCAATGTTGTGCCCATAGGAAAAACAAGGTTTTGAGTTGTAAAGATTTCGATTTCATTAATTTAAAAGCTATTGAACATTTGTATGAATAGCTAAAAACTTCCACAAGTTTCCGTAATCTCCTTTGCCGGAGACAGGTATGAATTCATGATTTAGATAGCACTGCGCAGGCTTGTACCACTTTACCCATCATCATTCTGATCCTAGTAGCTCGTGGAATCCCGCATTTCCTAATATGCGGTTCTCAGATCAGAATACAGAACTTTTGTATCTATCTCAGTATATTATATCTCCACCCAGTTATTCTCAATCGGCAGCCTGTGCGATTTATTACTCTCACCCAGACTCACCAAAAGTGACATAACTGTTGGTTGGGTCGGTTTGCTCAACCCTACCCAACACTCCACTGCGCTAATATATGCGCGCCCCACCTCTGGCATGCAACCAATCCTGGGTTCTTGTGACTATCGATCCCTCACCCCCGGCTCTTTACCAGCCCTGGGTGCATCTCCTAAATAATACTTACCCCTATGGAGAATATAATAACTTTGATAGTACTACTAACTCTGTCCGTCCGTAGACAAAATGTTGGCTGATACGATTTGATATGGTCCATTCATACAGACGAAGTTTGTAATTACTTATATTATATCCCATGCAGAGGTCCCCCAACCTGCCTCTCTATCACTTGCCAGAGGCAACCTCTGCCCGCCTTTTTATCCTCCTTTCTTTCTCAACTGATTCTCGATTTAAATAGTTTTCATTGCTATGCAAGGTGATATTAGAGTGATATCAAAGTACTTGTATTTCAAAATACCCAACAAGTTGTTCAACAAAATGCTTGCCTGAGTTATATAGAGAGTGCTAAATCTCCGCACTACTCCGATATTCTTTCCCTGGTGAGTTCGAACCACCTTCTGCAATAATAGTGTGTTGCTATATTATTTACAGCTTTGATGAAGAATATAATGAATTGATACAATGCGGCACTATCGTCATAAGGCTTCTAAATTTAGGTTTGGTAACTGGGTGGACTTTCGAAGTGTTGAAATTATGTAATTGGTTATTCTTTTAACACCCAATGAAACTAATTTCGATTTAATGCGTACAATTCGAAGATCATAATTCGACATGGAGCAATAGCTAGATTAGAGTTTCGAATGAGTTTATAGAAACTATCACTATTTCTATGCCATCAAAATTTTAGGTGCAGGTTCTTAAACAAATTTTCCCCCTCTTAATTTCTATCCTTCTTTCTTCAATTTTTTTCACCGTTCTTTCTTTTCTTTTAGTCCGGCCAGCCCACTCCTGCCCCGGCCCACTCCCCTTTTCTTTTCCCCTTGCCCGATCCCCCTTCTCCTTCCTCTTGCGCCGCCGCCTCCTCTACATCCCTCTCACGCCGCCGCTCTTCCTCCCCTCTCTCTCTCCCCCCTACACGCCGCCGCCTCTCCCTCTCTCCATCTTCCTCTCTCTTTCGCCGCCGCTTCTCCCCTCCTTGCTCTAGCGCCGCCGCCTCACCTCGCCTCTCCCCCTTGCGCCGCCTCTCCCCCTTGCGTTTCTCCTACCTAGCGCCGCCACTCTCCCACTCCACACCGCGCGCCTTCTACTCGCCGGCCTGCTACGCCATCCCTACTAGATCCGAGCCTAGGGCCCGGGTCCGACCTTCCCCCGTGTGCGCCGACTACTCCGGTCACTGGATCCGTGGCCTTCGGCCCGGATCCGGCCCTGCTAGGCCCGATTTACCCTTCCCATATGATTCTTGTAGATGTCATTTTCCTGATGCATGACCCTTTAAATTTTCTGAGCACAAGTGCAAAGGGTTGGCATGTATGCGTGTCGTGGTGGCTAGGCATGATGGAGACCGGTGCCACCCGCATGCCGGGGGGTGCAAGGTGGTGCTCGGGGGCGCGGTCTAGCCGCCGGCATCGCACTGCTGCCTACCTCCAACGGTGGTAAGTCTTCCTCTTTTTTTTTACTCCTACCTTAAGTGCATGCCAAACAGGTGGTGGTAGTGCTCTATTGTGATGGTTCTATGTGGTGATATTGATGCTAAGAGCTCGTATGGTTGCTAAAAGCTAGACAACATATGCTATTGAAATGCTAGTATGTTCGGATTTGTGGGCTACCTCTTTCTGGTTGGATGATTGGATGGTCTCGGCTGAGGTGGTGGTGTTGTTGGTGGTGCCTTTCTGGTTGCTCGTGCGCCGACTAGTCCCAATGATGGCCTCCTTCTTGCTTGCGGCTTGTGGTCCCTTCTGTTTGACCCCTTCTTGCTTACTTCCAGTTGGATGATTCTTGGCTGGGTGGTGATGGCTGGGTTTGTGGTTGAAGCAAGGTTTCGGTTTGGGGATGGTGAGACAGGAAGGTGACTTCTTCTTTTGCTCCTTTCGGCTGGTTGTGGTGCTGCTGTTTGTCGGCCGTAGTGGTGTTTTCTAGAGCTTGTGGTGCTGGCCCTTGAGCTGGCCGTGCTGCTCCGTGCTGTGTGGAGCTCTGTGGAGTTCTCTGGATGATGGTGTGCTGGCGGTTGGCTAAAGACGCGTGGGTTTCGACTGGTGCTATGTTGGCTTGCTGGTTATGCTGGGGAGGCTCTTCTGGGCCGTGCTGGTCTGATGGCTTTTGGGCATGTGTTGGTTTGATGTTCTATTGCTACAGTGTTTGTGAGGTAAAATAGGTTTGTTTTTGTCAATGATGAACCCTAAGGTTGTGAGAGGTGCCGACTGCCCCGACGGTCAGGTATCTCCATGAACGGAATGCCCCGCCCGAGATAACCTCGAGGGCTCTGACGGTAATTTCTTCTTTATTTCTATTCGTTTAAAGACATTGGCTCTTTTTGTTCGATCTCTTTTGGTATAACATTACTGGATTACTTCGAAAGAAAAGGTGAGTGTGGTTCGACGACAAGTCCACTGTATGAAATGGTATAACATGTACTAGGATCTATTCTTGTCACGGTGTAACATGTGTGTGTAATATTCTTAATGTAAATGTAGATGTATGAGATGAACCTTATATGTAATTTGTTTTCCGCTGTTGTAATTGTGAAACATTAATAAAGTTTGAGTTTATCTAATATCTACACTTCTGGTGCTAATGTGCGCAATGGTCGCGACTGGATCAAATTACGGCGTGATTTATAAACTAATTGACTTAATTCCCACTAACCAATTAAGCTAATTAATCAAATAATTAATACTAATTATGTTTAATTAACTAATTAAGGAACGCGGGTGTTTCACAACATATAAGGTGCAACCCGATCTGTTGAGGCACCATATAAATATATAAACAAACTCATCAGTTGCACCCTAAGAGGTTGTTTGGATCTCAGGTGTCATGTTCTGATACCCCTCTTTATACGTAGTAGTTCTAAGATCGAGTTAGAGTTTACAAGATAAAATACAAGTATGCGCGATATTGAGAACCAACTAGTAGAATCTTGTTGATAGAACCGAAAGAACTGCGTTGAAGCAACCATGACTAGAGAAAGATTTGGCAAAACCGACCACAAAATCAGAGGGGGGGTGAATGATTACGGAAGCTAAAAATAAATTTTAAGACTCTCCCTTAAATACAAAATCTATTTAAGTCTCGTTTAGATTTCTAGATAGAACACTGTATCCTCACTAAAACTAATCTCAATAAAAAACCATAATTCCGATTGATTTCAAACTATGTCAGAATAAACTAGACAAAAATATGGAACTAACCCAACTGGAAATACGTCAAACGGAGGTCTAGAACTCGAGATACAAAATAAACAAGATCGCTGATGCAGATAGTGATGAGAATTGATTAAGCCCTAATTATGCAATTAAGCAAAATCCGTAAGGAATTAATCAACCAAACTTTCCAGATCACAAACTTGATGCCCTAACTATATTAGATGGATCAAATCAAACCAAAGCTCACAAACCAGAAATTAATCTAAAACAGAAGCTGCGCAAGCAAGCACTTTTTACTAGTAGCTTTCAATCCAACGAAGCAATACCATTACCAAAACATGCAGATCTAAAGCAAACAAAAATAGCATCACGTGAAACTAGCACTTGCATTCATTTATTGAAATACTAGAAGAGTTCACGTATGCATGCATCATCTACCAACACCATGCATGCATTCAAAAGACTTAAAGCTATTAGTAAAGAAAGCTAATTAGCAATAGCCTAATTACCTCTCCTAATCACCTTGATACTACTACTCTTGGCCGAACACCCACATGCATGCATGCAGCCACGTCTTTTCTCTAGAAACTCTAATAGCAATTCTAAAACGTAGTAGCCAAATAATCCAATGCAAAATGCTAATTAGCAATTACCTCTAATCTCGTATGGCCTTCCTCAAGTCAGTGCATGCACGTATGCCATCTCAAGCCAAACAAAAACTTGATTAGTGCTTACCTCTTCTGATCACGCACATGCACGCACAGCATGCAATCTCCTTATTCTTTTTGCATGTAACAACCACGCGCCTTCTTTTTTCTTTCCAGATCAAAACCGCGCTGCCACCTTTTTCTTTACTCCCAAAAATTGTGGCAGCACAGAGCAAATAGCCGCCGGCGCTATATACTTTCTTTTCTTCTGAAAAAACCACGGCTCGTCGCGCAGCTTTTTTTTTCCCCCTCAGAACGAGCCGCCGCTCTCCCTTTTTCTTTCTCACGAAAAAGCACAGCCGCCTCTATTCTTTTTCTCCCGGTCGCCGATCGCCTTCTTTGCTTGTTGAACGCTCGCCGCTTTTTCTTCTGAGAAACGCTCGCTGTACCGTCGTTAATTTTCTGCTGAGAATTACGGCGCCCCAACTTTTCTTCGCCTAGGAACCAAAAGAGCCGCCACCTGCTTTTTTTCTTCTACAAGGATTCACGGCCGCACACGCACGAAAACAGAAGTCGCAAGAACCAAAACGGCCGAACAAAAACGGCCGCCCTTTCCCTTTTTTTTCTCAAAAGCCACGGCAAGCGCACAAACAAACCAGCCACACTACCCTTTTATTAGTCTCTCTCCTCAACCTACTCCAATACATCATTAACCCTAATACAACTTATCCTGGGCCTTTTTGCCTTAGCCAGGCTTTTTAGCCTACTAATTTTCAAGAGATCCAAAACCCTTCATAACATGGATTTTTTAATTCTTTTTACGCTTTTGATTTTTCCAGCCTTCCACGTGTCGAAACCTCTAGGATCGCACCTCCTGTATCTTCTCCACGCATCATCTCCACGCGCATTATTCTCTAGCCTGAACATCCCGTATGACATTCTTGACTGATAGGACCTCAGTTCCTCTCTGAACTTAGTCCCGAAACCTCAATTCCACCCGAACCTAGTTTCAGTCCCATCATCGACGACGTTCCGCCTCAAACAACACCTACACATGAATAAACACGCAACCACGTACGAGCACAAGTCTACGACTTGACTCAAGTCAATCCGCACAATACCTTCACACGAGCGTATCATGCAATATTATCATATCACCATACTATCACAATCATATAAAGAAACAACACACCATAAATAATATCATAACCAACGTTGTCAATTATTCATCATCTAGCCTAGACCTGGTCACATGGTCTAACACGAACCCTCCACCTAAGAGCTCTTTCTTTGTGTAGTTTCATTAAACACACCTCCTATCCCTACAACCCTCCATACCATATTTTTGTACCGTCTCCAAGATCCACCTCCTCGTCAGTACCACATGGTTGGTCCCACCATATTTTCCTTCTTCCAACAGCTCAAACCTTTCGCCTTTGCGGCTGCTAGATTTTTCTATTGTTTTTACAATTTCGCATATAACTACAGATGAGATCTAAGTATCTACCATTGATGACATAGTTTTCTTCTCCGGATTACACTTTTTATTAGATCTCTCATTGGTTGCCTTTCCTTTAGGTTTACCCATCAATCAGTATCCTCCATTGCTCCATATATTTTTCATGATCACCTGCCATTTGTATGTAACTCATATAACTCTACCTCAAAGTGATACCTCACCACCTTCGAGTTTGAGCGACCTTATAGATATTAGATTCTTCAAGTTGAAAACATACCAAACTCTCATTAATGTGCTATGTGCACCATCATACTTCTCCAATGTAACTATTCCTATCTCAGTAATTGCACACTTCTTGCAATCCGTCAAGTGAACAGTTCCATTCACGGGCGTGGAGATCCTTCATTAAACATCTCTCTCGACAAACATACATAGAAGAAACAGCATAAATCTAATGTACATCCATGAAAAGTACCTAATTAATTAATGACATGTACATCCGAATTCTATTTCGCTACTGCCACTGAGCATGCAACTTTCATTTTCTTTAAACTTGGATAATCTTTTATCTTGTGACCTTTCTCATCACATAGCTAGCATAGACATGTGCCCTTGCTCTTGCCCCTTGTTTTTCCTGTTACTTTTGCTTTTTCTTGCGGCACCTACACCAATGCTTGATCGTCCGAGGATAAAGATTCCAATGGCTTCTTCAAGGACTTTGCCTCTAGTAAATATGCAACAATTTCATTGAAGTTAAAAATGATTTTTCTGATGACAATATTCATCATCAATTACTCTCGTGATGGTGGTAGAGATGTGCCAATATAACAAACTTATCGTTCTCCTTAATTTTGCTCATCCACACTTTGTCAACTGTGTGATAAAGCTTGTTGAAGACGTTGAGATGGTCAACGAACTATGTGCCTTTCTCCTTGCACAACCTGAATGGTTGCTACTTCAGTACCCACCGGTTTGTAAGTGAGTTCGCCATGTACAATTCTTTTTAGTCCTTCTATAATTTCTTTGGCAAATATGTCAAAGAGACACAGATGGATTGTTCTAATAGCCTTTTGGTCCAGCACTTTTTAGTCTTCAGCGGACATTTTTTTTCTAGTTTGTCTCCTTTAAGAGCAGCGATTATCTCTTGTTGGACAAGAATATCCTTCACCACACATTGCCACACACCAAAATTTTATCCACTGCCAAATTTCTCTACTTATTTTTATATCGTCAACATTGATCTTGATTTTATGCCACCTGACACTTTGCTGATAAGTTTTATGTCACTTCCCCCAACATCAGGAATTAGAAATAAGTTTTCAGAAAACTAGTTTGAATAGGGATCTAGGAACACTACAACAAAAAGGGTCATCACAGACGGTTTGAAACTATCATCACAAATGGTTTTCTGAATGTTTGAATTTATGTGCTAGTGATAATCGGAGGTTATCATAAATATTTGTGAGCCGTCTCTGATAAATACAATATAGATGGTTAGTAACTAGAACAGTCTATGAAGAAAACTATTACAGATAGCTCAAACCAAAAACCATCTATGATAATTTTTGCATCACAGATGGTTGATAGATAGAACCGTCCGTGATATCACAGACAACTTTTGGTTAGAGCTGTCTGTGATATATCTCTGATAGTTCATTCTATACATAATTTTTTTTTCTGTTTTTTGCTAGCCCTTTGAAAACAAGCAATATAGCAGCAAATAGAACATCGATTCCATTAAGATTAGAATCTACCATTATAGCATAACAAGATAACAAATATATTACCCATCTAATACAGCAAGAATATGGCAACAAGACATCTCCTAATCCTATGAAGTCAACTATTTAACAAGGCAAAAATATATAAGAAGCAGAGATCCTAACAGATAGTAGGAGCTGGATGCAGCTGGATGTCCTTAATGCCTGTCATCAAGGAAGAGAGGAGGGGATCGGATGGCGGTCGGATATCACCGACAATAAAGGAGAGGTGGTAGTAGCGTCACCTTTGTGTCACGACGAGACACTCTTATGACACTTATGATAAGCGTGTCTTGTGCACTGAACCGTGGTAGTAGTCTCGGCGTCGTCGAGGGGAGGATTTAGGAAGCTAGGAAAGGGAGAGGAGGGTTAATAGGGGCAAGAGGTGGGAGAAACCGGTGCCTGCCGTTCGATGCGGAGAGAATGGACGAATGAAATCAAAATCCTAGGGGATATGCCATGAATCGGTGATGTGTCATTATCACAGACGATTTATTATACGAACCATCTGTGATAATGCACATATCAGAGATGGATTGTTATACAAACCATCTATGATAATATTTGCGCCACCGCCGCTTCGCCTTCAGCAGTCAATCCCCGAGTGCCACATGTTGCTCTGTTCGGACCGTCTGATCGTACTCAACCCTCTGGACCGTCCGATCGTCCTTACCAGAGACAATTTGTTATACAAACCGTCTGTCATAACTCTCAAATATATAACCCTTAAACTTTCACACTGTTTTGGCTTTATGTGTAGTGCGGTGTACAATTCCTTGATACCACAAACTCAATCACTTCTAAACTATCCTCTCTCTAATCATCTTCTTCATCAGATTTCTCAATAATGGCATCTAATATTCTTTTTATCTCCTTCCTCTCATCTATCCATAATGAGTTGTTCGGCCGCAACCTTACACAGGAGACTAACAATTTACGTCTGGAGTAGCTCCTCTGCTCATGCCCTGCTCTCCTTCCTCGACTCACTTCCATCTGCCAGCTGGACCTCAATATCCACCGTCGACAGAGGTGTCACATTTTTGCTCAGGAAAGGGATATCGCCCTCAACCTCGTTCTTCTCTTCCATGTGCGCAAAGTGGAAGAAACTCTTGCGGCAATAGAGAGATACATGAATAACCTTACTGATCAAGTAGAAGTAGCCGATTTTGAGGAAGACTATGATAGCATCCTCTTTAAGATTATGGACCATGCTAATGATTTGCCCAGGCTAGAGGAGGAAGTGGAGAGGGCAAAGACAATCTTTATGACATTCGAGAACACAGTTGCTGATCCTCCAACTCTAAAAGTAGAAGAGGAAGCATATGAAGTCCAAAAGATCAAGATATGGGAATCTCTTTCTGTGGAACTTTTGTAATACATTTGACTTGAATTTGTCTTTTTGTAAAAGTCATTAGTCATACTTATCTGTTCTACCTCAGTAGCTTCTATAGTTCATATGACAAAGGACAAAATATAGACGGTTGTAAATAAAAATCATCTGTGATGGTTTTATAGATGGTTCTTACTAAAAGCCATCTATAATAATGGACAAAACACAGATGGTTGTATGTAAAAACCGTCTGTGATATCTTATAAACGGTTCTAATTAAAAATCGTCTGTGTAGACGATTAACTGATGACACTTAAGAAGAGCGCATCGGTGTAGTGGAAATAGTTGATCGTTCTCTGGTCAATTGTCTCCTCTTTGTGATCGTCTCGATCATCACCGTAGTCGTAATAGCGCCTCTACTGAGGTTCACACATCCAAGGAGAGAACACTATGCATCGGTGTGCTAGCATTAGCGTACACGGCAGGGGTTATGAAAGGTGACGGCTAGGGTTTTGATGGATGCGTTTCGGGATCTCTTCTCAGCCCCGCATCTTTCCTTATATAGCCTCTAATTGGATCCTTATCCGATACTAGTAGAGATCGTATCCCACTCGAAGACTATCATTCGAACTCTTATCGTTCTAGCTCATTAAGTGTGTGACCCTGTAGATTTATGTATATTTGGCCATGGGTCGAAAACTCCTTTTTGGTCCATAAGTCGGTACTAGTCTCTAGCAGGACATAACGACTTCTAAACATATATAAAGATCATATCAGACGAGCCTATATAGTACTTTTGTATCGATCCTTTTGCCTCATGATACCAGATCGAACTCAAGGCAAGAAACATGCCATCCTATGATAGCTCGATTCTTCACTCAAAGCTGTAGTAGATTACTCAGCTGTGATTGACTCTTCAACCATATTTGGCATGTCCATGTACTTTCTTAATCTAATCACATCGAGAAGCCCAAAGATATCTCTCTTGTTATATAGGAGGGATAAATTCTATCTTGATTGCTCATATTCCTCCGCATGTTTAGTAAACCCGAAAGCTACCTTTATGATTACCTAGTCATGAAGTAGTGCTTGGTAACCTCTAAGTAAACTATTACATATGTAGAAAATAATGACGACCGTAAATCTAAGGATCCTACATACACTAAGTATGAGATCAACTAATAACATTTAAGAATATAATAATTTTCGCAATGTCTCATAGTGGGTCAAACCAATATCATGTTCTCTAACATGTGTCCACATTATTGATTTGATATCACATATCCATAATCTATGAAATATGATATCAATCAATACATATACTGATTTGTAAATTATAATTGTCCCACATAATGATATAATATCAGAGATAATTTAGAATAACATCAAAATATAAATGAAGAGTTTCACAAGTCACATTCTTGTTGATCAATATGAATGATATTTATTCAAGGGACAAAAATAACATATTATTCAAAAGATCATAAATATAGAAGTGATACAATTATCTCTATGATTACCTCTAGATCATATTACTAACACATCTGTCGTCCCGGAGTAGCTCGGCAGGGCATTGGCGCACGGTAGGGCGGACGGGCATGGCAGCACACGGCCAGACGAGGAAAACGAGGTGGGCCCGGGTGCTGCCGAGCTGGCCGGCATGGGCGAATGAGGGGGGCCGGAAGAAACATATTATTGGAAACCAAGCTTCAATGTTTCGGTGTGATGTGCCATTGTGCCCTTCTTTTTAGTAAACGACAGCTGCATTTGTCTCGAAAGTCCCTACGAGGCATGCCATTTCAGACATCGGTAGGTAAATACGTTGCTCGGACTGGTCAGCCGGCAGATAGTTCAGCAACAGAAACAAAAACTTCAATAGTAATTTGAAGCCGACAATGCTGGTGGTGAAGCCCAACTCTTTCATACCGTCAGACTCTGAAGATGCTGGAAAGGTGATTGGAATCCAAATCGCAAGTGCTTAGTTATGATACTCCATCATCTCCACTGTGAGCCTGTGTTTGATGGCCGAGCTGTTCGAGGACAATGCATTGCCAAGTTGTGCTAATCATTCTTCAAGTGTCCATCCAAAGCAAAAAAAAAAAAGCAAATCATGGGTGGATCGGTAAGAAATGATGATAAAAAAATCACTGAAAATGAAAGAGTTACTGACGCTGCAAAGTGTCCATCCATGTTGGGAGCTGTGGCATAGAATATACATGCAAACTTGCGTTTGTATTAGTACCTTTTTCAGCACATGTTTATATCAGTTGAGCAAAACAACTCCATTTTTCCTCTGTCACTTAAAAGTGAGAAAAAGATGTGAAACTTTTTTTCTCTCTAACAGATTTTTATGTTACAAATGTTCAACATTTTTTAGATCAACCTATACTTGTGTTGCCATCCAAATTTCGGCAACAACTTGTAAACGGCACGCTGTTCTGAGAAGGAAAGCTACTAGAGCTTGCCAACTGTCTGAATTTTTTGTAACGAGTAAACATACGGTTGGTCTTCAACCATAAGTGCTAGAGGATAACAAATACAAATGAACAACTTGCCTTGTTGTTCAGATTCATCACACCTACCAATTATTCCATGGATCCAGTTAGGTAGGTTTAGTTTTGAACTCACACAGGAAACAACAACAGAAATGCATGAATCCTAGTTTCAGTCTTTCAGATGCTTTTGCGCAGCAAACTGTACAGCCTAAAGTATGCATCTTGTTTAGCATCTTGCTGCTCGTATAGCTGTAATCGTATAGCTGTAACAATTCATAAGTCTACCTCCTAAGCTTGTACGCCACCTGCAACTTGTGACATATTGCTTGAACTTAGATAGAACTAGTGCCTAAATTGAACATTGGGCAGAGAGGACAAAGCTTTCAATTACCTCTGGGCCATAGCAGCACATCTTTGCTAGCGCACTCTCCCACTAAAGCAAAGTTGTCTAAAATAAGAAGCATATCTAAACTTAACATGGCGAAGATCAATTCCTGAGAAAAATAACAAGCTTTCGTACAGAAAGCATTATTCTTGGAAAACTTCGCAATCCGAGTGACTATATGCTCCAATTGTCGAAGGCTTAAACATAGACGACAACATGCATTCAAATAAATCTTCGTCAGAAGAAAACACAGAAGTTTATATTGACATTACAAGGGGAATGAAGACGAACAGCTAACAACAAGTAAAAACTACAGAAATACATGAACAATTGGTAATTCCCTCAAATTTCAAAATCTTGCTCTTCTGATAGTTTTTAACATGGTTGCTGCTGCTGCTGCTTGGGTTGCTCACATTGCCAAGCCCAGACTATCATAAGATCAAGGGTGAATTGCCTGATTTTCTTGTGAGGATTCGAGGGGATATATGAGGACCTATAGAGCCCATCTATGAGCCATTCATGTACTTTATAGTACTAATAGACACATTCACTTGGTGTATGCATGTATGTCTATTATCCACCAGAAATCATACCTTTGCCAAGCTACTTCACAGATTATTGCATTAAGGGCAAAGTTTCCAAATCATAGATCCAATCCAGAAGAATGGATAATACTAGAGAGTTTATCTCAAAAAATATTTAATGACTATTGCATAGCCTTAAACACAATGGTAATCAAGAGGATCAAGATGATCGCTAGACCCTTGTTAATGAAATCTAGTCTACCGACTACATGTTGTTAGATTTGGACCCGACCACATGTTTAGGTCCAACCGGATTTACTTTCCGGGCCACAAGTTCAAATAGGCTGAACACAACTAAACCCACAGAGCAACAAACTTATAAGTGGTATTGGACCTCCTCCCTCCAAAAGACTAGTCCTATAGGTGAGGACTCCCTCACACTTATAAGTTATGATTTCTCCTCTTCCACAACCAACGTGGGATTATTCCTAACAATCTCCCCTCATACATTGGTTGGACACTTCTGCAACTATGAGATCTAAGGAGATGTTAGACACCTGGGCTCTGATACCAATTGTTAGATCTGGACCAGGCCACATGTTTAGGTTCAACCGGATTTACTCTCCGGGCCATAGGTTCAAATGGGCTGAACACAACTAAACCCACGGAGCAACGGAGCAACATACTTATAAGTGGTATTGGGTCTTCTCCCTCCAAAAGACTAGTCCTATGGGTGGGGACTCTCTCACACTTATAAATTGTGATTTCTCCTCTTCCACAACCAATGTAAGATTATTTCTAACACATGTTGTGGGCATACTATATTACATGTATCGGCATTAATACAACTTCGGCCATTTGCATACCATAAGTTATCACCTTTCCAATTAGTGTGTTGGAAAGAGCCAAGTATTTCCCAACTATATACATTCAGTGTACGTCAATAGGCCCCCACCATAAATTGAGAATTTACATGGGATTTAAATCTCTATCTATAATAAAATATTTGGAGCCCATGACAGGGGATCTGCTAAAACAAAGATTTGCTAACACTGTATTCAATGAAAACTATTCAGAGCATTAGGGGGAGGAAACGACATTAAGTCGGAATACCGAAACTATCATGGAATAATAGTAGGCTTCATAATAGTGATCTATAAACTAAAGACTCTAACAAAAGGTTTAGAGGATAATGGATTTGCAAAATATTGTAAATCAGCTGCTAGATTCATTTACCGATCATAACGAAGTTACAAAGTCGCATATACCAATGGTAAATGCATCTGAAAAAGTAGAACCATCCTAGGTTTTGGGTTCTAAATCTGACTCCACCACTCTTAGTAAGAAGAGGGGGAGACCTCCTAGATAGAAGGATCTCAAACCATGGAGATGTCTGCAAAAGAGATGTATCGAATAGAGGAGAAACTCCATGAACCAAACATCAATGAGAAACGCCGACACTAGGACAATGAAACACTTAGATTTACTATTTTTGGAAATAGTGGAGAGCTCATAGATTTAAACAAAGTTCCAATTAAATTGAACAAAGAGTTTGCCACAAATTATGTGAAAATAGGACAATTCTTTTATAGACAAATGTATCCAAATAGCAGCTACTTCATCTCAAGGATTGTCTTCCATATTGAAATAACAAATCCAGAACCAAAGACAATTGCAGAATGCAAGAATAGTCAAGATTGGGATAAATGAAAGGAAGTAACCGAGAATGAACAAATATCACTTAATAAGAGAAAAGTCTTCGAACATGTGGTCAAGACACCTCAAGATGTTATCCTAGTTGGACACAGGTATGTGTTCATACGAAAGAGTCATGAACATAATGAAGTGGTAAGACACAAAGAGTATGTTCTTTTCGGCTTCTCAAAACGGCTTTTGACTTTTGCTATAGTATGTAACTTTCAAATGAAGTATTTTTTTTAAGACGAAGTCTACAAGTTAATTATAGTACACGTTAAAAGCTCAATATCTGTACCATCCAAAATCGTAAGCAAGTATCTCTCTCTCTCCGTAATCTCTATCACAAATAGTTAAAATTTAAAAATTTCAGTCAAAAACCATAAGCCACAGCCATATCAAACATGCCCAAAGAGAGATTAGTAGCACAAGGTTTATGTAGAGATCTAGTATCAGTTTCAATGAAACTTACTCTTGTGATGGATGGCACAACCTTCTGATACGTTATAGCTATGACAGCACGAATAAATTTGAAAATGAAACTTATGGATAATGTGACTGCCTATTTGTATGGGTCACTAGATTTTGAAATCTTCATAAAGATTCCAAAGGGATTGAAAGTCCCAAGTATGTGCGAGAATGAACATCATAGAATGTATAGTGTCAAGTTGCATAAGTCATTATACTAGTTGAAATAGTTAGGTCGTATGTGGTACAATCGACTAAGTGAATTCCTTTTACAAAAGGGATACATAAACAATGGAGATTGCCAATGTGTGTTCATAAAGAAATCCAAGACTGAATTACATATCATCTCTATGTGTGTTGATGATATGAACATAATAGGAAACATGAAAGACATTCTCAAGGCAAGTTCATACTTAAAGACGTAATTTGAGATGAAAGATTGGGATGAAACCAAATACTGTCTCGATTTGCAGATTGAGAATTTGCTTGAATACATATTTTTGCATCAAACCACCTACACCAAGAAAGTGTTGGAGATATTTTATCATGATAAATCTCATCAATTGAGTACACCCATGATCATTAGGTTGCTGGAAGTGGATAAAGATCCACATGGACCTAGACTAGAGAATAAAGATACATTAGGGCCCAAAGCTCCTTATTTAACTAGTACAAGACTATGTGCCCTTCTTCAACCACCCACTCCACAGGCCATGAGGGGATCCAGAAGTCACTGCACCGTCTCTATGCTGCCTTCCACATTATGTAGGACCGCCAACTAGTACATGACTATGTGCCCACATGTACCACCTACCTACGCAAGAAGACAGAGCACCTGCATCCGGCTAGTCTTCTACAACCCTTGGTCATGCCATCTCAGGTGTGGGCTGACATCTCGATGGGCTTTGTTGAGGGCCTTCCAAAGGTCCATGGCAAGTCGGCCATACCCACCTTCGTCAACCACCTCTCGAAGTATGCCCATTTTCTACCATTGGGACACCCTTACACAACAACATTCGTGGCATGTGCCTTCTTTGATGACATCGTCTGCTTCCATGGATTTCCATCTTCCATAGTGAATGATCGTGATCCAGTCTTTAACATCATTTTTGTCGTGATCTCTTTAAGATGGCTGCTGTGCGTTTGCACATGAGTTCAGCCTTCCTTCCTCAATTGGATGGCCAGACAAAGACTCACTACCACACATGGGGTCACCACAAATAGTTTTTTTTACCATCATCAAAGATAGTTTCTAAACTATCAGAGATAACAAATGGTTATCACATATCGCTCCCAATCTATCTATGATAAGTCACAACATAGATGATTTTTAAAATAACCATCTGTGATATCTTGGATATCACAGATGTTTAATTAATGCAAAAAAAATCATCTGTGAAGGTCTATGTATCACAAATGGTTTTGTGTTAGAAACCATCCGTGATAGTTCTTTGTATAGCTAAAAAAATTATGTTTTTGGTTAGTCTCAGGAAATGCTAGACATGCCCTCTGAAAACAAGCAAAAATTAAAGATAAATGATAGATAAGTGAATTGCAACTAAAATGATTTACAACTCAAAGTAAATTACAACTCAAAATCAATTAGAAAATAATGTCCACGTATTGTCACCAGAGTTACAATTGAATCAAATGTTTGAATATGTATTAATCGATGCCGCTAGAGTGAAACTCTTCTTTCAAGTCAATGACCTCCATCATCAAGGAGGAGAGCCATCCTCGAACGTCCGAGTGTTTGTTCAAATCAAATATACTTGATTTGATTGTCATACCCTATCGCTAGGAGGAGTAAAGTAGTAAACATATATATATATATATATATATATATATATATATATATATATATATATATAAATTGATAATTAGAAAATAATTACTGCGAGATTGATAAACCTCTAGATCATTCATCTTAGCACTCATAATTTCCTGCATATGATGGTAAACATAGAATGCACATAGGTTGCCTTGTAGCTATTGGTGGCACTATAAAAATAAAATTACATATATAAGAATAGTCAGTTCGAGATGCATTATTATGAAGTGTGATATAGGATTATTATGTTATAGCAAATACTGAAAATCGTATCCTGTGTTGCAGTGCAGCGCTCGAATATTTATGTCTCCCTCTCTCAGCAACATAGGCATTGAATGACCTATGTGATTCCAAATGATTATCCTCGGCCATTGCAAATGAAGGGAAGACTATAATAGAATTATCTATAAAGAAAATAAGCATACCATCAAGTGTTTGTTGCACAAGGTGGTCTGAAATGCAGCTGCTACTTTCTTGGGATGTAAGGAGACCCCAACTGGACTAACCTCCATGATGGTCATTCAGCTCTTGGGTATTTTTGATATGCCTTAGCCCTCTTGCTTAATTGCTACTTTGGTATGGTCATTGGACGCATTCAGCAAAAATAAGCCCGAAGACTATGTGGACGCTATCTCACTTGTTATCTATGAAGCATTCAAATTGCATTTCAGTATGGGGCATTCAAGTTACTATCTGTTTTCTTTTCTTTTCGAAAGAGAAACGCAACACAACTAAGCTATAGTTGATTGTTGGTCCTAATTATGCGTTACTTGTCTCCCTAAAACAGTTGGCATCCCTAAATGGCAATGATGGTATCTAGCAACCAGAAGTTGAACACGTTAGATAGAAAAGCAATAAAGCATTATTACAACAAATTACCAACTCTTCAACTCCCTAATTGTGCAAACCCAAGTGGTGGTGTGGCAGCAAGGGGAAAGTGAAAGGTTGGAGTGGGTGAGGAAGATAAAGCACTAAAAACTTCAATACAATCCACCACTCACAAGTCACAACTATTGTGTTTTCAGCTCACATCTATATGACATCATAACTCAAGCCAAAGGAAACATATGATCAAGCAATGTGCTCAAGACTATTATTCGCCCATACAAGGAAAAGTGAAACCCAAAAATCTTAGTAATGGGTTCAGCCGTATATATTTGCCACTTTTACACATATTGAATTGGCTCAACAACCATCTAAGCAAAAGATCTAGAACTTCCTTTACAACATCTAAACATGAAAACGGTTTCCTTGATGTTTGAGCTATCTTAATCCACACCACTCAAATTGAGCACCCTCAATTCCTCATGATAGCATGTTGATGCAATATGTAAAGCATTAGTGCACCGAATTTACAACTACGAAAATGGTATCTCAAACTCTTCGCAACTGCATGGAACCAAAGCCAAAATGTGGCATTGAACATGATGACAATGACATCATGCACCCCATAAACCCAATTTGATATCACGACACCAGAGATACAATACTACAATCTAATATCTTAGTAGTCACTTGTAGCATCAAATTTAAGTCATCAACCCTTCTGTAAGACCTAATTCTCCCTAGCACAAGCACACAACGCTAACTCAAACAGATCGAGCTGACGCGTCCACGGTCTGCACATCGAGTAACACAAGGCGCATCCAATCCTATCCGGCACTTCAAATAACAACAACCAGAAGAAGTTAAAGCGGAGGCAGCATCTAGAAGCTTATAATGTAGCGCTGGTAGAACTTGCACTTGAGGTGGTCGATTACGTTAGGGCGAGAGGCGAGGTGGGGCGACAGAGGAAGCTAAGTAGGCCCAGATCTAGTAGCGAGTGTGTTGACGAAAACCTAAGTGTGCGTAGGAGTAGTGGGTTGGGTTTTTGCCCTAAGTATCTGTATATATAGAAGAATATTATCATAGATAGCAAATATAAAAAACTGCATATGATAAGTCACAACACAAATGCTTCCATTCATAACCTGTTTGTGATAAGTAGATCATCATAAATGGCTATATCAAAAAACCGTCTATGATAAGTCTTACATCACAGATGGTTATTACGAATAATCTATGATATAACACAAACGGTTTGTGTAAAAAACTATCGATGATAAGTAAGTTATCACTGATAATTCTTACGCTAGTAAAATCATCTCGAGATAAATACGCTACAACTTAACACTAACAACTTCTGTAGAATTATTTGTGATGAAGTGTCTAGTATAATATTCACTATAGTAGTGGCTGTCAATAAAGTCATAGTCATATACCTGACTTGCTTCACGGACGACCGTCTGCGCGAGTGGTCGTGGTGGCTGCTATGGGCTGAGTAGTGCTACAACAACACCTCTTTCCATTTAGCCCTATGTGCAACTCCGTTCTAAGTGGTCTATGGCCGAGAGCCACTGTCCCTCCTGTCATTCGCACAGGGCATAGCCAAGGTAGACGCTGTGGAGAGCACCCTGCATGACCATGACTAGTTTCTAGAGGAGGTTCGACAGCGCTTGTTTGCAGGCACAATAGTACGTGAGGTGCTACTACGACACCCAGCACCGAGAGGTGCACTGAGCCAGGAGATTGGGTTTGGCTCCAGCTCCTTAATCGCCAGCAGGGGCGGAGCCACCGGAGGGGCTTCATTATGCTCTAGCCTACCCACGGTGGCCGGAGCCCCCCAGTCCCCCACCCCTCGGATACATGCCCGCAGACCTCGAGGTTGGAGGCCACGGCAGCGGCGGGCGGGGACCAGGAGGCACCAGGCCAGATTTGACCTCCTCAGCATCCGCTGCGCCTCCTCCCCCTAATTGCCTACTGCTGCAGGATCGTCGACTTCAAAGTAGCGGCCTCTCACCGCTCTACTCTTGGCTCCTCCTGCGCCCGGCCGCCTGCCCACACCAGGATCGGCGCCCACAACAAGGAAAATCTTCTGCAAATGATCTAATTAATTCCAGCCCCAACAACTAGGACCAGCAATGCTCTGTTTACTTCAGAGCTGTACCAGCATTTGCTCGCTAGTAATTGTTTGTTGCATTTTTTTGCGCTTTTCTGCATCGTGTCTAATTCGTGCGATGCACTGAAGCTGTTTGCTCAAATGCCTCTTAGGAGATTTGGTGTGTAATGTGTTGCTGGTTTCCTTTCCTAAGTTTCCTTTGCAGATCTCGGTCATGTTATGAATTAGGGGAATCGAATTTGATCTAGTATAGTTGGTTGCTGTTGTGCAAAAATGGGCTCATACATGTTATTTACTTATTTTGAGTTCATTGTTTCAAGCTACATTGCATAAATGATACCAGCCCCTACAGCCGTCAGTGTCTCGATACATTAATTTGTTGTCTTCCGTTGATTCTATGCAGATTTAATTTGTTTTACTTCTAGTGGTTTTTGACATAAGCTACTTCTCTATATCGATTCCTAAACTTGAATTAGTAGAAGTGAAACAGAATGTGCTAAACTGGTTGGCCAAGGTAAATTGCACTCGCCTGGGTCAAGTTCCCGATCCTCCTCCTGAATCCTGATTGCACTACACTGAAGCGCTTTTCTCGGGGGTGGGGCTCATGTGAGGCATCTCCCCATTCGACGTTGATCCATTGGACTCCGCGTCAGATCAATAGTGAATAGGTGTGAATAGGTCTTTTTCTATTCGCCGTTGATCCAGTGAGTCCTATATCAGATCAGTGTTGGATGGGAGGCTCTCCCCTATTAGATTTTCTTCCCTCTACTCCCTGGTTCTTCCTGTAGCCTTGGTGCAGTCCCTGGCTCCCAGCTCCTAATGGGTATTCCTGTTTATGTGTTCGTGCTTGCAGGTGCAACCATGCGAAGAGGTGCATAGCTGCTGCTGTTCCCCTCCATGAACTCCTCCCTGTTCTTCCTCTCCTAGCGCCCATGCTTGCCTGGAGGATCGACGTACGAAAGAAAGGGCCGTGCATGTCTCGATGCCTCCTAGTGGTGCAAGAGGTGGAAGCATCAAGCATGAGAGCTTCCTGAGGGTGCAAGGAATAGGGAAGCTAGTTTGGCTGTCCTGCCGACCTGTCTTCTACCAGAGTTGCTAATTACCGTGGTTATGGCATACTATGAATGAAGGTTAGCAAGCATGGCTGCCTGGTGTCCTTCCCTGGCCAGCTGCTTGGCTCCGGTATGCGCAGGTGGTGTAAGAAGATGGATATTATGCATGGAGGTGGTTATTGCAAAGTTATGGAACAATATGTAAATTTAATTTATTTAAGCGTTTAAGTGTAAAAATGCAGCCTCTGTTGGGCCATACGTGGTGGGCTGTGAAGTGCAGTTGGACTTGTGTGCTTGTGCCTGGATTTGTTGTTACAAATTTTGTGGATTTATAAAATATACCCTTTTAGGCTGAGTATGCACTGGACTTCATTTACTATTGAGCCATTTCTATTTCCTTGAATTTTTTATTTTATTTGTATTTGAGTTTGAATTGTGTTTCGATTGAATACAAACATTACATGTCGTTTCAATTTGTGCTTTCCTTAATGCAAAGCATAATATTATATACTTATTGATTTCTATACAGTATCAGAACCTCACTTGAATAAAGATAATGAATTTGAGCCAGCACCATGGCTTCTAGATATTTCAATCGTGTGATTACTTGGCCCTTTCTTTTTAGATTTTCAAAATTGTTTTTTGATTTTTTATAGTATCTAACTTTTAGACGAAGTGTCTTTTAAAACAGGGTCTATAAATTAATTGCAATACACACTATAGTGACTTCATTTATATCTGCTAAAACTGCACATAAATTACTATTACTCCGTATTCTCTCACGAACAGGCTAAGTCATAAACCAAGCCAAAAAAAACCAGACATCTTGTCTCATCGAGTCTGTCACTTGCTGATAAGCCCATCTGTCAATTATATACGTGTACACACCTACTTGGCTAACATTGGCTCAGTTTTAAATAGCGCTGGCTTCGTTGTTGGATTTTTTAACGTGATTTTTTTTTTTTTATTATCCATAGAGATGTAACAACGTTTTTTATTTTTTCTATCTATCTTTATTTTTATTTATTTAAATAATTTAGAAAAATTTAACAACATGCCATTTTTAGCCCAAAGATATAACACTGTAGAATAGGCCTTAAGGTTACGGACAGAGCTATCGACAACTTCAGCATCTAGTGGTTGGTTTTGATGACCTAAGGACTATGGCTTGTCATTTTGATGACCTAAGGACTATGGCTTGTCATAGATAGTTTTAAATACACCACATCTTTATATAACTTTTTCATAGCTTATAGTTAATTACGTGCTTATTTAACACTAAAGCATTTAGGTTGATAGCAGGGATGTCACAGGGCCAGCGGTGGGGCGGATTGGGGAATTGTTTGCATAGGTAGTATTGTAGCTATTTTTTTAATTTTTTCTTGAGATATCTGTTTTTGTAAATCTAGTCCTATATGGACCTACCGTGCTCGGTAGGTATCTATCGAGCTGGGGGACCTCAACAGGTGCTTACTAAGCTAAGCATGGAAGGAGTTAATTACGTCCTTATTTAACACTGAAGCATTTAATGCCGAGTGATTTGTGCTTCATTAAGCACATAATTAATACTAATTAAATATGATTAGTACTAATTAACATATATAGTGCAACACAATGCACACTTGGCGGTGGCTTGTCAAGCTAGGTAAGCCTACGGAGGGGCTAGATTTGCAAAAATAGGTGTTCAAAAGCCAAATTTGATATAAAAAAAGTGGCTACAGTGCAAAAAGAAGGAGATCTCCTGATCGGTTACTTTTATGCCATAGGTTTTTGTGAAGATGATGTCGTTTACTAAGGGTTCACTCTAGTCAGTTGACTGTAGTGAGCCGAAGCATGCTTACTAGAATTTTTACCTTGTTTAACATTTATTTCACTATTATTTCCTTATTATGAGAACTATTTGGCCTATCGACCCTTTTGTCAAAAGCTTGGTTGTATAATCCTATATTCGTATGTTTATTATTATATGCTTGTAATATGCCAGATAAAAAAGATGAAGAAAGAAGGGGGAGTTGGATCGAATTGGCCTCATCCTAGCTCAATTGCTCAACACACCCTATAAGAGGGGAGCCAGAGGGGAAGGCCAGTTGCCCTACCTCCTCCTTGCTGCTACCACCACCCTTACTGCTCCTCCGCTTTGGCTGCGCCGCTGCCCTGCTTGCCGTCAGCCCCAAATTGCGCTGTTGACGCCCTGCTCCCTCCTCATGGTTGCCTTCGCACGTCGGCCACCACCGGTCAATTTATCGCTGTTCGGGCTACCACACTATCACCTACTAACTCCTTTACCTAAAGCTATCGCCACTCTCTCTCCCTTTCCCCCTCCATTGTTGTCCTACGATGCCCGAGCTCGATCGTTGCCTACTATTATCCTCAGCAAACCAGGGAAGAAGGGAGTAGAGGAGAGGAGGAAGAAGGGGAGGGCCTCAGTCAAGAAGGAAGAGGAAGGAAGAGGATGAATAAATAAGAAGATTGAGAGGAGGCCGAGCCGACACCAGATCCATCGCTACCGCTATAATTGCACTAAGGAGTAGGGGTGGTAGGGATCCAGCCAAGCAGAGGAAGGAGGAGGAAGAAGTAGGAAGGAGAGGAAAAATCTATCTCTAATCTCATCGTTCATAGCTTGGGTAACGCTTTGAAAATTTTCTTAGCTTTTCGATAGCTCAGTTTGTCAATGGCTAGGTTTAATAGTGGAATGTAGTGGAATAGCATGCGAGTAGAAGCAATGATTCATAGTCAGGAAACCATAGTTTTGGTTGTTTCCCTGGCTAGTGGCATGTGATGTGATAATATGCAAACTTGATTTGTTAGATAAATGAGGGTAACCCTATTATCTTTCCACGGAGTCCTTGAGCATCTATATTGCTGTCAGTTAGATCTTAGTCGTCAATGCTCGCCATTGTGTTAGAATTTTGTTTGGATTCCATCTTGTCGGTCATGGCTGGTTGGTCACCAAGGCAGTGGGAGGAAACGTCCGGTAAAAAGGCATTAATTAGGTTGAATTTCATGTAGGAGCGACACTATTTCATTGTGTGTTTGCATTGTTGTGCATGTTTTGAAAAGATGTATTGGTCATCCAGGTGGAGGTTCAAGTTCAATGCAATCCATGTATCGTCCACGACGTTAAACATGCAAGTGCATGATAGAATAGTAAACGGTTGTTGTTCTTGCTACCTAGGGCCTGTTTGTTTTAGCTTCTGGCAGCTGCAGCTACTCCTAGAATCTGCAGCTCCCCCCAAACAGTCCAGATTTTCATCTAGATTCTAAGTAGCTAGAAGCTATAGAATCCAGAAAATGAACTAGTAGCCAGAAGCTAGAGTTATCCAGCTTCTCTAGATTCTGACTAGCTAGCTACTCACCACCGCTTCTTATTATGCCTTTGCTTACCATGCTATATTTATGATTGTTCTTGTACACTATGATGGTTATATGGTAAAGATGGAACATGGTAAATGATTATTGAGAACTACTGTACCACTTGCATGCATATCATGAAAGAAGTGCATTTGAGCTAGGTTGGTGAGAAAGTCATATAACTAGTCTGGAGTGCATAATTTAGGTCGATGAGAAAGTTATATAATTAGTCTGGAATGCTCTACAGAAAGTCTTACCACGGTAGATGCTCCACAGGAGTAGACTTTTTGTGGTCCCTGCATGAAAGAGAGAGGACTTGTGTGAGTATCGATAGGTGCTCATTCTGTTATACTTTTTGTGTGAGTATCGACATGTGCATTTCACGGGAGTAGAGATTAATGTCGCCTGTATGAAAGAGAATGGGCTACTAAGTCCTACATGAAAGTAGGCGGGATTGAGTGAATAACAACGGATGCTCAGAAGTTGAGAAGTTGAGACATTTGCATGATCATTGCATTGCATCAGAAAAAAAAGCTATGTTCATAAATGCTTATTGTTACTAAGATGTGAATAATGTAAACATGGTAAGATTACTATTTTGTATTGTGCTTACCACGTGCATGTGCATCTGCCCTGCTCATTGATAAGAAGTTAATAAAATGTAGATTATGATGATGATATGTAGAAGTCAATGTTTAATGTTTTACTAGATATTTACTAAGTTTTCAAACTCACCCTTACTTTGTTAATGTTTTAGGTAAACCTAGTGACGACATGCATCGGGAAAGGAAGTAGTGCTTTTGCTCCACATCCAACGATAATGATCTAGAACACCTTGTCTATTTTCCATAATATAACCTTAGTAAAGTAGCTTGATGATCTGGAACTTAGTTAATAGAAACCTCGTGAACTGAGATGAACTTTGGAAAGCTTTTATGGTAATGCATGTCTCCTTAATAATGTTCTATTTGCAAGTTTAAGTATCCTCCGAACACATGGTTCCTAACATTCTCATGCGTGAGATCCCAAACTTCAGTGTGATATCTATTCTTAAACATTGCTTTAGTTGTTTTTAATTCAAATCGTTAAATGTAGGTTGTTCTTCATTTTGTAGTAGTACAATTAGGGGGAATGTCGCTGAAATTCGATAGTGCTGATTGTAATTTATTGTGTCAAGTAGTAGTAGCATTCTAGGCTTAGATGTTGGCCCAGGTGTTATAATGTTCATTTGTGTGTATGGTTATGATACAAATGATGTTAAATGCGTATACTAGCCATTGATCACATAACTAATATAGTAAACATATAATAGTTTGGAACTCAAATTCTAGGTCCTAACAAAATTAAACCCAAATCCAAAAGAAATCCAACTCGATTTGAGCAAAAAAACAAGTTGATCCGGAGGAATTTCGAGAAACTATGGAAAAATATGGTTATGGTTAGGGCAAAATTTACCCTAGCACTCCACCGACGCAAGCTCCTCTTTCGATGAGCTCCACCTCACAGTGTTGCAAGGACATGCTATGCTGGCGGTGGCATGGCACTTCGGCTACACTGTGGGGCACGACGACCTCACTGACATTGGCTTGAATGGGAGCGTTAAGGAGGTGACGTGGGCATCGGAAGCGACAAGGATGCAGCAGATTGAGCGCTGTGAGGAGTAAGATGCAACAAAAGAGTGGCGGCATCGGGAGAGTGGTGGCGCCTCACGGAATAAGAGGTCAGAATAGGGGTGCAATCGAAGCGGATATGGATGGGGTATCGCTCATCCTATATCCTATTTTGTATTTTTTTCTTGGAGTCAAAGTTGGATAAGGATAGTACCGAATACCCATTTCTCCATACCATATTCGTTCCATAAGTCTTTGAACGGTTGGTCGGACAGAAATTATCCGCTTCTTTTATATCTCTACACAAAACATTGGATAGTATGTATGCAATCAGAGTGAACACAGAGAGACTAATCATCGAGATGTCAAAGGAAGAGTACTCAATACTCTCCTTCTGTTTAGATGCGACAATCCACCTATCTGCTATCTTGTTTCTAAGTAAAATCATAACAGACTTTCTCATATCACTTGACATACGGATATATATGAACGGATATCACCTATCCCATTCCTATTCTGTATTTTTTTCGAAGTTGAAATCGAATATGGATAGTATCGGATACCCATTTATCACTTTTATATTTACGCCATAAATCTTTGGTTGATCAATCGGATAAAAATTATCTGTTCCGTTTACACATAGGGCAGAGGATAGTGAGAGATGGCGAGTGAGAGCGAGCGAGTGATGTCAGGGAAGGAGCGAGGGAAGGCCACACATCTGCATCGCACTCCCCTCCATCACCACACGTTGCGACCAGAGCACGTTCGCATGAAACACTTGGTGAACGGGACCGTAAATTAGCAAAATCGGAGTAAAGATGTAGCCTCAATTGCTTTGGGATTAAGCCTGCTTTAGGACTAGGACAGGCTAGGCTTAGCCCAACACACACTTTTATATTTTGTTCAAGCTATTTTGTTTTCAAAAAGCTTCTTCTCTACTCTCATCAAATTTTATCCAAATTAGACTCATCTATCCAAGGTACATGTAATTATTCTTCCATTGAGCACATCCCAAATGACTGGACTAACTGAACATAGTTACAAGAGTTGCTAATTACCGTGGTTATGGCGTACTTTGAATGGAGGTTAGCAAGCATGGCTGCCGGGTGTCCTTCCCTGGTCAGCTGCTTGACTCCTATGTGTGCAGGTGGTGTAAGAAGATGTATATTATGCATGGAGGTGGTTATTGTAAAGTTATGGACCTATTTGTAATTCCAATTGATGTAAATGTTTAATTGCAAAAATGCTGCCTCTGTTGGGCCAAACGTCGTGGGCTGACCCTATTGGGCTGAGTATGCACTGGACTTAATTTACTATTGTGCCATTTCTATTTCCTTGAATTTCTTATTTTATTTGTATTTGAGTTTGAATTGTGTTTCAATTGAATACAAATATTTCATGTCTTTTCAATTTGTGCTTTTCTTGATGCAAAGCGTAATATTATGTACTTCTTGATTTGTATTTAGTATTAGAACTTCACTTGAATACAGATTATGAATTTGTAGTGAGACTAACTTATTAACATTGCGGTGCTACTATATTTGAGCCAGCACCGTGGCTTCTAGATGTTTCAATTGTGTGATTAGCTTTTCTCATCGAGTCTGTCACTTGCTGATAAGCCCATTCGGTGAATTATATACGTGTACACCTACTTAGCCCATATACTCTTCGTTCTAAATAGCAGTGGCTTCTAGTTTCTTAAAAAAACAATTAGCTTTTTAATAAGATATAAAAATATTTTTTCTATTTTTTAATTAAATAACTTAGAAAAAAATAATAACCACTACAATATTATTTCAGCCGAAAGATACAACATTTTAGAATAGACCTTAAGATTACGGTCAAGCTGTGGACAACTTAAGCATGTAGTGGTTGGTTTTGATAACCTAAGGCCTATGGCTTGATATAGATAGTCTTCAATACCTCACATCACATCTTTATGGATATATTCTTTTTAGCTTATTTTAGCTTACGATTTCTCTCGAACAAATAAATATGATGATTTTTTTTACTGTTGTTTCGAAGTGGCTTATCGATATAGCTTTTTGGAAGCGACTTATCGGCCTTTAGTTTGTTAGTACGAGCGCTCACATTATAGTAAAAAAATTATAAGTCACAGCTAAAAAAAATATTTGTATTCTTATTTAACACTGAAGCTCATAGGCTAATAGCAGGGATAGCCCAGGGCTAGCAGTGGGGCGGATTGGGTAGTCGCACAGAGGAGAGAGAGAGAGAGAAGTAGGCAGGGAAGGGATTCGGCCCGCTGGCCTTCCAGATTTTGAATTTGATTTCTATTTCAGAAAATACCAAAAAAAGGAAAAGAGTCCAAATAAAATAGCAAATGCACTCGAAAAAATCCCCAGAAAAATATAGAAAACACTTCCAAACACAATAAACTCGAATAAAATAGTTTTGGATTTAGATCAATCACATTAAATCTATTGTTTTGGCCAAACGTCATGGGCTGTGAAGTGCAGTTGGACTTGTGCCTGAATCTATTGTTTCAAATTTTGTCGATTTATAAAATATACCCTATTGGGCTGAGTATGCATTGGACTTAATTTAATATTGATCCATTTCTATTTCCCTGAATTTCTTATTTTGTTTGTATTTCAGTTTGAATTGTGTTTCAATTGAACAGAAATATTTCATATCTTTTCAATTTGTGCTTTCCTTAATGCAAAGCATAATATTTTGTACTTCTTGATTTGTATTCAGTATCAGAACTTCACTTGAATATAGATTATGAATTTGTTGTGCGACTAACTTATTAACATTGCGGTGCTACTATATTTGAGCCAACACCGTGGCTTCTAGATGTTTCAATTGTGTTATTAGCTTTCCTCATCGAGTCTATCACTTGCTGATAAGCCAATTCCATCAATTATATACGTGTACACCAACTTAGCCCATATATTCTTCTTTTTAAATAGCGGTGGCTTCTGGTTTCTTACAAAAACCATTAGCTTCTTAACAAGATATAAAGGTGTTTTTTCTATTTTTTTAATTGAATAACTTAAAAAACAACTAACAACCACCACAATATTATTTTAACCAAAAGACACAGCACTTTAAAATAGGCCTTAGATTACAGTCAAACCTATGGACAACTTAAACATCTAGTGGTTGGTTTTGATAACCTAAGGCCTATCGCTTGATATAGATAGTCTTCAATACCCCACATTACATCTTTATGGGTACATTCTTTTCAACTTATTTTAGCTTATAATTTCTCTTGAACAAATAAATAGAATGATTTTTTTGCCGCTGTTTCAAAGCGGCTTATCGGGATAGTCTTTTATAAGTGACTTATCGGCTTTCAGTTTGTTCACACGAACGCTCACATTATAATAAAAAATTATAAGTCACAGCAAAAAAGAATAGATTGTTTTAATCCTTATTTAACACTGAAGCTCGTAGGCTAATACAGGGATACACAGGGCTAGCAGTGGGGCGGATTGGGTAGTGGCATAGAGGAGAGAGAGAAGTAGGCAGGGAAGGGGTTTGGCCCACTTGCGTTCTAGATTTTAAATTAGATTTCTATTTCAGAAAATACCAAAAAAGGAAAAGAGTCCAAATAAAATAGCAAATGCACTCAAAAAAATTCCCAGAAAAATATGGAAAACACTTCCAATCACAACAAACTAAAATAAAATAGTTTTAGATTTAGATTAATCACATTAAACCTTTGGCCTATGGTCAGGCATGCTGAGTAAGATTTTTCATATATTAGACTTTGCTTTTCATAAATTAAATTTGGATGGAACTAAGGTGTTTTTTTAGAGAAAGATGGTGTGGGTGGGATACCCGTGGTTTGGTTTGTGCTAGATCAGTGCCTGCATTAACGTTATTATTTTTAAATTATGGCCTTTACTTATAGTATTAAATTCAACAATTTCAATCTTTTTATCATATTTCATTAAATGTTGTTTATACTCAAATAACCATATAAGACTTCTTTTGTTGCCTTTATCATTATATTACATTTTTCAGTGTGACTTGCGGAGTACAAGTTTGTACTCATCCTTACTTTATCACCACAGAGAAGGACGACTTCAACCACGATGAGGACCAAGATGAGTAGGCCGCATCTTACTGTCGTCTGCCTGTGGGCAGGCTTAGGCTTCGCTTGTATTAGTTTGCTTCTACAGTTATGCCCTTATTATTGTTACCAATGAGCATTGATGTAAACCTTGGTCATAACACCGTACTCTTTTATTTAATAAAGTTTGTTATTAGTACTTGGTATTTATCCCTGTTACTATTGTGTGCACTAGCTAATCCTAGACTAGTGCGATTTATATAGAGGATCCATAGTCAATGCTCCAGGGCCCGACAGCTTTTGCTCCACATCCAACGATAATGATCTAGAACACCTTCTCTATTTCTTTAATATTACCTTAGTAAAGTAGCTTGCTGATCTAGAACTTATTCAATAGAACCCTCATGAACTGACGATGAAATTTGAAAAGCTTTTATGGTAATACATGCCTCCTCAATAATGTTCTATTTGCAAGTTTAAGTATCCTCCTGGACATATGGTTCCTAACGTTCTCATGCACGAGATGCCAAGCTTCAATGTGATATCTATTCTTAATCACAGCATTGTTGTTTTTAATGTAGATCATTAAATGTAGGTTGTTCTTCATTTAGTAGTAGTACAATTAGGGGAAATGTCGCTGAAATTTGGTAGTGCTGATTGTAATTTAGTGTGTTAAGTAGTGGTAGCATTCTAGGCTCAGACGTTGGATAGGGTGTTATGATGTTATTATGTTCATTTGTGTGTATGTTTGTGATACAAATGATGTTAAATTTGTATACTAGCCATTGATCACATAACTAATATAGTAAACATATAAAAGTTTGGAACTCAAATTCTGGGTCCTAACAAAATTCAACTCAAAGCTAAAAGAAATCCAACTCAATTTGAGGAAAAAAAACAAGTTGCTATCCAAGGTACATGTAATTATTCTTCCATTGAGCACATCCCAAACAACTGGACTAACTAAACATAGTTACAAGAGTTGCTAATTACTGTGGTTATGGTGTACTTTGACTAAAGCATGGCTGCCGGGTGTCCTTCCCTGGTCAGCTGCTTGCCTCCTGTGTGTGCAGGTGGTGTAAGAAGATGTATATTACGCATGGAGGTGGTTATTGTAAAGTTATGGACCTATTAGTAATTCTAATTGATGTAAATATTTAATTGCAAAAATGCTGCCTCTGTTGGGCCAACCATTGTGGGCTGTGAAGTGCAGGTGGACTTGTGCCTGAAATATCTGTTGTTACAAATTTTGTCGATTTATAAAATATACCCTATTGGGCTGAGTATGCACTGGACTTAATTTACTATTGTGCCATTTCTATTTCCTTGAATTTCTTGTTTTATTTGTATTTGAGTTTGAATTGTGTTTCAATTGAATACAAACATTTCATCTCTTTTCAATTTGTGCTTTCCTTAATGCAAAGCGTAATATTATATACTTCTTGATTTGTATTTAGTATCAAAACTTCACTTGAATACAGATTATGAATTTGTAGTGCGACTAACTTATGAACGTTGCAGTGCTACTATATTTGAGCCAGCACCGTGGCTTCTAGATGTTTCAATTGTGTGATTAGCTTTTCTCATCGAGTCTGTCACTTGCTGATAAGCCCATTCGGTGAATTATATACGTGTACACCTACTTAGCCCATATATATACCCTTCGTTCTAAATAGCAAGTGGCTTTTGGTTTCTTAAAAAATAATTACATTTTTAACAAAATATAAATGTTTTTTCCTATTTTTTAATTAAATAACTTACAAAAAGTTAATAACCACCACAATATTATTTTAGCCAAAGATACAACATTTTAGAATAGGCCTTAAGGTTACGGTCAAAGCTATGGACAACTTAAGCTTGTAGTGGTTGGTTTTGATAAGCTAAGGCCTATGGCTTGATATAGTCTTCAATACCTCACATCATATCTTTATGGGTATATGCTTTTTAGCTTATAATTTTTTTTGAATAAATAAATATGATGATTTTTTCATCATTGCTTTGAAGCAGCTTATCGGGATAGTTTTTAAAAGTGATTTATCGTCCTTCAGTTTGTTTGTACGAGTGCTCACATTATAGCCAAATATTATAAGCCATATCAAAAAGAATATGATATTTTGATCCTTATTTAACACTGGAGCTCATAGGCTAATAGCAGGGGTGTCACAGGGCTAGCAGTGGGGCGGATTGGGCAGTCTCTCAGAGGAGAGAGAGAAGTAGGCAGGGAAGGGATTCGGCCCACTGGCCTTCCAGATTTTAAATTAGATTTCTATTTCAAAAAATAAAAAAAAAAAAGAAAAAGAGTCCAAATAAAATAGCAAATGCACTTGAAAAAATTCCCAAAAAAATATGGAAAACACTTCCAAACACAATAAACTCGAATAAAATAGTTTTGAATTTAGATCAATCACATTAAACCTTTGTCCTGTGCTGTTTCCTACGACGGAAGATTGAAACGAATTCATCGCCCATTTTCACGAGAGTCAAACGAAGAGTCCACTTGACACCGATCGTACGACAGAAAAGGCACACACCTAGGTGGGAGGAAGGTGAAACACGTGCCACATTGAACATGTCGGACGTCAAATTAATCAACTAGTTTGTATTATATACACGAAAGTTCCAGAAGTGGATCAGAAGCCACAAACGCATCGCCTTTCTGCGTTGTCTGCGTGGATCGCCGTCTGCAAAGACAGCAGTGACGTTGACGTACGTACGTACAACAAAATGGGCACGGCATCTGGGAAGTCCGACCGAAAGAACTGCAAGCGTCATACGTGTACAACATTCTCAGCAACAACGTCTTTTCAAGAGCAGGCCCGTGCTGTTGTTTTTTTCACCCTTTGTTACTGAATTACATGTAGTTCTGATAATCTCATGCGTTCTTTTGCTAAATACGCATGCCATTGGACCGTTCTGGAAGTTTCATGTGATGGAGCATTCTGCTATACCCGGCATCCCCGTGTATACCATGCTACGACCAGCGTGCCGTGGGTGTTCAGTTGAACACCTAAATTTTTCAAAAGAATATCATATGTTTAATAGGCATTAGTTATATATACTAGTAAATTAGTTTAAATATTTTATATTTATATCTCTAATATATTTTAGCCTACTCCCGCATCTTTCTTTCCAATCGTCTAAAAAACTATAGCTTCAATAAAATCGGGCTAGCTATTATCGAGGTTTGTTCAAGATTGACATAGTTCCACTTCAAATCATTTTTATTTGTTTTGTAAGTGGTTGTTTTAAATTTGAGTTAATGTGCCACTATCAATTCAAGCCTAATTAATATTTTTTACTCAAAATTAACTCATTTTAATTTTGAACTCATTAAGCACTGTAATCCCAACAATTTTAATTCTAGCCCAAACAAACGTTTTTGCTAACCGACTAGAGGGGTAAATAGATAGTTTATTTTTTTAGTCATAACCGACTTTTATGTAAAATTTAAATGCAAGGTAGCAAATGAGCGATGGCGAGCGCTAATGAGACCTAGCCATACTGCCTAGGAGCCAAGGTCCCAGGAGAGAGCACACAACAGCAAGGTAAGCAGAGTAAGTTGACAACTAGACAAGTGCATATTCATTTCTAAGTTCTAAATCCCATATTCCCAATTTGATATTTTTAATTATTTTATAATTTTTCTAAATTATTTGAGATATTATCTGTAGAACGAATAAATTGTTCTTTGATTTTGTTACAGTAGATCAACCTATACTTTCTCTATTAAAATAATATCTTATTAACGCCGAACACTTATTCTAAAAATTCTGATCTGCCATTGACTACGAGGCCAGCAGTCACCAACCAAGAAAAATTGTATGTCTAAATCACAACACGTCACCAACCAAGAAAAGCGCATTTTGATTTTTAAGTTAAACATATATACGTAGAGTGGCTACTGGCCTACCGCGACTTTGCCAAGACGATCTTGGACACAGTTGATCGATAGATGTTGATAGGGACCGAGGAAAGGCAGTACGTACGTACCTACGGCCGTGACCATTGTCAAAGAAGCAAACAAAATCTAAACAGGAAGGAATTCATGGCACCCCATCAGTTCTGACTCTCGGGGAGAAACATGTGCCACGCATTAATCAATCTTTTAGTAGGTGCATATTACACATAAAAGGAAATTACCGCCTTTATTACTAAATAGTGTCCATTTATATAAAATATCATTGAAAAACATTCTCTCTATTATATACACTGATTAGCACCGAAATTCTATTATATATCACTGCCGTTAGTTGACAGTTATAGTATAAAAAAGACCAAAATGCTCCCTAGTAGAGACCAAAGATTTGATTTATTTAAAATAGCAAATAACCTCTAAAAATTATGAAAATTGATAGGTGTGTTGTTCAATATGTAAGTGAGCTAAGGAAAAAATTGCAATGCATCATTCAAAGAAAATTTCCAGATTTTTAATTTAAATACTAATAAAGGCTAGTATTTACAAAAAGTGATTAAATGAGATCTAAAAATTCTAAAAATTCTCACATGCTCCTAAGATGTCATATAGCTCCAACAAATACAATGAATTTGTCCTATTTTAAAAATAGCTCAAATAGGCTGATTTTATATTTGAATTTTAAAAAATAGAACAAATGGAAGAGTCAGTTCACAAAATTTTATATTTAAGTTTTACACTACTTAGGTGATCCATCAAAAAACTTTTAGTATTTTTGGCTAAGCCAATTTATCCTATATTTAATTTTTGTTGTAGGATAGATTTGAACTAAGAGCAACATTGTCTTTTTCCATAAGCAAACATACCCTAATTGATGGTAATGACATATAATAGAATTTTGGTGCTATTCAATGGCATATAATAGTAAGAGTATTTTTAATAGTATTTTATAGAAGTGACGCTATTCAGCATATAATCAATTATCTCTTTTTTAAACAAAAGGTTAATACTTTTTTACCTTCAGGGCTTGGTTCATTGCAAAAATTGAAACAACTGAGGAACTTATATTGCATCGCAGCTTGCACCTTAAAATTCACAATTTATCAGCTGCACTGTGAAACAATATTAGCACATTATGCATCTTTTATCACATTAAATCTGGCATTATGCATCTTTTATCACATTAAATCTGGCAATCGTGTGCCGTAAATTTCATGTCATGTACAACAAACTGATAAGTGGTATGGTGAACATCCAAATCATTGGCTCAGTTTGCGGTTGTTTTTTTTTAGCTATGCTGCGCTGTGCGGTTTTGAGTTACACGTAGCACAATTAAATCACCAACATCTATCTCGAAGCGTTCACTGCTGCATGCCATTTGCGCGCATGACAGATCGGTAGTACGTACCATATACGTGATCAATTGCATTTTTTTTTGCAGGCTGTGAAGTGCTAGCTAGATCTATCACACCGATTACAGGATATAATCAAGTTTTTTTTTCATATATGAACACCTCATAAAGCATGAGCACACACTTTCTTACTAAAACGCGAGCACACACTAATTTACTCTGCATATATATTGCGGAACTTGAACTTAAATCTAGGCCTTACATACGATAAGTCACACCCTCTCCCCACCGTAGGATTATCATGCTAACAACAATCAAGTGTTGGTGCAAATTGAATCCTAGTGTGTCATATTCATATATGTATATACACAAAACTTACTATCTTATGTGTATACTTGAGGTATAACTAGCTGCGACCATGGATGGTAATGAGATGTTTACATATAATGCTCGGGAGGGCGTTTAGCAATTACCACTGAAAAAATAACTAATGTCAATAATTATATGTTCAACAAATGGCAATTTTAGTTGGAATTTGTCCCACCACTTGAACCATATTCTCTGGCAGTACCTTTAAAAACGAAACACTGGATTTAAAGTAGTGAATGATCCTAGTGACTTTGAAGCATGGATAGAAGAAAACATCCGCGTTAATTAATATGATCGTAATACCTGGCAAAACGTGCACGGCTCCTGAAAGTTCCACGCGACGAAGCTACCCGGCAACCAGCAACAGATGCATACATACCGCACGCACGTACCACTATTACAAAAATCATCATCACAGACAATTCAAAATCATCATTACGATTTTCTGAACCGTCTGAATTTATGGATCAGTGATAATAGAAAGTTATCACAGATGATTTGTGAGCTATCTCTGATAAATACAGTACATACGGTTTGTAACTAGAACCGTCTACGAAGAACACTATTACAGACGGCTCTAACCAAAAATCATCTGTGATATTCACACATCACAAACGGTTCTAACTATCAACCGTTTGTGATGGACGTATATCACAGATCGATTAGTATATAGAACCGTCTGTGATGTATAAGTATCACATACGAATTTTATTTCGAGCCGTATATAATAGTATTCTTCACAGATAGTTTATACCATAAAACCATCCGTGAAAGTTCATTCTATACCATTTTTTTTCTTCTGTTTTTCAGTTAGTCTCAGAAAATGTTAGCTACGCATTTTGAAAACAAGCAAAAAATAGCAAACACAGCAGATAACATCAGCAAATATAGCAGAGAACATTCTATTTCCATTACAACATCATAAGATTACAATTCACCATTACAATATCACAAGCAAATATAGTAGAGAACATTATATTTCTATTACAAATTTAGCAATAGAGAAGAAAGAATATAGAAGAAACAGAGATCCTAATGGAAGCTCAACCGCGCTGATGAGGCCTCTATGTCTATGCCCTCTCGTCCCTGATGCAGCGCGCGAGCTGGATGTCCTTGACACCCACCATCGCAGATGCCGACTTGAACTCATGAAGTAGGGGTCAGGGTCGACGAGGAGTACGGTGAGGAGGTTGGAGAAATTTTGAGCGCATAAAGTAGGTAGGGGATGGGTTCGAGTGAGTATTTATAGGGGAGGAAGAGGTGGGAGTTATGATCCGTGGGGTGAGGGTTGGTCAGTTTCTATTGGCTGGAATTGGCTTGGGGAGGATCGATGGGCCCAGCAGTCAGAGACCAAATTATCACAGACAGTTTGTGGTTCAAACTGTCTGTGAAACATAATTATCACAGACAGTTTGAACCACAAATCGTCTGTGATAAAGACTGTATATATCGATACACTGTAAACAATAGTCTCAAAATATGAAATAGGAAAGTTCTATATGACTTATATATACTCATTTAAAAGGTTTTGATGAGATCTACAAATTTGCAGTTGACATGAACCCTAAATTTCGAAGGGAGGATCGAAAATTGTGGTAAGAACCAAAATAAAAAACTTGCAATACAAACTTGAGATTAAAGATGGCCGATTTTGGGGATCTTAGAGAACGACTGGCTCAAATCGTTGGTTTTTTTATCGGGCTCATTGTTAGCTTTCCAACGAATACAAAAACGTCGAAAATAGACACCGTATGTAAAAGTTATACCTATTTTACTAAAGGTGTATCAGAACAGAATTCTACTCGAACTCAGACGGAGATTATAAAATATTAGAGAATTACAAGGCGAAAAATATATTACAGATGATTTGTATTACAAATAAAACATTACAGATAGTTCTCATCAAGAGCCATAAATGATATCAATATCACATACTGTCCTTTTGTCCTTGGTACGCCCGCGACCAACCAGCTGCATGTCTAAATCACATCGACACAAGCAAAAACGATTTGGATTTTTACATAGTCGAGTGGGCGAGTCCAGCAGGCTGCACACAGATCGAGTCAAGTGGGGCACGCGCTGCGACTTCGCCGCGACGATCTTTGACAGTTGATACGGACCAAGGAAATTCAGAACGGCCATTTGGGCATTATTGGGCGTTTTGAGTTCTTTGTTTGTTTCACGGTGTTTGCTTTGACCAGGCGTTAATTTGCAAGGGAGACGAAGTTAATTTTGTCGTCTTCATCTTATACGCTGCTTTTGGGTAGGTAGGATATGTTGATTTAGACCTAGCTGTCTCTGTCAGTAGATATGATACATAGTGCCAAATGTGTAGTTGCGTTTGTGAGTTGAGCGCTGAAAATTGGGGCGGTTGGTTGCCTCGACGTGCTAGATGGATCTGAGTCCTCGAGTAAATTAACAGATATTTTTCTTTATTGTTTGAGAAACTTACCCCAGTGATCTTGTTTTTATTCAATTTATGTAATTAAATTGACACGTGAATGCAAGGAAAGATTAGAAAAAGTTGGAACATGCATGCATGGGCCGGCGGGTTTGGCTGTACATGGCTCACCAGTGATCTTGTTTTCAGGCCAAGTCTCTCGCTATTTTTCAAGTTCTTCCTACAATATTCTTGCCAAATAGTTTTTCCAAAACATGAGTGCCAACAATTTGGTTACAAGAATCTACTCCCTCTCACTCTATGACGTGTAGGTCATGTACTGGCATACCAAATATTAGCTAGGTGGCAAATGTCTTGGCCGTTGTTTGGTTTACAAGCAAATAGTTTAGCCATTCCAACATTTAGTCATGACCAAAATTGTGTATATAGGCTATACTTATGTTTCGGTCGCCAAAGCAAACATATCCATCACTTGAGTTCTCAAGAACATCACTCAACTTCTAAGTCATTAATTAGTCAGACATACAAGGATGGATCGTTCGAGTTAATTTACTGAGTAAATCACACATAGACCTTCGTGTATATATGGATGGCCTCCTAAAACAACCAAGAAAATTGCACGGGCAATGCCTGCATTTTCTATTTGTTGCATATTCCCACCGGCCTATACATTGATGCTAAGCAATTTGCCACATGTATTTTCAATACTAAGCATGTGGCACCCCAATTGTTGGAGAAGAGAGCTCACAGTCCTCGCTATTTCATTGCACCTCAGTTGATTCCATTTGCGTCACCGTGTGTTCTAGAGCGCCAATTCCAATTTATCTCAAGAGATTGGATCAGAGAAGCTATGAGCGAGGAGATCAGGCACATTTTCCTTGGCTCCGACCAAACCCTTTTGCCATCAAAATTCGCCGCCACCAGTGAACCTCTTCCCTCTTCATCCACCTCTCTAGCTTCACCTCGACGCGTTCTACATGGTGCTTACCTTCTTACCCTCAGAAGCCTGTCGCATCACCACAACCACCATGAGCCCTGCCGCATCATCGTTTTCAGCCCCATCACCGACGCAAACCGTTCACATCACAGTATTCTTCATGGGTACTTTGCCCAAATCCAAGCCGTCACCGTCGTCGCCATGCTAGGAGCTAACTGGAGTCAGATGAGCTATCGATGTGTCATCCTCACTGTCTGCTGTGTGGCACAACCCTAACCCAAACCCCTAGAACCAACTGCTCTCAATGACATGCGGGCACCACATGTCATCCAATCAAGCCATGTCCACCATGTGATATGTATTTGAGAACCTTCTATGAAGATTTATTATTTACATATAATTGTATTTAAGAACCATCTGTGATATGTATCATCGCAGATGGTTCTAAAATAGAACCGTCTGTAATAAGAAATCATTGACGGTTTTTCTTTACAACTGTCTATGAAGATAAATATACATAAATGTAAATTAACACACACATATATATGACTCATTCTCATATACGTAAATAAAAATTCACATATATATCACATATTCTCATATATATAAATGCAAATTCACACACACACACACACACACACATATATATATATAGGGAGCATATCTAGTGCAAAAGGGTATTTCAGTGCAAAAGTGCAAAAACTTCTCTACAGCCATCGGATCTACATTGTACGGATCAGATCAAAGAGGGTGGAACCCCCACCTCATTTAATTCATTTAATCAATCTTTTACAAAACCCCCTGCATAAATTAAGTTTTATGGGGTGGGGGTTCCACCTTCCTTGATCTGAGCCGTACATACTAGATCCGATGGCTCTTAGAAGTTTTTACACTTTTGCACTAAAATACCCTTTTGCACTAGATATGCTCCCATATATATATATATATATATATATATATATATATATATATATATATATATATATATATATATCACACATTCTTATATACATAAATACAAATTCACATATACATCACACATGCATTCTTATATACATAAATGTAAATTCACATATATATCACACATTCTCATTCCACTTATTTCCTTTAAAAATTAGCCCTTCATGATGATCGACACGTATGTAGCTAGTTTCGTCATGTTGTTCTTCCTCGACCTTTATGTTATTTCCGAAAATAAGTAACTTATTAAATTGACTGGTCCAACATGCATATTCCTTTTTGAAACCCCTTTTCAAGCGCTTCAACACATATATAAGAAGTGGGAATATATGCTCCTAGGAAATTTTCAATACTTCTGGTAATACGTTCTCCCACTTCTCATATACTGCTTAAATATTGTTGTTGTATCTCTTTACTCTTTATCCTTTGGAGTACACTCCAATAATGATTATAAGATACTTCAAAGTGAGTTCTATAAACAATTTTATCAAACTTTACTTTTTAAGGTACAATTTGCATATGTACTCTTTTTATATATGAAAAAGGCTTTCCATACACTACTACAGAAACACAATTAGTAGACGCAACATCACAGACGGTTTTGTGAAACTGCCTGTGTAGGGTTATTAAAAACCGTCTGTGATAATCCGGTATAAATTGTTTGCGCCGCTCAGATCCGCGTCTGTCTTCAGTTCGATCTAGATCTAGATGCCCTGGCCTCCTCCTCTGCTGAGCCCGACGCCCCTCCTCCTTCCCCCGAGGCCGACGCCCTCCTCCTTCCCCTGAGCCTGGCGCCCTCCTCCTCGCCCCGAGCCGTCACCAACTTCCTCGAGCCCAGCGCCCTCCTCCTCCCCCCGAGCCGACTTCCCTGACTCCGGCGAGCTCGGCACCCTCCTCCCATGCGAGCTCAGCGCCCTCCTCCCCGACTCCGGCACCCTCCTCCCCCGCGAGGTGAAGAAGATTTGTGATGATGTAAAGAAGATCTTTCATGTTTTATATAGAATAAACATTGTTGTTCATATAGACTAATTATTGTTTCATATAAAATAATTAAGATTTGTTATTCATGTTTCATGTTTCTGTAGATGCATGTAGATGCATGTTTAATGTAGATTTGTGATGATCTGTTATTCATGTTTCATGTAAATATTTCTATTATTTCATGTCATTTTCATATTGAAGATGACTATGTATGTTATTCATGTAGATGCGTGTTCAATGGGAAGAGTTTATGACGGTGAAGACGACAGAAAATTTTGGAAGTACAAGTGCGGCTCTTGCAGGAAGCGCTGAGTGTAGAATCTTCCCTAGGATCATTCCATGCAAGTAGGGTCAAAAATTTTGTGAAATACTTCAACGATATCATTATACATGATATCTTCTAAGTGCAAATGCAATCGCTATCTTTTTATTGGTATAGGTATCTATCACTCTAGAATCGAGATCTCACGAAAGAAACAGATCTATAATCGATGAAGTTGTCAAGCTGTATAAGCTAGCATTGCTTGGATGGGCGATTGCCTGTTTACGATGAATGAAAAGGTGTGTTACCTTCTAAGTGTAAATGCAATCGTTATCTTTTTATTGGCCTATCACTCCGAATCGAAGTCTCACGAAAGGAACAGATCCATAATTAATGAACTTGTCAGACTGCACAAGCAATACTTAGATGGGCGATTGCATGTTTATGATGGAAGAAAAGACATATTATCTTCTAAGTGCAAATGCAATCACTATCTTTTTATTGGTCTATCACTCCGGAATTGAGGTCTCGCGAAAGAAACAGATCCATAATCAACGAACTTATCAGGATATTTGTACATGTGTATCCATAATCGAGGTCTATGTTTTTATTGGTCTATCATTCTGGAATCCAAAATTGTATATGTGTATTTGTTAATGGATATTTTATTTTATTTCAATTAATTGATTTGCAAAGTGGATGTTTTTATTACTGAAATGAATTGAGATGTAAATTGGATATATACATGTACATGTTGATCTGCTTGTTTCAGAGGTTAGACAATAAACATAAATATATTTAGGAGAAGGAAAGAATAACAAAACCCGTCTGTGATAAAATATCACAGACGGTTTTAGCTACAAACCGTCTGTGATATTTAGCTATCACAGACGGTATTTAAGAAAACCGTTTGTGATAAGCAACTATCATAGATGGTTATTATTTAAAAACAGTCTGTGATATTTACATCACGATGACTTCGTATCATTACTGACCCATCAATTCAGACGGCTCACACAACTATTTGTGATGAGGTTTTTCAACCGTATGTGATAATGTTTTGTGTAGTAGTGATATATATATAGGAAGCCTTTTCTATACTCCTAAGAGTACATACTCCCACCTATAATATACCACTTAAACAATTTTTATATATTTTTTATCACTTTCGGTGTGTGTGTGTGTGTGTATTATGGAATGTAATTGACTCCTTATTTTCAGAATTGAAGTAGTGGAATTTCTGAAAAGAATGTGGAAATTCAACAAAGAGCATGGCTCATCGATAGTATTTACAGGAGAAGAATGTTAATTAGTACCTTCTTGCATAGAGGACTGCAATCTAGGCCGAAAAGAGCCCAAAAATCTTGCGCTCTCACATGTCCACTGCCAGGGTTAATTCACGTCATTTGTCATGATTTTATGGAATAATAGAACAACGTAGACACGTCTGCTCGTAAACAAAAAACGATATGATGCTGCATTCTTATAGCCATCCTTAACGACCGAATTCTGTAAACCTGCCGGCCATAGGTGAAGCATTCCAAGAGTTCCATTGCTTCTGATGTGCTTACACCATACATCTTAAAAAAAAAAATCAGATACTATATTGCTGGAAGCAGTATGCACGATGTTTAGAAAACGGCCAACATGCAAAAAAAAAAAAAAACGCCGCATAGAGCATGAAAAATAAAATATCACAATCATGAATTATACTTCATCTAAAGGGATACTCTAAACACATCGGAAATCATGTACTAACCCAGTTCGTAACACAACATTTTATTCACTTCACTAATAACATAATTTCTTAGTCTCAGTTATTTTTTTCATTGGCATACACACGCCAACGGTTCAATTTTGGAAAGACTTACTTCTTTTACCCAAGCCATTTCTACATGTAGTTTGAGCAATTCGCCTGCAAATGGAACACTTAGCTTATTAGAGATCAGAATCCTACTTGAGGGAGGAAGACACACCCATTCCAGTTAATTGTTTGTCTTTGGAATTTTGGAAGGTTCCAGTTGGTTGGTAGTCCAGCAAACAAAGGTTAAAACAATGGTACATGAATTTAGAGTGAATATTGTTGTAAATATTACGGTATAAGCATATATTCATATTTAATCCCAGCATAATTAAACATAATTAAAGCACAAACCCAACAGTATATAAATGATACAAATTGTATATAAATATGTAATTCTACAATGTCATTTATACAAGAGCAAATACCCAAAGTATAAAACATGAGATTGCTAAAGAGAGCATATAATTCAGTTTCATAACTAAAATCAATTATAATAGCCTAGAGCTCAATTTAAATTGATGTTTTAAGTATTGCTCCCAGATGTAGGGTTACTCAAGACTTAATCTTGGCCGTCCCACTACACAATGACAATATGAAATCTTAGTTATATATGAACAATTATAGATTAGTCTTTGAGCATAAGTTATTCCTTGCTATTAACCAAAACTACCAGATCGTAAAATATAACATACTAGATATTATTAGAAGGTCACAACAATCATTCTACCATTCAATTACCATGAACAATCATTGATTGTGGTAGTATGATCATATATCAACTGCAGTGACAAAAACATAGAGACTTGAACCAGAACTTCACGAGCAGCAAGTATTATCGAAAATGATTAGAGTATAATAAAAGCAAGTCAACCGAATGCTGATGACTAATCTATACTCAATTTCATATACAATTTCAGATTTTTCATGTCATGTCATCACAAAGCAATTATACTTAGCCCACAAATTCACTTTGCACTTTCTTCTGAATGGAAATCCGACATGAACAGGAGCAAAGTAAAATGAATATTGAAATACACACAACACCAGTGGTACTCAAAACCACTCATAAGAAATCGAGCAAGGCACGCCTCAAGGCGCTGTCCCAGAAAACCAAGCACCCGCTGCACCAAGCAAGGATGACGACAATCGGAGATACAATGCTACACTTCCACCTCTAGAGGTTGAGGTAGAAGCTGAGGGTTGGGTGAATGCCGCACAAGACCGTCAGGAGCTCCGGCCAAAGAGCACCCAAGAATAAGTCACACTAGTTTAGGATCAAGTTAGTGCATACAGTAGATAACAAAGATTCATATCATGCACAATGATATTTATTCATTAACTAAATATGGGCTTGATAACCAAAGTTTACATTAATGGTTTATAAATCAAAATTAAATATAAGCAGGGGAAGAAAAATAACAAAGCAGCAGCCCATCCTACTCTGCCCACAGGCGAATCACTGTAAGACGTGGCTTATTCGTCGCAATCCTCACCATAGTCAAAATCGTCATCCTCTAGCAACAGAATTAAGTAAGGTGACCACATAAAGTACTCCACAAATTACACTAGAAGGATTAACAGAGTGAATGCATGCATAAGAAATGACAAAGGAATGCATAATAAGGTTATTTGTGCGAAAAGTATGTTTGAAGTAAATACCGTAAAGTAAGTACAAAAGCTGAATTTAATATGGTAGATGAAACAACATTTTAATGAAAGTAATATTGTTAGTGTAGGCTCCGACCTAACATTAACCTAACCACGGGTATCCCACCAAGAGAAGATCTATCGTGCACCCAATTCTCAGCGGAAAGATTGAACGATCTTGATTGAAGAACACTCTAATTCCCTATGGAATTTCGGCAGCAATGATGAACTCGAACAAACTTTAGTTGATTGATTTTTCTCAAAAGTGGTCTGAGCCCTAAAGACTATGAATACAAGGCTTATATAGCCACTTGGGATGTCTATATGGTTTCCAAACCGAGTACAATTCAACTCTATATTGTTTTAGACTCGAACTCTCATAAAAAGGAAACTAAATTTTATAACCATCACATTGTTTCATTTATAGCAGATGATTCATGATAGATTTGAAGATGAGGTCTTATCCATTGCGTAGATATTGAAATATGCTTTCCAACAAGCATAAGAATGCCTGAATCGGATTTCTTTTGTGAAAGTTATGGCCTTTTTAGTAACTATCTATTGGGCTGTCCCAAACCGAATCTGAATTGAGTTCTGAGTTGAATCTGAGTTTAAATTTGGTTGGGCATGTGGAGGGTCCGAATTGAGCTTGAAAATCTTATCCAAAACTTGTACTTTAAGTTCTTGGGTTCCCCCTTTTGCTTTCCCACCACATGGGCTTTCTTTCCCCTATCCACATGAGCATTTCTCCTATGTGCTCCAACCAACCACATGGAATTTGTTCCTTCATGTCTTTGGTACCTAATAAATCCTTTTTGGATAGCAAACACGCATGCTCCTTCTCCTTTGCTCCACGTGATAGTAAGCATGTAAGAAATAGTAATTCTTATGAATAATATATGGGTCTGCATATAATTACATAAAATAGTAATTCTGTATCTCTAGCTATAAGAAATAATGATTCAATTAAATTAGAGTTCACCTGACCATATTTCATGCGGCTCAATACTTGTTTCCATTTGAATAATATATTTAACTGAAAAATATAAGACACGTGCATATCCGTATCAATTTTTGCGTAATGTTTTGATTTTTCGAGGGCTCTTTTGCAAAATCTATGCACCCCCTCGTCCCCTGGCCGATTGGATGGTTTGAACTTTCCTCGGCCGATTGGATGGTCTAAACTTTTCTCGGTCAATCGAACTGTCCATACTTCCTATGGCGATCGATGGTCCGAACATCCCATGGCCGATCAGATGGTCCATGGCCAATCGGACAATCCAAATTCATTTTGACCGATTGGACTAGTCCAAACTTCCCATGGCCAATCGGACGGTCCTTGGTTGATTGGACGGTCCAAATTTTTTTGACTGATTAGACTGGTCTGAACTTCCCATGACCAATCGGATGGTCCATGGCAGATTATACAGTCCAAATTTCTTTTGACCAATCAGACTGGTCTCAATGTCTCATGGCTGATTGGAAGGTCCACGACCGATCGAACGGTCCTAATTTATTATAGCTGATTCAAGAGGGATGGGTAGCGGGAACCCTACCCTTGTTTATCACATGGTAGTGTGTGCGAGAAAAAGGGCTAGTGGCGCATGCGGGGTAGAGCCGGCGGGGACCCATGCACGGGTGGCACAACGTGTAGGCCATGCAGGGCGGTGCCAGTGGGGAGCCCATGCGTGGCGACGCAGCGTGGCTCCATGTCGACGACGGCACATAGGGGGCAGAGTGGCGGCGCATATAGCGGTGATGGCCTGTGTGGGGGCCAGCGGCGGCGGCACTTCCTCGGTTGGCAATGGTGCGCTACACGGCGGCAGCCCGTGCCGTGGGACCGATAGCTCGGGTGATGCAGCGGCATAGTTGGCCAGCGGTGTGGTCACGTTCGGGCGATGTGCACTAGTGGCATAGCGACTAGCGGTGCGTTTAGCCGCTCATGAATTTTTCTCTTCTTTTTTTTCAATCTATAGTACAATCAACATCTACTCTTTTATGTAATCTATCGATCGACATTGTGCCTGTGATTTCAAGTCTATTCGCAATAAATTAGAGCGGATTTGCACCGTAGAAAATAATCTAGAAAGCAAAATTTATGAAATTTAGAGCAATCTAGATATTTAATCTATCAATGATTATCTTGTGATCTACCGGAGTAATTTGTGCTAAAAACGTGTTGAGAAACCGTCGCTGATGAGTCCAATCCGATTGGTTCCTCCTATCCGAAAGAGATGAATCAAATACAGAATATTACAAATAATAAATTAAACACGGAGAAAGGAGAGGGGAACTCCTTTCTTTATTGATTTCTCTATTTACATCCACTTTACAATGATTAGGACTCATATTTATAGATTAAATAGAGAATGCTCATCCACTTTCTCAACATGGAGTACCTCCACAGATGCCAAGTGCCGCATCACTACCACATTACGCACATGCTAACTCTACTTTCTCCCACCAGTGTTACATCCTTTCATCTACAAAGGAGGTACTTAAGAAAATTAAATGTGCCACATTACCCACACTAATTAAACTAAAGAAAATTCCACACTCACTCTCTCCTAATTCCACAATCATATGCTCCCCTTCCTTCATGCCGACGACCGTTCCCCCTTCCTCCACTCTTCCTCAACCCCGCCAACCATGCCCTGGTTCCTTCGTGTCCTTAGCAACACCGCTCGACCAGCCTTCTGCATCCACTTCTCCTAACGCGGCCATGGCAACGGGTGGTTCACAACCTTGATCGGCGACGGTGCGCCCAGATTGGGTTGCGGCGGGTGTCCTTGACCTCGACCGGCGGTGGCGTAGCCAAATTCGGTGACGACTAGTAGTCATCGACCTCGGCCAATGGCAGCGCGCCCAGATCCAGTGGTGGCTACTGGTCCTTGACCTCAGCCGACAAGGACGTCTAGTACCTGGCCCAGATCACTATATGCTACTATGTTTATTGGTGTGTGTATAGATGTGATATAAAAGATATTAAATATATATACTAGCCACTAATTATGAGACGGGATTGTATATATATAAGGGTTCGGGCTCAAATTCTGAGTCCCAACATGCCGTTTCATTAGTAATGTTTCAATGCTGAATTGATGTTTTGCCACACTACTACAGAAAATCGTATCCCAGATGGTTCAAAAACATCATCACAGACGGTTTTCTGAACCGTTTGAATTTATGGGTTAGTGATAATCGAAGATTATCACAGACGATTTTTGAATTGTCTATGATGTAAATATCACAGACGATTTCTAACTAAAAGCCGTCTATGATAGCTATAATCACATACGGTTTGTAACAAAAACCGTCTGTGATATATCCATATCACAGATGGGTTTGTAACAAAACACCGGACAGACATGCATGTTTACATACTCTTTACGGTAGAAGATAAAGTCGTTTGGACATGCATGTATTCTTTCTACTTCCATTCCCAATGGACAAAGAACCTTCTTAGCTTTACATGTGGTTTTAGGCAACTCATTTTCCTCCAGAAGCATGTCCCCTAAAAGACCTAGCAGCGCCGTGAAAGTCTTGTCGGACCAACCGTTGCTTGCCTTCAATTTCAACAGTTCAAGTACAGCTGACAACTTCGTGTACTTTGACCTGCAGCACGTGAACAAAGGTTTCTCCGAGTCCTCCATCAAGCCTCGGAATTTAATACGCTCTCTCTCATCATAGTTCTCTTCTACATCACGAAGCATCTGATCCAGATTGTCCGTGCAGCCTATCCGAATCCGAACCACAATCATCATCTGGCGGTATATCATTGACTTCACCGGCGATGTCATTCGGCGGCATATCATTGACTTCACCGGTGATGTCATTCAGCGGTATATCATTGACTTCTCCATGACTGGTCTAACACGTATACCCCTTTTTTAAAATCCCTCTGAATCAAGTGCACTTCAATCTGCTCTCGATTCTTAAACATCTTTAAATTCTCGCAGTTAGTGCATGGACAATACATATATTCCACCCGCTTATTCAACATATCCTCCTCGGCAACTCTTGTAAAAGCAGACACACCATTAATGTACTCTTCACTCACACGGTTTGTGGTATACATCCAGCTTCGGTCCTATATTATGCACATATATAACAACTTAGTATTAAAATTAATTTAATTAATTATTACTACATATATACCACATGCATTGAGGCTAGCTAGCTAAATCTAAACTAGCTAGATCTTCAAAGTATATATATATATATATATATATATATATATACATATATATATATATATATAACAACCTAAAATTAATTAGCTAGATCAAAATTTTGATATTGCAACCAAAACAAATTTCATTACTAACCATATCTAGGGCAACCAAGAACTCAATGAATCTTCAAAGCTCTCCTGCTAAATAAAGCCTCCTTCCATCAAATTAAATGGCCTGAAAGCCTTGCCGCCTCCAGCTGCAGCACTAGCTAGATCTGGATCGAAATAAAGTCAGATGCGGTCTGAGCGGCGCAATAAATACATAGCAGGATTATCATAGATGGTTCTTACCGACGAACCGTTTGCGATACTGGAATATCACAGACGGTTTTTAACTTACCACATACGATTGTTCAGTAAAAACCGTCTGGGATATTCCAGATTATCACAGACGATTTTTAACTAAAAACCGTCTGTGATAGTCCAGTATCACAGATGGTTTATCGGTAAGAACTGTTTGTGATACCCCTGCAGCAGCACAGACGGTCTCCAAATTAAAACCGTCTGTAATAGTGTACATCACAAATGGTTTCATAAAATCATCTATAATTTGGCGTCTAGTATTAGGCTTTCTGTAGTAGTGCCACTACCAAAATCACTCATATTATTAGAATAAGTATTGATATTATTTCTAAAATTTTAAAAAAGTCTAAAAATAACTAAAACCAAGAGAAAATAGTGTGAATATGCAATCTAGTGAGGCATTTATAAGCCAACTTATCTTATGAGAGGGCAAGGTAAACAAAAATGAGATATAAGAGGCAAATGAACAAATCAGCTGACCTATGAGGTGTTTACGAATTTTCCCTCAAAAATGGAAAAGTTTGATTCCGCACGTGCCAATATGGCATCTATCTGCTAATTGACAGCTGTAGGGACTATTAGGAAACCAAAACTCTTGATTTAAAAGTCCTTATCTGTAGTGGGCACCTCACCACCCCCTATAAATAGAGAGCCATATGGCTAGATTTGTACCCAATGCAATTGAAAGCAATAAAGAAGGACCAGGAGTTCTCTCTACCTCTCTCTGTGTTCAATCTATTATTTTGTCGTCTTCTGTGATTGATTCGTTCTTATTCTAAGTAGAGGAATCGCTCAGACTGGTCGCCAGTGAGAGTTTCTCAACACGTTATCAGCACGACTACGCTTCGGTGAACGAAGGTAATCATCGAAGCCTAATAGATTGATTTTGTAGATCGCTTTACATCTGCATTTTCTTGGTGTTCTAGATTGATTTTTTTTCTACGGTACAAATCCACCCTAATCTACCGCGAGCAGACCTGAAGTCGCCGGCACAATGCTGATCGGTAGATTGCGAAACAGGATAGATGTTGATTGCATTGTAGATTAGAAAAAGAAAAATTTTGCAATGTTTTCTACGGTGCAAATCCCCCTAATCTACTACGAGCAGACCTGAAGTCGCCGGCACAATATCGATTAGTAGATTGAATCATGGGGTAGATGTCGATTGCACTGTAGATCAGAAAAATATATGAAAAAAGGGTGGAAAGAGGTGTTCGGGTGTCACACGGTCGGCCGCCACCGTGCGTACAAGCGCGTCGCCTCCCGCATGAGGCGCAGCCAGCTGCCACAGTGCTTGCACGTGCGTCGCCTCCCGCATGAGGCGCATCCGACAGCCACCGCGCCTGCATGCGCGTCGCCTCCCGCATGAGGCGCGCCGCCTCCCGCATGAGGCGCGTCGTCGACCCGCAGCCGTGCGCCGCCGCCGCACGCGTGCCGACCGAGTAGCTCGCCTCGGCCGCGCCGCTCTGCTCCAGGCCGGCTGCCGACGCTCGGTTCTCCAGCCGCGCCACGCCTTCTTTCCAGCCCGAAGCCGTCGGCCTCGTCGGCTCCGCCCGAAGCGCCGCTGCCTGGCCTCATTGGCTCCGCCCGCATCGCCCGAAGCGCGCCACCTCCTCGGCCTCTCCGCCGCGCTTGCACGCGCGCGCTGCCGGCTCTACCTCGCTGGTCGCTCGGCTCTGCCGCCTCCGCCGCTCGCCCGCAGCCGAGCCGCACGCCGGCCGCCTGCCGACCGGTCGCTTCCCCACGTGCGTACGCGTCTTGCCGTCGCCGCCACTCGGTGTGGGGGGTAGGGTAACCCTACCCCGCCCTTTGTAGTTGCCCGGTGGGCTGGCCTGGGGAATGGGCCAGAAATGGGCCGGCGTGAGCAGGCCCATTGGCCGAAAGGCCATGGACCAAAACGAAAAAAAAGGAAAAGAAAAACGGAGGGAGAAGTGTGCTAGGCGTCAGAATTTTTGCAGAAAACCCCTCGAAAAATCTGAAAATTGCGCAAATTTTCTCTGAACTGAAAATTTTGCGTATAGACCCCCAGAAAATGTAGAATTTGCTGAAATTTTATGAGGCCTCGGGAATCCAAATTTTGAATTATTTTCAGCATTTCAAGCTTATTTATTTCTGCCATTGTTATTTTCTGTATTTATTTACTATTTTGGTTAATTGTAATTGTTTAAATTACTTTTAATCACTGGAATTAGCAGTAAAATTATGGAAAATGCATAGAAAATTATGAAACATTACGAGAACCTTCTATACCATTTATTTACCGGCAGTAAATAATTTCATGCATTTTTAACTGAAGTAAATTTATTTATACACATGTAGATGACTGACATCACGAACCCATACCTGAGGAGAACTATATGACGTGGGCATCTGATGTCGAGATAGTACTTGTAGCCAAGAAGCTCCGCGCGGCTATCGGGATTGGTGGACGGCATGACGCCAAACCTATACCTGAGGAGAATGATCAGGCACTTCATTTTCTCAAGCACCATCTCTGCATTACTCTCAAGAATGAGTATATAGCGGAGAAAAGTGCGTTAGCACTCTGGACCGCACTAAAAAAGCGATTTGAGAGGCTAAAGTACACCATTCTTTCTCAAACAGAGCAGGAGTGGATCGGACTGAGATTTGCCGATTTCAAGACGGTCGGGGAGTACAATTCTGCCTTTCACATGATTTGTACCAATCTTCAACTCTGTGGCAAGCATATCACAAATGAGTAGAGAATCGAGAAGTCCTTTGTCTACTTTTCACCCCAAGATGGCTACAAGGAGTACGCTGAATTGATTGATATGATGCAGTTGCGGAGGCTCAGGACGAACTTCTTCGCAAGAATTACGTCACTCAGCCACTAGGCAGCTTGCTGGCCGTGAAGCCAACGTTAGCAGCTACAAGGTGTGAAAGCCTTGATGAAGAGAAGGGGAAAGAAGGGTAAGGCCGTTGCCCAGAAAGGCAAGTCAGATGCTCCAAATAATAAAAAGGTTAAGGAGAGTGGTAAACCATATGGCCAGCAGAACCAAGGTTGCTACAAGTGTGGCAAGTGGGGGCATTGGTCGCGGATCTGTAAAGCCCCGCAGCATGTCATTGATGCCCACCAAGCCCAGAAGAAGAATGTAAAAGGGCAGCCTGAAGCTCACTTTGCAGCGGTTGAGGAGGAGCATCCTGAGCAGCTGCCTGATTTGATGGAGGTTGAGTCCATCCCGGCAGCAGCACTCCCTTACGACCTAGAGGCAGCTACCTCTATGATTTCTCTCGAAGAGAACATCACTCCTGAAAAGATAGCCGAAGAAGTCAATGATTTTCTAGTTGATTCCGTCTGATGCACAGAATGCATAAGACATTAATTGTCATTTATTTTGTGTCGAATGGATTAGTTAGCACTTGCATGGATGGTACTTTAGTTTTATTTTCTCATGATGGTTGGATGATTTTGGAATAATTCATTCATTTATTCAGTTTATGATGGCATAATACGTTCTGATATTTGTGTATTTTATTTATGTGTTGTATGTATTCTTATACATATTAATAAAATACCTTATTTTAGAGCACGTGTGGCATCCAATGGAGGAAGTATGCCTTGCCAACAGTGGTACCACGAATACCATCTTAAGAGAGACTAAGTATTTTCAGTCAATTCGTAAGAGTACTGGCAGCCTTACGACAATCACCAGAAGTGATGCATGTATAATTGGTTCCGGAAGAGCCACAATTATACTCCCCAAGGCACAATTTTAGTCATTGAAGACGTCTTATTGTACCCAGAATCGACTAGAACTCTCCTAGGTTTTAAGGATATTCGCGCAAATGGTTTCCACGTTGAGACTGAAGAAGAGTACGGTAAGAAATACCTGTTCGTCATGAAGCGTGAAGAGAATGGCAAAAGGGTATTAGAAAAACTTCCTTCACTAGAAACTGGGCTATATTATACCAATATTAAGGCACTTGCAGCCTACACTGTCCTGAAGATAGTATTTAGAAGCTCTAAACTATTCTGCCTCTAGCATGACAGATTAGGCCACCCAAGTCTTAGGATGATGAGAAATATAATTAACAATTCTCAAGGGTATAATATTAATGTGAAGAATTTCCCGAATTCTGAAGATTTTATGTGCCCTGCATGTGCCACCGGGAAATTAATTATTAGACCCTCCACTCTGAAAGTGAAGGATGAAGTCCCTAAATTCCTGGAACGCATCCAGGGAGACATTTGCGGTCCTATTCAGCCCATCTTAGGGCTATTTTGGTATTTCATGGTGCTCATTGATGCTTCATCAAAGTGATCATATGTAGATTTATTATCCACAAGAAACCATACTTTTACCAAATTGATCTCGTAGATCATTCGCATCAGAAATGTGTTCCCTGACCATCGCATCAAGTCCATTAGAATGGACAATGCCGGCGAATTTACTTCAAAGGCATTTGATGATTATTGCATGGCGATGGGGATTGCAGTCGAGCATTCGGTACCGCATGTCTATACCCAGAATGGTTTGGCAGAGGCTTTAATCAAGAGAATTAAATTTATTGCCCGAACCCTTTTGCAGAATTGTAATTTACCAGCTACATGTTGGGGACACACAGTCTTACATGCAGCAAATCTCATCAACTTTAAACCTTCGGCCTACAACATCCATTCACTTATGCAACTAGCGCAAGGGTCACCACCGAAAATTTCTCATCTCAGGAGGTTTGGATGCAAGGTTTATGTACCTATACCCCCTCCGCAGCGAACTGCAATGGACCCACTCCGTAAGACTGGGATATATGTTGGTTATGAGACTGCATCCATAATCAGGTATTTGGAGCCTATGTCGGGAGATTTGCATACCGCCCGCTTCGCTGAATGCATTTTTGATGAGTATAATTTTCCGACATTAGGGGGAGGAAATCAACCCATTGATGAAAAATATCGGGAAATTACGTGGGAAGCCACGGGAATTCCTGCACATGACCCGCGCACTAGTCAAACTGAAAAAGAGGTCCAGAAGATCATCAACTTGCAAGCATTAGCAAATCAACTGCTTGATCACTTTAGTGATCTGAAGAGCGTGACTAAGTCACATATGCCTGCACGTAATGCACCGGAGATGGTTGAAATACCAAAGAAAATTGAAAGTATCACTAATCCCGTCCAGAGGCCTCAGAATAAGAGGGCGAGAACTCCGGCTCCTCGAATCCCAAGTAACCGAGGACGCCTGACGAAAAAGGATAAGAAGGACTTATAACAGCCGATCACCGAAGTCCCCCAGAATGAGAAGGGGAGCCAGTTGAGACCTAGCACAAGTATGACGCCTTCTGAAAAGGACATACCGGATCTAAATATCCCCATCGGCATGGATGTGTGCACACACATCGGAGCCAAAAAACTAAAGAGACTTGCCATTGCAATTGAAAGAAGTGATGCGCAAGGTGAAGCTCCAGAAGAAAAAATCGCTCCAGAAGAAGCAACTCATGAAGAAATAGCTATAAATTATGTGCACACAGGAGAGTCCTTGAATAGGACAACAGCCAGTGCCGATATCTACTTCACAAATAAAATTGCTACAATCATTGATTTTGATCCTGAGCCTGCATCGCTCACTGAATGTAAGAAAAGATCAGATTGGGAAGATTGGAAGAAGGCAATAGCAACTGAATTGCTATCTCTGAACAAAAGAGAGGTGTTTGGGCCCGTATGCTGCACACCTCCCTATGTGCACCCTGTAGGGCACAAGTGGGTATTTGTTCGAAAGAGGAAGGAAAGAAACGAAATAGTGAGATACAAAGCAAGGCTGATAGCATAAGGCTTCACTCAACGTCCTAAAGTTGATTATGAAGAAACCTACTCCCCAGTCATGAGTGGAATTATCTTTAGATATTTGATCTCAATGGCAGTGAACTTGAATTTAGAAACGAAATTGATGGATGTTGTGACTGCATACCTTTATGGTAACTTTGATTCGGAGATTATATGAAAGTTCCTGAAGAATTCCTCTCCCAAACCAAGATAGAGCAAATAGAAATCTGTACAGTGTGAAGATTAGAAAGTCCCTGTATAGAGTAAAGCAATCTGGCAGAATATGGTATAATCGCTTAAGCGACTTTCTCTGCAAGAAAGGCTACACAAACAATGAAGACTGTCCTTGTGTATTTATACGATGATCCCACGATAGATTCTGTATAATCTCAGTGTATGTAGACGATCTGAATATCATCAGGACAGTGGAAGATATAAAAGAAGCAAGCTCCTACTTGGAGTCAGAATTTGAAATGAAAGATTTGGGCAAGACCAAGTTTTGCCTAGGCCTGCAGCTCGAGCATGTCCCTGAAGGAGTCTTGGTACACCAGTTGACCTACACCTAGAAGGTGCTAGAAAGGTTTGGCTTTGAGAAAGCATTCCCATCAAAAGTGCCGATGATTGGGAGATCTTTACAGCAAGAAAAAGATCCTTTCCGACCTAAAAAAGAGGGGGAGGAAGTCTTGGGACCAAAATTTCCATACTTGAGTGCAGTCGGAGTACTCATGTACTTAGCCAACTGTACTAGACCGGACATTGCATTTGCCGTGAACCTGTTGGCAAGGTACAGTGCAGAGCCCACCAAAAGACATTGGCAGAGCATAAAGGACATCTTCCGATACCTCTAAGGGAGCAAGGACCTTGGATTATTCTATAGAAAGAATCAAGATTTGAATTTGATTAGCTATGCAGATGCTGGGTACCTGTCTGACCCGCATACCGCAAAGTCACAAACAGGCTATGTATTCCTGTGTAGTGGAACTGCAATTTTCTGGAAATCGTCTAAACAAAGCTTTGTAGCTAACTCGATGAACCACTCAGAAATAATAGCGCTGTATGAAGCCGCACGTGAATGCGCTTGGCTACGCCGAATGGTTCACCACATCCAGTAGTCATGTGGGATGAATATTGTGCAAACTCCCACAATTATCTATGAAGATAATGCCGCTTGCGTTGCACAGGTACAAATGGGCTATGTGAAGAGTCACCTCACAAAGCACATCAACTCCAAGTTCTTCTATGCTCATGAATTGCAGAAGATGGACGAGATTAAGGTACTGTATACTAAGTCATGTGAAAATCTGGCAGATTTATTCACTAAGTCACTCCCTACATCTAACTTTGAAAGATGCGTGCGAGGTATTGGGATGATGAGACTTAGAGAAGTGCAGGATTCAGGGGGAGAATTCCCTCAAGCCCGTTAGTAAAACTTGATTATGAAGATCAAGTACCTAAATGAATAAAATCCCAAAGGCTGAATAAAATTGGGTGAATTGTACTCTTTTTTCCTTGACGAGTTTTCCTGAAGTTTCTCGACCAAGGTTTTTAATGAGACAATTCGTGCATTGCAGCATAACATGCATCATGTACTCTTTCTCCAATTTTTTCCCACTGGTTTCGGTTGTGTCTTGAGATGTTTTGCTGGACAGCAATTCCCTTTTCTTTGAGTGTTCGGTTTGGGGTTTTCCTCTGCAATTCTTCCTGTTACCTATCAGTTCTTTTTGGTTGCCTGTTTTTCTGTTTGCATAGCAGTTCTCTTTGGTAGGAGCAGTAGGCAGCAGGTTTCGGTTTTGGGTGCATTTTGGTCTGTTCTCTCGGTTGGTGGCTGGTCTGCAGTCTAGTCTCTTCGGCAGCTGCAGCAATTAGTAGATATCTGCAGTAGACAGTCCCTGTTTCAGTTTGCAAATCAGCTTTTCTTTTTGTTCAGGTTGCTTTCAGTTTTGTGTGCTGATTTCTTTCTTTTGGCAAGGTACTTACTTTGTGCTTCCTGTCTTTATTAGTTGGTCAGTAGTAAGTACCTTGGTTAGAGTTTCTTCTCTGTTATTTGTTTTCAGTTTAGACAGAGAGCTTTTTGTAAACAGTTCTTGGAATTTCCTTTCTATTTACTTTCTTACCTTATAATAGCTTTTGGAGAGGAAATTCGTGTGGATACTTGGGGAGTTTTAAAAAGGCACCATTCATCCCCCCCTCTGTTGCCGTTTCCGATCCTTCAATTGATATCAGAGCGGGTTAGTTCTCGTCTATAGATCTTAACCGGTCTGCGAGCCATGGCAACAGACAGGTATTCCACCAAGCCTCCTATCTTCGATGGGATCGACTATCCCTTTTGGAAGAGTAGGATGGAGTCTAATATACAGGCTTAGGGCTATGCGATTTGGCAAAAATTAAAGACTCGTTTTGTTGTTCCTGCCGATGAGAACATCACTGTTAATAACATGCCTAATGTTGAGGCAAATGCTAAGGCAAGGAACATCATAATCCAGGATCTGAGTCGGAACGAGTTCGATCGCATTTCTCATCACTCGTCGGCCTACGACATCTGGGTGACTCTCGATGCATACCATGAGGGCACCACCCAGATTAAGTCCGTACGACAGGACCAGTTCAAGCGAGATTACAACAAGTTTGAAATGCTCGCTGGTGAGTCCTTGGATGAGCGTTTTGCGAGATTTCATAAGATTCTGAGCAACCTCCGAGCCGACTCGGACAACGCTCGTCAGATACTTTCGGCCTTGGATTTGCGAGTTTGGGAGATGAAGGTAACCACCATCAAGGACACCACTGACCTTTCGACATTGACTCTTGATGCGTTGTACTCACGCCTCAAGACTCACAAGATTGACATTGTCTCTCGTAAGTCGAAGTCTCAGTCGATGGCTTTCGTTACCGATCCTAGTCCTGCTTCTGGTATTTTCTTGGATAGTGCTACTGGTTTTTCCTTACCTGCTCTCTGTGAAGTAACCGATTATCAATTATAGCAGCTACCAGAGGACCAGCTAGCCCTTTTAGCCAGAAAGTTTTTGCATGCCTACAAGAGAGTGAGGGACAGAAAGAGGAGTGGACCGATAATTTGTTTCGAGTGTGGTGGCCCCAACCACATTCGGGCAAATTGCCCTAAGCTGGAGAAGGGCAAGAACGACTACGGTAGTGTGAGCAAGAATGACTACAACGATAAGAACCGCAACAAAAAGCCCTCAGCTCACGCTCAAGGCAAGAAGAAGTTCTGCAACTTTGGCAAAGCCAAGAAGCTCTTCCACCGCGTCCTTACCGCCTTCGATGACATCGACTTCAGTGACATGGAGGGGTGGAGTGACGACGACGGCAAGGATGATCAAGATCCCAAGGACGGCGATAACTTCATCGGCATGTGCTTCATGGCCAACGATAACGACGTCAGCGACAACGAGCTCTATAGCGACTCCGATGAGGTAGGTCCCTCCTATGACCAGCTCTATGAGGCATTTCTGAAGCTAGGAAAGTTTTATGGTAAATCTAGAGTTAGGGTTGTAGATCTTGAGAAGGAAGTAGAGAGATTGTCATGGGAGCTTACTTCACTTATATCTGCTCCCTCCCGTGACGAATGTGATGTATGTTTTTCTTTGCTCGGAGATGTGAAGAAGCTAAGGACCTCTCATGATAGTTTGACTTCTGAGTTTGATTTGCTCAAAATGGAGAATGTTAGTCTGCTTGCTGAACTAGAGATGAGTAGAGTTGCTTCTATTTCCTCTACTAATCAGACTACTTGCACCTCATGTGAGGATAAGGACAATGCTTTTAGAGGTCTTTACACTATGCTTATTGATCTGCCTGGAACTTGTGAAAATTACAATAACTTGAAAGTGAACTTAAAAAGAGCAGATCATAAAATTGTTGAATTGCATGCTTCTTTGCTTGAGCCGATTGCTTCATGTTTGAACTATCCCAAATTAACTGCTGAACTTGAATCTGTCTCAAAACAGTTTCAAGAAATGGTTGACCATAACAAGAAAATGGCTCAATATGTGTCTAATGACCCTGTTAGCTCACCACGCAATAGTTGTGAAAAACTAAAATTTAAACTCATTGCTTTGAATGATAAATGTGTGAAGCTAACTAAGGATATACTAGAGAAGCCACAATCATGTTGTAATGTGTGTGCTGGTGTTGGGGAGAAGCCCAAGGGTAAGGTAGAGACGCCTAGCGACGTGAACCAAATGGCTAGCAGTAGGACTGTCCCTTCTGAGGCGGCTGTGCGTGCACATGCCATTCGTTCCTCTGCTGTTGGTTCTTCTTCTACTTCCTTACTTTCTGCTGTCTCTTCTTCTCTTTGCTCTTCTTGCACCTCTCTCTTTCGGGAGTGTTAGTATCTTATGAACACTCTTGAGAGATTTGTAGGAGGCAAGAAGAAGCTGAATCTTATTCTAGACCAGTCTAAGATTTGCAGATTTAATCAGAGTCTAGGATATGATTTCTATGAGGACATGAGGAAGCATCCACCGCCGTGCTCGCACCCATAGCACTGTGTGATCGAGATCGAGCCCAGGACTGAGAAAGTCCAATTTAAGTCTGCGGGTTTTGTCCAAGGGATTTCTGACAGCAAGGTGATCCCCCCTGCAACTTCGGCCTCTCAGAAGGCGAAGTCATCTCGTGCTACTTCAGCCTCTCAAAAGGCGAAGTATCATTGCACCTTCTGTCAAAAGGATGGACATACGATCGATCGATGTTTTAGGCGCGCCAGGATCGCGCAGAGAGACCGTGTTGCAGCTCTTAGGCGTATTCAGGGTCAGCCCCAGAGCTTGAGTGCATCTAAGACCAACACGAGGTCTAGGTTTGCTTCAGATGCTTCTAATGGTTTTGGGCAGCATCGAGGACTTGGTTTTTCCGAGGTTTCTGGTTTTCATCCTCATGCTCCCTTTGGTCGTGACTTCCGCCGTCCTAAGGGTAGATCTCGTTTCCCCCGTCGAGATAGCTACCCACGGCGTGATCAGCATGTTGCTGGTGTTTTGACTCGCTCCTCTGTAGCAGTCATGCCCAACAATAGCTTCAGGTCTACACATAGACCGTCTTTAAGTGAGAGAGAGCGTAGGATAATTAGAGGTCAGTCATGTGTGACTACTTTTTCTGCTCGTGTGACTCAGTATTGGGTTCCAAAATCTCTTTTGATTTATCTCACTACTGAGCCATTTCTCTCTCGTTGACTCAGGTTCGCCGGGCAGGGAAGGGAGAGGTTTGGCTCGTAGACTCCGGGTGTTCTCGACACATGACCGGAGACTCCCGTTGGTTTTCTTCCATAGCCCGAGCTCCAAGTGATGAGACGATCACCTTCGGAGACGCTTCGTCTAGGCGCGTTATCACCAAAGGTACTGTGCGCATTAATGATTATTTTGTTTTAAAAGATGTTGCCTTGGTTAGTAAGCTGAAGTACAATTTGTTGTAAGTTTCTCAGCTTACCGATGACGATTTCGAGGTGGGCTTTAAGAAAAATAATTGCAAAATTCTTGATTCTTCAGAGAGTCTGGTTTGCGGGATTTCTAGATATGGGAGGATTTTTCGTGCTGATTTTGTTGAGTCTTCTGGTGATCCTCTCAAGTGTTTAGTTGCTTCTGAGTCCCGTGACCCACGTTCTGGCATAGGAGACTTGGTCATATCGGTTTTGACCATTTGACCCGAATTAGCGGCCACGATCTCATTCGTGGTCTGCCTAAACTCAATATGATCAAAGATCTAGTTTGCGCTCCTTGTCAGCACAACAAGATGGTTGCCGCTTCTCATCCTCCGGTCACAGTGAATATAACCGATGCACCAGGATAGCTGCTCCACATGGACACAGTTGGACCAGCTAGAGTGCAGTCAGTAGGAAGGAAGTGGTATGTTCTTGTCGTGGTCGATGACTTCTCGAGTTACTCTTGGGTGTTTTTTTAGCCTCGAAGGATGAGACATTTACCCATTTTCGGAGTCTTTTTAGTAGGCTTTCTGTTGAGCTTCCAGGTGCCTTACGAGCGATCCGCAGTGACAATGGCACGGAGTTCAAGAATTCCTACTTTGAGAGGTTTTGCGATGAGACAGGTGTAGAGCACCAGTTCTCTTCTCCATATGTCCCCCAGCAAAATGGCGTTGTGGAGAGGAAGAACCGTACATTAGTCGAGATGGTCAGGATGATGCTTAATAAGTATTATACACCTAGGAAGTTTTGGGCTGAGGCGATAGCCACCGCGTGTCATGTTTCAAACAGAGTTTTTCTAAGGGCACACTTGCATCGCACTTCTTATGAGTTGAGATATGGGCGAAAGCCCAGCGTCTCACATTTTCGCGTGTTTGGTTGCAAGTGTTTTATTCTGAAGTCTAGAAACCTAGATAAGTTCGAGTCATGATCTTGTGATAGAATTTTTCTGGGTTACTTGACTTCTTCGCGGGCGTATAGGGTCAGAAACTGCGAGTCTAGCAAATTGGTAGAGACCTGCGAGGTGACTTTCGATGAGGCTAGTCCGGGATCTAGGCCCGATATCTCAGGTTCAGTAGAGCAGTCCAAGACCTTCTTTGTGGATGATGAGGAGGACGAAAATGAGGGTTGTCTACCCGATCTAGTTTCTCCTCCTCTTGAGGTGCCTGCTTCTTGCATAGCACCTCAAGGAGATCGGTCCATTCCTTCCGCATCCTCAGGAGCTAGTGGCTCTGTTCCTACCTCATCAGCTCATGAGGTAGAGGCCACTACCTCTTCACATTCAGGACCTCCCCGTCATATCCAAAAAGATCATCCTTCAGAACAGATAATTGGAGATCTTTTTGAGCGTGTCACACGCTCAAAATCTGGTATGTCTCACTTCTGTTTCCACTCAGCCTTCGTTGCTTCTTTCGAGCCCAAGGATGTTAGTCATGCTCTTTCTGATGAATCTTGGGTCAATGCCATGCATGAGGAATTAGAAAATTTTGAGAGAAACAAGGTCTGGTCGCCTGTCGAGCCCCCTAGAGGTCATAATGTCATAGGTACCAAGTGGGTGTTCAAAAATAAGTAGAGTGAGGATGGGGTAGTCATTCGAAACAAGGCGAGATTGATAGCTCAGGGTTTCTCCCAGGTTGAGGGTTTAGATTTTGAGAAGACCTTTGCCCCTGTAGCTAGGCTAGAGGCCATTAGAATCTTGCTTGCTTTCGCGGCGTCTAAGGTCTTCAAGCTTTACCAAATGGATGTCAAGAATGCCTTCCTCAATGGGTATATTGAGGAAGAGGTCTATGTTAGGCAGCCTCCAGGTTTCGAGAACCCCAAATACCCAAATCATGTCTACAAGCTTTCTAAAGCCCTTTATGAACTTGAGCAAGCCCCTAGAGCTTGGTATGAGAGGTTTAAGTCCTATTTGTTGAGTCATAGGTTTGAGATGGGTAAGGCAGACAAGACCTTGTTCATTCGCAGGTATGGCAATGACCTTCTACTCGTTCAGATTTATGTGGATGACATCATCTTTGGCGGCTTCTCTCATGCTCTTGTTTCCCAGTTCTCTGCTGTCATTAGTTCAGAGTTTGAGATGAGCATGATAGGCGAGTTGAGCTTCTTTCTTGGCTTCCAGATCAAGCAGACTCGGGAGGGTACCTTTTTGCATCAAGGTAAGTACACTCGAGACCTCCTGAAGTGCTTTGACATGAGTGATGGCAAGCCGGTGTCAACTCCGATGGCGTCAACGACTTCACTTGATCCAGATAAGGATGGCAAGCCAGTTGATCAGAAGGAGTTCAGAAGCATGATCGGTTCCCTCTTGTACGTCACTGCCTCGAGACCGGACATACACTTCTCTGTGTGTCTGTGTGCTCGATTTCAGGCTTCACCTCGTGTATCTCACCGCCAAGCAGTGAAACGCATCTTCCGGTACCTTCGCGCTACCATAGACTATGGTATCTGGTACTCTTCCTCTTCTTGTCTTTCCCTTAGAGCCTACTCTTGTTTCTTGGTCTTCTAGGAAGCAGTCCGGTGTTGCACAGTCCACCGCAGAGGCCGAATACGTTGCTGCTGCCAGTTGTTGCAGCCAGGTACTTTGGATGGCTTCGACCCTGCGGGACTTTGGGTTAGTGATAGACAGTGTTCCACTCTTTTGTGGTAACACTTCTGCTATTAACATTGCTAAGAACCCAGTGCAGCACTCTCAGACTAAGCACATTGATATCAGGTATCACTTTCTTAGAGACCATGTGGAGAAGGGTGACATAGTGCTCCAGTTTGTGGAGAGTGACCACCAGTTGGCTGATATCTTTACCAAGCCTTTGGATAGCTCTAGGTTTTCAGCCTTGCGGGGGGAGCTTGGGGTGGTTTGTCCTTATGAACTATTGTGAGAGGGAGCTTTGGTTTTTGAGTTAGTCCTTCCAACATAGATTAGAGTGTTGTTCTCGCCTAGTTGCTTAGATTTCTTCCTCTCATCTTGTGATTCTAGGATGCTGCTTATTAGCTGTCTCTCCTCTCACTGGGTTGAGCTCACTCACTTCCTATAGGTTCTAGTAAGGGTTGGGCCACCCTTGGGTAGAAAGGGAACGTGTTTGCTCTCCAGTGTGTTAGAAGACCAGCTGATAGTTCTAGAGTCATATGGGGTAGATGAGAGTCAGTCTGAACCATAGTATCCTCTATATCTTGTCTATGCTTTAAGGACTATCTTTTCTGATTTCTTTGTCAGCTTCTCGTTTTTATTGCTTTGGTTCAGGGGGAGTTCATTTGGGAGCATCTAGATCTTAATATTGACATAATTCAACTTGAACTAAAAGTGCATCTCATGTTGAGGGGGAGCTGGATTTTTATGCATTTCATTCTGCATTGTAATATAACTACATGGAGCCTTGATTATTATCCTGTTATAACATGAATCAATTGTTTTACATCTTGCCATAATCTGGGCTAAAATTGCTAGATTTATCATGACTTTATATGTGCTTAACTTGAATTAAATCTTGTCATGGTTAGCTCTTGAGAATAGTCTGTCTTTAGTTATCCTTTTATGATTCACGTCATGTCAAATAGGCTGAGTTGAGTTTTGAATCTTTATTGAGTTTTAGATTGAGCTATGCTAGTTCTTCTGTGAAACATGAGTTAATTCTTGTACTTCAACTAAAATTAGCAAAAGCAAAAAGATCTCTTTTGTGCGAAAAAACTGATCTCACCAATTCTTTCTCATGAGACTGCTCGCCATTACACTAGGCATGAACTCAGGGGGAGTTTTAGTTGACCAAGATCATCTTCTTAAGCTTATCGCTTGGAGTGATCGCATAAGGCTTGAGATCTAGTACATGGCTAAGAAATTAAAATTTGTGAAAATAGTTGAAGCTTAGGAGGCAGTTGTGGATGGCTCCTAGTCTAGGACTTGCTTTGCTCTGATAAAACCAAATATGATTTTCAGAAAAAGTCCTTTGTGCTAAATTTGCATAATTACAAAAAGATCAAGTACATGAACAATTGAGTCATACTTGAACTAATAGCACTCTAAACTGTTCCAATACTAGCTTCTTGGTTCCACTTAGATTATTTGACATGGCTTGCATCATCCTTGGATACCTTTAGCTAGACTATAATCTTGGTTGACTTGACTTGCTAAGAAAATTAGCTAAATTTCAAATTATAGCTTATTTGGTCTAACTTGTCTATGCATAAATCGTTATGATCATGATAGCATTCTTACGAATTATGGTTTGGTGTAATACTCAAAAGGTCATTTTAGATAATCTTCATGGCTCCGAATGCTTAAAATAAATAAAATACATTCATTTCATTCTCTCTTGGGTATCTTGATGATTTTATTGCCAAAAGGGGGAGAATTTTGGAGAAAAAACCTTCTGGAGCTTTGCAAAAATTTGCTCTTTCAGTTTCTACTCCAATTTTCTCTTTTGTCAAAATGGTCTTAGTTACCTTGATTTTCTTTTAGACCATGTTTGACTCTCAAACTTAACTTTATGCTTTTTTTGTGTTTGTCAATATACTCATCAAGGGGGAGATTGTAAAACCATGTGGAGGTAACCCCGGTTGTGTGATGAGTAATTGACACGTGTTCTAAAAAGTCTGAGTTTATTCCGGATATTTTTCTGCTAATTACTGATGCGGATATTTAATTATAATATCTTGTGCGGTGATATGTAATGTGTTTTCTTGTCGGTGATGACTGCAGAACTTTGAGATGGAGTCGTGGCGAGGCACTGGTGACCGGACTAGGCATAGGCGGTGCTGAGGTCAGAGCGGTCGAGATGTGTCGAAGACGGCGAGGACTCGAAGTGGTTGCGAGGCGTACACGGCAAGAAATAAGGAAGCTTTCAGGAAGGTACAGGAGTGGCATTTTGGTAAATGCGCAAGGCTGCACAAAAGGGAGCGGATTGGATTAAGAAAGAATGGGCAAAGTGGACTTTGTTAGGAGATGATCCATTAGCGGAGAGGTGTTGTGACCTAATGGGTAAAATGGTGTGTAAACCCATTAGTGGAGAGTTGGTGTGACCTAATGGGTAAAATGTTTGTAAACCTATTAGTGGAGACTATAAATAGAGGTGCTCTCTAATGGGAGAAGTGCACTTGAGCAATTGAGAAAGAAAGAGAGATGGGTGTGAGTGTTAGGATTTCCTAATGCTTGTGCTTTTTGAGAGATTGGTGTTAAGGTTTATTTATTGTCTCTCCATTTGTGTGTGTTTGTTCTTGAGTAGGAAGTGGGAGAGATGGGTGTAAACAACCTCTGTAAGCATTCATCTATATGAATCATTCATCTCTCCTTATCTCTTTATAAGAAATCATGTGTTTAAGTTGTCTTGTCACCTTTTATGTTTTGATTTTCAGTTCTTGAGAGAGTAGTATTTGTTTGTGCTTGTGATGGAAGCATGTCTCAAGACCATTTGGTCGATTAATTTCCAGAAGCAAATTGACTGATCTTAGTGGTCTCCTCTTTTGGAGTTTGGGTTGGCCGAAATGTTGCTGCAAACTAGGTAGTGCCTCAAGGCCCTTGTGGCTAGTTTATACGCAAAAGCAAATATGCCAACCATGTGTGGTTCACTGAAGTTTGCGCTTATTCCTTGTTTGCAGTTTGCTGTTTGATTAAGTAGTGCTCAGTTTCTCGAGAATTAAAGTGCAGAAGTGAAACTAATTCTTTGGCAGCTTGTTAATTTTGGTTGAGTTCTCCTGCTGGTTTTCTTTGGTTTAGTTGCTGCTTGTTTCGGTTCAATCCAGCAGCTTCTTGTCCTCTGTTTTGTTTTCTGTTCGGCTGCTAGACTGCCTATTCTTTCGGCTGCTAACCTCCCTGGTAAAATCTTCTTTCGGTTGCAGGCAGTTCATCAAGTCTCATTGTCTTCATTTTTTTTTGCTGTTTTTGGTTGCCTTTAGAATCTTTTCAGTTGTGGTTTCGGTTCAGCCTGTCAGGCAGTGCATGTATTGCTATTCTGTGCTTTCTCCAGGCTACAAGACTACATGGTTCTGCTCTAATTTTCTTTTGCACTTTGTTTGCTGCTGGACCAAGACTGCTTTCGGCTGCAGTTCTTCCTTTATTTCTTGCTGCCTGTAGTTCTTTCCACTACTGCAAATTTCGGTACAGAACTACTGTTTTTATTTCTGGTTTCGGCTGTGTGTTGAGCTTTTTTGCTGGACAGCAGTTCCCTTTTCTTTGAGTGTTCGGTTTGGGGTTTTCCTCTGCAGTTCTTCCTGTTACCTATCAGTTCTTTTTGGTTGCCTGTTTTTCTGTTTGCATAGCAGTTCTCTTTGGCAGGAGCAATAGGCAGCAGGTTTCGGTTTTGGGTGCATTTTGGTCTGTTCTCTCGGTTGGTGGCTGGTCTGCAGTCTAGTCTCTTCGGCAGCTGCAGCAATTAGCAGATATCTGCAGTAGACAGTCCCTGTTTCAGTTTGCAAATCAGCTTTTCTTTTTGTTCAGGTTGCTTTCAGTTTTGTGTGCTGATTTCTTTCTTTCGGCAAGGTACTTACTTTGTGCTTCCTGTCTTTATTAGTTGGTTAGTAGTAAGTACCTTGGTTAGAGTTTCTTCTCTGTTATTTGTTTTCAGTTTAGACAGAGAGCTTTTTGTAAACAGTTCTTGGAATTTCCTTTCTATTTACTTTCTTACCTTATAATAGCTTTTGGAGAGGAAATTCGTGTGGATACTTGGGAAGTTTTAAAAAGGCACCATTCACCCCCTCTTGCAGCTGCTGATCCTTCAGAATCGCTGACCGATCGCAATGAGGTTTCTCAACAGGGACAACATTTTAATCTGTTGAGAAAGAGAGGGTCTAGCATTTAGCAATTATGCATGTATTAGCTATCTCGTACTGAAATTCCGGTCACGTTTTGGTGCACAGCAGATGCATGCCATTGCTTCCGCAACACGGCGCAAAGGGCGCTAAGGTACAATAAATGTACTGTACCTAAACTATTTTTTTAGATTACAAGCACAATAAAGTAGCGATCGGAATAGTGATACTTATGATTTTTGACTGGTATTTTACTATACTAGCTGATTTTTTTACTATAACTGAGTTAGCTTATTAGGCATAATTAAATTTAAAAATAATTAAAAATAGAAGCGACATGTTTGTCTATCATAGACAATGTAAATGAATACGAAAAAAATAAAACACAAAAATACCAAAATAAATAAAACACAAAACAACAAAAAAAGCTACAGTGTTTCAAAAGCCGACCGATTGCTGGAAGCCGTCGCTGGCAGCCATCGTGTGTGGGGCCTAAAGATGCACTTACGCACATACACACAACATCATATACATAGATACGTCTAATGCACATGTCTAAAATAAGACAAAGACCCTTTTGACGTGAACACTGACACTGTTTATATAAACAGTAAACCTAAAAATGCGCACATTACAGGCTTCGAAGAAGCTAGGCAGGCTGGCTACCCGCTGGTGAGCTGAGCCACCCGAGCAAACGCTCTGTCGGGACCCGGAACAACAACTCCGAGCCCCTCTGTGTAATTCGCACTATCCCAGGAAAAGCTAGTGCACACAGGTTTAACAGCAATGTATATCATGCAAAAATAACCACGAGATATTATTAAACGAAAATACGCCTTAAGGCCAAGTCTTACAATAAGGCACTGTGCCAACAAAGTAAACAAAACAGCAGAAAGAAAGTAAAGGTGGAAGCACAGCCCATCCAATCTCCCACAGCGAATGATCAGAAGACGATCCTACTACCAAGTAGTCCTCACCGTCGTAGTCGCCCTCAAGTCTGGCAACAGATTTAGCAAGGTGAGTACGTATACTCCCAAGGTAAGCAAGTAAATGCTTACGCAAGTTACACCGAAATATAACAGAGTTGATGCATGCATAAGGAATTTCAAAGGAAGCTTAATAGGGTAATGTGTGGAAAGCAATACTTGAATTTAAATATAATAACGTAAATACTGAAAGCTGAATTTAAATACAGATATGAAACATTGTTTTTAATAAGTAATACCGTTAGTGTAGGCTCCAACCCACACTAACCTATCCACTGAATCCACCCGACCATTACCAAATCTAACGCTTGTTTGCCAAAGCCAAGTTTTATGAAAATTCAAGTCTAATCTGTGAAGACTCTACTCAAGATGTCCATGACCGTGGACACGGCTATCCGTATAGTTTGTTACTCTGCAGAGGTGTACGGCTTTACCCACAAGACATTCCTCTCACTTGAGCCACGCGATCAACACACCGCCTTAGGTGTGCGGCGGAGAGTTCATGACAAGGTCGTTCGATGATTCATAGCCCACATAATCACGCCGCCACTAAGGTTTCACCACAACTCGAATCCACGAGTTGGAGCCCTCTCGTGCCATGTGAGACTTCCCACCCTCGCGCGCCACATTAAGCCTATAGCGAGACTATAGTTGGAACTTCACAAATTACTTAGCCAGTCCGTCCCATACCGACTTGTGGTAGTCAAGTGACTTCGTAAAATAATTCACGAAACGGTCCTTAAGTTGATTTAGGCTCAACCACATACCCCGCACGATAATCAACTGTGTGTCACCAAACACGAGGCATACCGCACCCACCACCTAACCATTAGCCTAAGTCTAAAACATGTTTTCTATTTTCATTTTTAAATAATTTCAGAAAACCACCCTTGACTCACCGAAGTCAAGATATCGATTTTCAAACTCCGTCATTTCATGCGAAAGATTGATCCCACTTAAAATTATAGTAAGCCAGGCTAAGCATTGCTATAAAAATTTCTAGCCAATACTATAGTACTAACTAGTTTTCAACTAGGATGACAAGGTATATGAATTCAAGATTCAAATTGGCCATAACAAAGGATCATGGGTATATCTAAAATTCAAATCCAATTTGAATTACATTTGAATAAAGATACGCATGCATATACAGTAAAACAATATAAATAATTTAAAATATTTGGTTCAACATGGTCAAAGGTGTAACTTGCCTTGATCGTAGTCCTGCTGTGATTCGTCGAATTCAAACTCTCCGGAATCGTCAATATCTAACGAAATAATCAATTCAAAGCAAATTCAAAACAAAAATTCAAATGAAATCCAAATAACTTCCAAAAATTATAAAATAAATTGGGAGATAGAATTTTGAATTTTGGATGTGGTTCAACAATTTTTTAAAAAGGAATTGAGGCTTTTAAAAGAGGTTGGAAGTTTTAATTTAAATTTATACCTTGGAATTACAAAATATATTCAAATCAAATTTAAATAAATTTCAAAATTTCAAAATTATTCCAGAAATGGATAGATCATGATTTTAGAAAAAATTAGAAATTTGAATGGGTCAATTTGGAGTTAAAATGCAAAAGTTATAGCCTTCCAAAGTTTGAATTCAAAATAAAAGAAAAAGGGTATTTTCTGGATTTATTTTTAAACCAAAAAGGATTTATGACGTCAGCACGAATTATTTTTCTAAAGGAAATTATAGATTATGACGTCAGCCCTAGGATTAATATAATCGGGCAGAGGCTGACAGGTGGGGCCTGGGTGTCATGAACCGAGTCCATGGACCCGAGGGAAGGGTGAGGTGGCAAGCGGGCGCGCGGGGAGCGGGGTGGCACTGACGTGGCGCCACGGGGCCGCCGCGAGTCACCACGTGGCTGCCACGCCACGGCTTTATGCCGACGCATGGCGCACGCCGCGAGGTGGCGAGGGGCGGCGGGTGGCGCCGGCGTGGCGCCGACCGCCGCCACTGGCTGCCACGCCGCTAACTTCGGCCCGACGGCCGACGTGGCTCGCCGATGGCGGCGGCGCTGGGTCTGATGGTCGCCGGAGTTCGGTGAGCGCGCGCCGCCAAGGGTACCAAATGACGAGGAGAACGCGGGAGTGCATCGGTATTTTGCGCGAGGCCGAGGATGACCGAGAGGGAAATCGCGGAGAGGCGGCGGTCCGAGAAGGCTTCACGGCGGCGGGTAGCTCCGTGGTGCGTGCCGGGAGGTGGTCGCCGGTGTTCGCCGGGCACCAGCAAGGTCGGGAGGCTTCGCGAGGGGCGAGGGGCTTGAGCCGCCGAATCGCCGCGGAGTAGCCGAGCCGGCGGAGGGAAATCCGCGCAGGGGACCCTGGCCGGGATTATGCGCCCGGAGGCTCTGGGGTGGCGGTGTGGGTAGAGGGACCTCGGGCACCTCTTTATAGGCCGGGGAGGGTAACGGCCGCGGTCCGCCGGAGTGCAACGGGCGGGAGGTTTATCGCGACGGTGGTAACGGCCGCAATTACGCGTGATTATGCCCGCAATGGACGCGCGGAGGTGCAATGGCTATTTGCCGTCGGCGCGGGCATCACTCGAAGGAAACCGAAGCTTTAAGAGCTTCGGTTTGCGGCAAAGAATGGCGCAGCGGCGGAGATCGCGCGAGGAAGAAGGAAAGGGGCGGGGAGACGGAATCGACGAGTGGGGCCCGCACGCCGAGAGAGAAAGAAAGGAAGGAGCTAGGGGACGGTCGGATGCTTGACGGTGGCACGGGGAGAGATCGGGACGGCCGGCGCGCTGCGAAGGGGTAAGTGAAGGGGACGGCCGAGATTCGATCCGACAACGAAGATCGACGGGCCGGCGGTGCTTAAGTGGGAAGGGGCGCCACGATGAGGTACGGCAATAGGGACGGCTTGGATAAAACCACGTGGCGCACGCGCGAGAGGGAGCGTGAAGCGGTAAGTTGGTGCGCGCGCGAGGATTAAATCCGCGCGGAGTGGACGGTCCGATGCAGCGACACGCGCCGCACGCGAGGAGGGAAAGCGGGAGAGGGTTTAAGTTAGATCGGACGGTGAGGGGAATCCGGCGGCGAGGGGACGCCGATGCTTGACACCGCGCCGGGGTTTTTTGGGATTTTCTTTCTTTTTGATTTTCCGAAATGCTATTAAGCTTTAGAAAACTCAAAAAATACCAAATAAATTTTAAAAAATCCAGAAAAATTCAGGGAACTATCTGGAGCTATTCTAGACTTAATAAAAATATATCCCACTCAATTTAACAAGTATAATTTGCAAAGGTACAATTAGATTTTAAAGGGAAGGTTTTAATTCCTTCTAAAATCCAGAAAAATTAATATAATCTCACATTTGACTTAAGGAAGCTGAAATACATTTGTTTTAACATTCAGTAATGCAATAAATTCATTTTTGCCTTTTATAAATTAAAGTTTATAATTTTTCTCAAACCAGGACTTTAACATAACTCCAGAAAATCCAATAAACTCCAGATTAAATTTTAAATAAAGGAACAAAATTTTAGGATGTTACACGCTCGGTCGCCTATCATACGCATGCAATGTTATCTCGCAGTGTGCACCCGTTTTTTATTTTTTACATAGAATGGGTGTGCAAGATAGACGCCGCAAGTTTGATCTCCGATAGACTCCGAGTTGCTCTAATTATATCCTAGTTGCCTCTTTGCATTGGACGTGTGCCTAATCTTGTATTTCTCGATGCCACGTGTATATCTCCGATTCTTTGCTTCTCATGTTTGCACTTGGCTGCATCTTTTTTTTCACTACTGCATTGCCCTATCGATCTACACACTTCACTTCGTATGTGATATATCACAGACGGTTATTGATACAAACTATCTATGATAATAGCAGACATCACAAATGGTTCGTACTAATATTCATCTGTGATACTTCAAAAACGGTTTGTATTATAAACCGTCTATGATAATAAAGTTATCATAGATGGTTTGTATTAAAAATCGTCTGTGATATGTTTCTCGAAAACAAGTTCGGACTGGTCCGATCCTACTTGCGTAGTCACAAATGAAATCCATGCTATTGGAGCTGGTTGAGTGAAGTTGGTGAAATGTTGTCTTCTCTGCCGGTTTTATTGGCTTCAAAAATTTCAGAAAACAGCAAAGCTCTAATACTTTACAATAGCCTGACAATACTCCCTCCTTAATAGAACCTTGTCCTCAAGGTTTAAAATCTGAAAAAGTCTTTCGAATAAAAGAAGTATCTTCCCAAGTTATCACAGACGGTTTGTATTAAAAACTATCTGTGATATGTTTTTCGCCTCATAATCCTCTAAAATTTCATAATCTCCCGCTTGAGTCTGAGTAGCATTCCGTCTGAGACACCTTTGCATACGGTGTCCGTTTTCGATGTTTTTATACTCGTTGGAAATCTAACGACGACTCCGATCCAAAAAAATGACTCGCCTGACCCCCAAAATCCACCATCTTTGTCCTTGAATTTGTGTCGCAAGTTTTTGGTTTATGTTTTTGGCAAAAAAAATTATCTCCCCTTCAGAATTTAGGGTTCGCCTTAACTGCAAAGTTGTAGATCTCGTTGAAACCTTTCAAACGAATATATATAAGCCATATAGAACTTTGCTATTTCATATTTTGAGAATAGTTGTTCATATTACATCAATACATATAGTTGTTTATGTATCACAGACGGTTTGTGGTTCAAATCATCTGTGATAATTATGTTTCACAGATGGTTCATGGTTCAAACCATCTGTGAAACATAATTATCATAGACGGTTTGTAGTTCAACCCATCTGTGATAATTTGGTGCCTGATCACTAGGCCCGTCGATCCTCCCAAACCCAATTTCAGTCAATAGAAACCAACCAAACCCCACTCCACCTCTCCATTCCTGCGCCAAAAATTTTCCACCTCCCACCTCTCCCTCCCCTATAAATACTCACCCGAATGCACCCCTCCCAACCAGCATGTGCTCAAAATCTTTTCAGCCTCTTCACCGTCCTCCTCCTCGACCCCGACCCGATGGCCCTTACAAAGTAGACGGCACGCAAGTCTACAGCAGCAAGACACCGCGAAAGCAGCTGACTACCAAGACGGCGCTCAAGTCAGTGCTTGCGACAATGGATGACAAGGACATCCAGCTCGTACACTGCATCAAGGCGAGAGGGCCTAGGCATAGATGCCTTATCGGTGCAGTTGAACTTCCACTGTCTGCTAGGATCTCTGCTTCATCTATATTTTTGCCATATCTTGTGATCTTGTGATGTTGTGATGGTGGATTCTAATCTTAATGAAAATAGAATATGCTAATGTGTTTACTATTGTATTTGCTTGTTTTCAAAGTGCATAGCTAACATTTCCTGAAGCTAACAAAAAACTAGAAAAAAATTTAGGTATAGAATAGAATAAACCATCTGTGAAAGACTATCACAAACGACTCAAACCAAAAATCGTCTGTGATACTACACATCATAGACGGTTCTATCTACCAACCTCTATGGTACTCAAACATCATAGACGGTTCTATCTACCAACCATCTGTGATATTTACCCATCACAGATGGTTGGTAGTTAGAATCGCCTGTGATGTGTGAATATTATAGACTATTTTTTGTTTGAGCCGTCTGTGATGTGTAAGTATCACAAACAATTCTAGTTACAAACCGTCTTTATTGTATTTATCATAGACGGCTCACAAACCATCTGTAATAACCTCGAATATCACTGACCTATAAATTCAGACAGTTTAGAAAATCATCTGTGATGACAGTTTCGAACCGTCCATAATAATTCTTTTTGTAGTAGTGACATTAGAAGGCTTACTCAAGACTTAAGAGGCATAAGAGGCAGGATAAACTCTATGTACAATTGTACTTTTTTAGAATGACGTACATGCATTTTCATCAAATCTCAACAATCCAAAATTATGCTGTCACTTTTCAATGTGTTCAAAATCAATTAGGCTGATAATATATTTTAGTTTAACCAACAGGGATATGTCTACATACCAAGTGGGTAACAGAATGAGAATGTTTACAAAAATGTATTATCTGATGAATCAGAAGACACACTGAAGTATCCAAAGTTCCAAACTATTTGGTGGGATAAAATGAAGAAAAGATATACTAAAAAACTAATTATTACCTAATGTCATCTTAAAAATCCTTAATCATTCACTACTGGACAAATTATCATCACAGACGGTTCAAAAACGTCATCATAGATGGTTTTGTGAACCGTCTAAATTTATGGTTCGGTGATAATACGAGGTCATCACAGACGGCTTTGGAACCATCTGTGGTGGAAATATCACAGATGGTTTTTAACTAAAAACCGTCTGTGAAAGTGATAATCACAAACGGTTTTTAACGACAAACCGTCTGTGATATATAAATATCACAGTCGGTTTTTCGTTACAAACCGTCTGTGATTACCAACTATCACAGATTGTTTTTAACGAAAAACCATCTGTGGGTAGTGTGCTCACCCTCGTATCATCATATCCAGAAGCAAGAGGTCAAGATCATTATGCCTACGAGGATGCACCAAACCAAGGAGCCGACGATGGCAATTAAGGTGAATTTTAAAATATTTTAGTCCTAGGCAAGTTGGCCTGATGGAAGGGTGTGCACCCATAGTGCTTAAGAGTTAGGTAAGTAATTACCCATTAGTCGCTTGCTTGTGGCTTTTGGTTCCGCTGATGATCTCACTTTCCTTGCTATACTATTGTTTTGTAAGTAATTAGCCTTGGAGGCCTGTTATGTAAAACTGTCGTCCGACATAGCATATTTTAAACTCTGATGTAAATTATATTATGACTTTATGACTATCATGCGATGTATGAGTTGATTCAGCAATGTACTGTGAGCACTATCTATTGATCCAGAGAATAGTGTGGTAGAATTATAGAGGATTTTAGATTTTAAATTCAGATCCGATAGCACAGATCCATAGCAAATTGTCAAACCAACCACATGCTTGTGCAAAAAGGTTCCCAATATCTTTTTAAAAAAAAATAGCAGTGGCAATCAGCACATCATAAGCTCATGGGATCAGTATGTCATATCACAAAAATGATGTTTACAAAGATAAAAAAGAGAAGTTATACCCAAAATGCTACAGTTACAACGACGACGCGAGTTCTTGACGAATGGCAGTCATCAAGAACGTATAGCACACCTCACACCTGGATATTTAGGCCAGCGTGATAAAGCTGATAAGAAGGAGCACACATAAACATCATAAAAAAATTTTACAGTGCCACAAGCTATCTCTACATGGCAAGCATTACAGGTGATAATTTTCCTTCATCACCTAGAACTTAACTCCTGGGGAACATATTAACTCACGGGGAACATATAATTTCCCTCATCACCCAGAATTGGGTCGCAGACTGCAGAATGCTTGCAAACAAATATTAAACAATTATAGTTAGTATTTAATTATGACACAATTCCGCTATAAAATTTGGTACAAAAGAAACAACCATACAAAGAAATGAAGGGTGAGAAGAAATTACCATATTAAGTAGCACTGTATTTTAGAAGGAAACATAGCCGATATAACCTAAATACCACAAATAGCATGTTACTTTGTGTATAAAACACCATATTGGTAATAAATGGAGATGACTAATGGTCTACCATCACGATGAAATATTAGCGAAGAATAATCAACTTGTTCTTTCTTTGACATGAAGGATGGGCAAGTAAAAATTAAATTAAGTTGTAACAGCCATTCACCTTTTGATAAATGGATATGGTGCAATAAATCATTTTCCTCAAGCCCTTCAATAAGATCCCACAACTGATTGCCATTCAGAATTTGTGCTCTAAATGCTAGGTATCCTGAGAAAGCACACAATGGGAATTATTTCGGCGTGTCAAACAAATTTCACAAAAGATGTTGAAGAAGCCTGCGTCTAATTGTATGATTTGAAAAAATGTACAGTTTATCGGATCCACATCAAAACCGGGGAGTTGTAGGGGGAGACAGCTGATTTGTTGCCAACATATGTTGCCAACAGATCCCTAAATAAAAGAAAAACAGCGTCAGCGGAGCATACATAATAGAGAAATAAAACATTTTGTTTGTTGTAAATAATGCATAGAAAAATAGATACAAGAGACATGAACTTTTACGTGGAAAACTCTTGTGGGAAAAAACTACGAAAGGCAAATCACTATAATGAGTAGAGATTACAATGGAGAGCTTCTCTTAGGGCTTTCTTCGTGAGACTTGATGCCTTGTGGCTTGGATACCTTGAGGTTTGGATTGGATTTCTTATGGACTACTGGGGTACATATATATAGTGTGGGCGAATAGAGTCCTACATGGAGAGAAAACCAAATCGGAATCCTATAAGGATACGGAGTTCTACACGGACACGATTACGAATTTGGATCACTTTTCAACAATCTCCACCTTGAGCTGAATTCGAATCACTTTTCAACAATCTCCACCTTGAGCTGAATTCCCTCCAGTAGTTGAAGAATGTCATGAACTCTTCCACTAAATCAGCATGTACACCTTGAGCGCCGAAAGTGCAAAAGACTAATCTTCAAGCAGAAAGACTGGAACAGTCTTATCGAAACGCTTCTTGCGAAGCAAAATTGAGCAAACTACCAGTAGGTCTGAACACATAGCTATTAACAAAGCAGACGAACAAATCTAGGTCTTCAACAATTCATAACCCGAGCAAAAGTCTGAGTGTGTGTAATTGACCTTCTGAAACAAATGCTCAATCGTTGAATAGTATAAGCCAAAACATCACATGTGGCGCTGGATATATAGATAGCGAAGAACTCATATCATGGAATCTGACATACTCCACTTAGAACACAAAACTCGGCAAACAACGCTCATTGAAAGAGCAACAAGAAAGACTGAAACAGTCTTATTTTACGTGTAGCCATCACGTGCGCAGAACTGCCGACTTCAAAAGTAATTGAATCCCATGATATGATTGAAACTGCTCCTGTAAAAAACTGTCTGGATGAAAGAAATTCTTGTGTCGTCAATGAAGTATAAACTGCAATAGACCCCTCATATCGAGCTGCGACAACTGAAAGACGTTGCAGTATACATGCAAAAATAAACCTACTTCTTACACTTGAATCATTTATCTTAAACTAAAAATTGGAGCAAAACCTTCACTTTCAAAACAGCAAAAACTCCATAGAGTATTATGCTAGCTGCCACTAACATATTATCAAACTGTGAATAAAACACCAAATTCAGTTGTTCCTACAACTTTTTTTCAAAATCTCCCCCGTCAAGCGTAGCCAAAATTAACTTACTGTGTTGAAAGCCTGCAACTCTACTTTAGACTTCTCATATGATGATCTTGCCGTAGTAACCCATAGAAAATAATGGATCATCGATAAGATCACCAATTGATGTTGGCCTCGCGTCAAATCTCCTGTCCTCATGTGATGCCGCTATGGCCGTCGTGCGTGCCACCTTATCTGTGCGATGGCGACCCCGGGAGTCTCCTTCTCCCGGGGCAGCAACTTTGATCTTGAACCTGTGTTGTGATACCACTTGTTACAAATAATGCACTGAAAAATAAAGACAAAAGACATGGATTTTTACGTGAAAACCCTTGTGAAAAAAACCACAGGCGCTCGAAGGCAAATCACTATGATGAGAAGAGATTACAATGGAGAGCTTCTCTTGGGGCTTTCCTCGTGAGGCTTGATGCCTTGTGGTTTGGATGCCTTGAGGCTTGGATTGGATTTCTTATGGACTACTAGGGTACATATATATAGTGTGGGGGAATAGAATCCCACATGGAGAGGAAACCAAATTGGAATCCTACAAGGACATGGAGTCCTACACGGACACGGTTACAAATTTGTATCACTTTTCAACATTGTTATTTACTACTTTGAAAACAAAGCAACATATAGTCCTTTTTTAACACTACAATCTGGCCGATCCAACCCAACCGATGGAGTCATACACCACGAAAGCAATCTTACCTGTTGAGTAATCACATGACTCCCGTGACATTATTTAATAAGCAACAATCACACTAACGGTGTGCAAGCAATTCAACATGCATGGCTACGGTATATAAATATCACAGTAAGAGAACCCTTGCAAGGGACCTAACCTAAACCTCATCACATGATAAAACCCACATTTGAAGAACTGGTGCACGCCTGAGTCCAGGAAATATTAGGTGCTCTCAGCCTAGCAATCGAGATCTGACAACCTACAAAACACTTGATTGGCTTCCAAATCCAAACAACATATGAATGCGTAATCCTACAAGCTCATGTACAAAACAGATAGTCACTAAGAGCCCCAATAGATGGAAAACAGATAGTCATTGAGTGCTCCGATAGATGAACGTAGGGAAGCAAGATTCTAATAGATGGACAGGGGAGACAAGGGTTTCACCTGGACGATGTGGGACTGGATACTAAGCACGAGGCCAGTGTCGGACGGTAGTGTGATGGAGAGGATTGATGGCAACACAACGGAGAGGATCGATGGTTGCACCATCACCGGATGCACCACCCCTCATGGACCCCTCCGCCGCCACAGCAACCACCAAAACCGCTCCCTATACTCACAACACAAAGCAAGCAAAAGCTTACGAATTTCTGCTCGTAGGAAGGAAGAGTGGAAGAGAAAATGAAGTACTAAGAGGATTAATCAAATTGTCCTCCCTCGATTTTCTATTGGGTTGATTAATCTAACGTAATCAACTGACTGATCAGCAAAAGCTTACTTGTTCAGCTACGGTTGTGGGCATAGAAGAAGCAACGTGTGAAAGCATCTAGGCCCCGAAAAATTAGGTTTTGGTAATTAATGACGATTTATGAATATTGGACTAACGTGTTTGTTGGAGATTGCATAGGCTAAGTCTCATTAGTAAGCATTTGCTGAAAGCAAATTACATGCGAAAGGTTGAAAAGAACTTCAAGATGAATCAACAACAAGGTACATGAAATATATGACCCTGTTTTTTTTATTTTACCAGTCTTATGAGAAAAGGTGAAAGATCAGATTATAGGATAGTCGCTGTACTATTAAGAGGGATCATTAAGAGGACAAAGAGGAGCTTTTAGAGCAATCCTCCTCCAAGGACAAAAAGATCACCGCTTTCAAGGCCAAAGCGATATCAAGTGAAGAATTTGAGGATGAAGATGAGGACTCCGAGGAGGATATGGCACTCCTTGTGAGAAAAATGAAAAAATTCATGAGAAGGCGCCGATACCAAAGTACAAATCAAGGATCAAGCAAAAATGGGCGCTCATTCAACGACAACAAACGCTATATTAACATCCGTTGCTACGAGTGCGATGAGAAAGGACACATTGCCTCTCAATGTCCCACAAGAAATGATGACAAGGGCAAGTTATCCAAGAAGAAGGACTCCAACCCGAGGAAGAAGCTCTTCAAGAGGTTTCATAAAGATGAGAAGAATGAAGCTTATATTGGAGAATGGAACTTCAATGAGGATTACTCGGATTCCGACTCCCATAAGGAAGAATCCCCCAAGAAGAAAGGACTAATCAGAACTGCCATTAAGGAAGCTCCGTCACTTTTCTTAACTCCAATATGCCTTAATTTATTGATGATGATGAGCCTTCCTATGATAAATTAATGGACATGTTGATTGAATTAAATAAATTTACTGGAAAAGAAAAGTCAAAATATAAGAACCTTAGGAGAAAACATCTCTCTCTAAAGGATTCTTATAAGGAGCTAAAGGAAACTCATGACTTACTTCTCCAAGAAAAATCAAGCAAGTCTTACACTAGCATTGGTATTAATTGTGATATTCTAGATGATATGCCTAGTGTAAAAATTGCTAGAATTAATATTTTCACTTCATGTGATGACTTGTTAGCTATGCCTTGCAATTCAAGTATTGATGATAATGCTAACTCAATTGATGAGAAACTTATTATTGAAAATGGTAAACTAAAAGAATAAGTTGTTCAACTTAATAAAAGTTTAGAGAGATGCTTCAAGAGAAAAGCCACCTTTGATAAGCTATTGAGTGAGCAAAGATTCTCATTTAATAAAGAAGGACTTGGGTATGTACCCAAGAAAGGTAAGAGACCGACAAAGGAGGTTACAAGATTTGTTATGCCAAATGGCAAATCTTGTTAAGATAACAAAACTTCTTCTATTAGATTGTATGATTCTTGCTATTTACTTAAGAAATCTAATAGTGGTAAAATTGTTGCAAAATTTATTAGCACTTCAATTCTAGGCGCTAAAAAGAATATTATTTGGGTGCTCAAAGCCTTGGTTACTAACCTTCAAGGACCCAAACAAATTTAGGTATCTAAAAAAACTTGATTTTCTTTTGTAGGTGAACTATAAGATCGGTGCAAGGCATTCGGTGCTAGATAGTGGATGCACTCAATACATGACCGGAGACCAGAAGATGTTCACCACATTTGAAAATGGAAGCAATAAAAAGATCACAGTTGGAGACAATAGCAAAGAAAAGGTATTAGAATTGGGTAAAATTGATATCTCCAATGACCTTTCTATTTCTAATGTATCTTTAGTAGAAACATTAAATTTTACTTTGCTATCTATTGCTCAATTATGTGATCTAGGCTTGATATGCTCATTTTCTAAAGATGATGACACCGTTTCAAAAGATAAAGATAAGAACATTGTTTTCAAAGGTTTTATATTTGGAAATCTTTATTAAGTGGATTTCTCCTCAAATAGCTCGGGTTTGAAAACATATTTATTAGCAAAAACATATTTGGGATGGTTATGGCATAGAAGATTGGGTCATGTGGGCATGATTCAACTTAAAAAGCTTTTCAAACATGATTTAGTTGTTAGTTTAAAAGATGTGAAGTTTGAGAAAAATAAGTTTTATAGTGCTTGTTAAGCCGGAAAGCAAGTGGCAATTCTCATCATTCCAAAAATATTATGTCAACATCTAGACCATTAGAGCTCATACACATGATTTGTTTGGGCCAACAACCTACAAGAGTTTAGGGGGCAGTAACTATTATTTAGTCATTATAGATGATTACTCGAGATATACATATGTATTCTTTTGAAATGACAAACGTGAAGCTCCCAAAGTTTTTAAATATTTTGCAAAAAGGGCCCAAAATGAATTTGATTTTAAAATTAAGAAAATTAGGAGTGATAATAGTTCCAAGTTCAAAAATGCAAAAAATGAAGATTTTTATGATGAACTTGAAATAAAACATTAATTTTCAACTACCTACACTCCAGACCAAAATAGAGTTGTAAAAAGAAAAAATCGAACATTAATTGAAGTGACTAGGACAATGTTTGATGAATATAATACTTACGATGTCTTTTGGACGGAAGCCGTCAATAACACTTGTCATGCCATAAATCGCCTTTATTTGCATCGACTTTTGAAAAGACCTCCTATAAGCTTCTCATAGGAAGGAGGCCGAACATCTCCTATTTTAAAGTATTTGGATGCAAATACTATATCTTAAGGAATGGTGTTACGCTCTCAAAATTTCAAAGCCGGTGCGATGAAGGGTTTTTGTTAGGTTATTTTTTAAATAGTAAACCTTATAGAATCTTCAACAAAAACTCCAGTTTAGTTGAAGAATCTTGTGATATACAATTTGAACCTTTCAAGATTTACAACGCCATATCCAAGGATCATCCAACAGATCAAATATTGGGTGATGTGAGTAAAGGTGTCCAAACTCGGTCTAGATTAATTTCTTTTTATGAACATTACTCGTTTGTTTCTTCTCTTGAACCAAACGTTGTAGATGACGCTCTAGAGGACCCCGATTGGGTAAATGCCATGCATGAAGAGCTCAACAACTTCGTAAGAAATGATGTTTGGAATTTGGTAAAAAGACCCAAGGAGCACAACGTAATTGGGACGAAATGAGTCTTCCAAAATAAACAAGATGAACATGGAATTGTGGTAAGAAACAAAGTAAGATTAGTGGCTCAAGGCTTTACTCAAGTTGAGGGATTAAATTATGATGAAATATTTGCTCCCATTGCTAGACTTCAGTCTATTAGAATCTTGCTTACTTTTGCCTCACGCTTTGATATCAAACTATATCAAATGGATATTAAAAGTGCATTCTTAAATGGCAAAATAACCAAGCTTGTCTTTGTTGAACAACCTCCCGGATTTGAGGATCCTAAATATCCAAATCATATGTACAAACTCTCAAAGGCGCTATATGGATTTAAACAAGCTCCCAGAGCATGGTATGAGCGCCTTCGAGATTTTCTATTCTCTAAAGGATTCAAAATCGGGAAGGTTGATACTACAATACTCACCAAAATAATAGATAATGAATTCTTTATACGTCAAATTTATATTGATGATATCATATTTGGATCTACTAATCAAGACTTTTGCAAAGAATTTGGTGATATGATGTCTAGAGAATTTGAGATATCCATGATAGGGGAATTGAGTTATTTTCTTGGATTTCAAATCATGCAACTCAAAAATAGTACATTTATAAGTCAAACCAAGTATGCAAAGGACTTACTCAAGAAGTTCGACATGGAAGACGCAAAATCCATCAAGACTCCCATGGCAACAAACAGGCATCTAGATCTCAATGAAGGAGGTAAACCGGTAGATTTAAAGCTTTATAAATCTATGATTAGTAGTTTGCTTTATCTTACCGCATTTAGGCCCGATATCATGTTTAATATTTGCATGTTGCAAGGTTTCAAGTTTCTCCAAAAGAGTGCCAATTAGTGCCCGAAAAGAGGATTCTAAGCTATTTAAAACACTCCTCTAGTGTAGGCTTGTGGTTCCCAAAAGATGCTAAATTTGATTTAATTGGATATTCGGATTCCAATTATATGGGTTGCAAAGTGGATAAAAAAGCACCTCGGGTAGTTGTCAAGTTCTAGGAAGGTCATTAGTGTCACGGTCTTCCAAGAAACAAAACTCCGTAGCACTTTCAACCGCCGAAGATGAATATGTTTCCGCGGGTAGCTGTTGTGCACAATTGCTATGAATAAGGTAAATTTTGATGGATTATGAAATTAAATTTGATAAAACGTCTTTTTGTGTGATAATGAAAGTGCGGTGAAAATAGCCAATAACCCCGTTCAACACTCAAAAATCAAGCACATAGATATTAGACACCATTTCTTGAGAGATCATGTAAGCAAAGAGGATATTGAGATTAGCCACATTAGAACCGAAGATCAATTAGCGGACATCTTCACCAAACCCTTAGATGAAAGTCGGTTTTGTAAATTGAGAAATAAATTAAAAGTTTTAGACTACTCTAATATAGTTTGAACATTTGTCACATGCACTAGCGTGTTGTTGGTGCCATTTGAGTATTTTTGAGATGATTTTTCAAAGATTTTTGCTAAAATCTCCTTATTTTATAAAAATTATTTTCTTAGAATTCAAGTAGGTTCCGTAATGCATAATGATCCCGAGTGATTCTTAATTAAGTGCAAAACTAGGGATCATTTGCATAAAATCTCAAATCAATCTCAAAATTAGAAAGTCCCAGAAAAATCAGATCTACTGCAGTTTATTGCGCGGTACTACCACAGTGCGGTACTACCGGCGGCAAAAATACGAAACTACCAGCATACGGAACAGCCGGTGTGTAAACTGCGAAACAACCGATTTTTCATGGAGAGGGCAGATCGAGAAGAGAAGCAAGCCTGCTCAGACTTTCAGTATTTGGTCAGCTCTCTCTGCATTTTTCAATCTGCAGTTCATTAGTTTCGGCTGCTACCAGTAATTACTGTTTTCGGCTGCTACTGGTCCCTCTGTTCTTGGCTGTCTTAGCTCTAATATTTTTGGTTTCAGCAGCGCCCTTTGGTCCTTCCTGCAGTCGGCAGCAGCCTCTCATGATCTGTGTCTTTCAGCAGTAGCAGTTCTTTAGCTCCCCTTCAAAATTCGGTTCTTCTTTATTTTGTTTCTGTTCTGTAGTAAGTAGCAGACTGCAGGTTGTTCTCTCTTTTCAGCATATTGCAGTTTCTTCATCTTTTTGTGCTGTCAGTTCAGGTCTTTCTTGATCCCTATGCTTTGGGTGGTTTCGGCCAGGCTAGTGGTGGTTGTGTTTGTCTCCTCTCTGCAGTTATCAAGTCTGCTCACGGCCAGAATTCTGCAGCTTCCTATGTTCGGTTCTTGGAGTTCTTCTTTCAGTTTTTCTCGCATGTTCACTTTTCAGCTTTCGGTTTCTTTTGGTCTCTCTGCTGATCTGGACTTACAGTGTACTTTTGGACAGTTTTTTAAGGTCTATTTCAATTTTTGGGACAGCACAAAGTTCTCTATTTTATCTTTTCAGGTTCTCTATCATTTGCTCTCTTCCATGCTTTCAAGTCAATAGAGTTGGAAATTGTTTTCTCAGGTCCAATCTGTTTTTGAGCTCTAATCTTCTTGCTTCACAACTTTTATAGTTATTGGAGAAGAAGTTTGTGGATACTTTGGGGGCGATTTTAAAAGGCACCATTCACCCCCTCTGTTGCCATTTTTGATCCTTCAGGGGACAACACCACGAAGGCGAAGGGGCTCCCCCTTGCGCTCCAGGGAGTGGCGCTCTCATGGTTCTTCACTATAGAGCCGAACTCCATCTACGTATGGGAGCAGATTCGCGACCGCCTCTACAACAACTTCCAGGGAACTACGTCGAGCGCGTTGACGCGGATTAGCTCTTTGCGGTCAAGCAAAAACCATCGGAAAAGCTTCGGGAGTACTTCAAGCATTTTGCCAAGGTCCGCTGCAAGGTCAAGGATGTCAACGAAATAACCATCATCAACGCAGCAATACAGGGTCTCTGCCTGGGGCCGCTGGCCAAATACAATGCGTGGAAACCAATCAAGACGGTAGCGAAGCTCTTCGATAAGATGGAGGAATACGCCTGAGTGGAAGAAGACGAACGGCGACATCAAGGCAATGATGCTAACGCCAGTCCAGCGGAGGATGCGGCGAAGAGCACCGACTCGCTGAAAGAAGACTCCTCGCTGAGCAAACGCAGGCAGGAGCCATCGAAGGACGCCTCCCAGCACAAGGACGCGTCGGTCGACAAGTCTAAGCGCGGCCATCAGAAGTCTCGGAGAGCCCGATACGTCTTCGACATGGAGGGCGGCTCCGAGGACACCGCCCCCGCGGGCCGCAGCGGCAGGGCTCGCTGAGGTCGGGGTGAGGCTGAGGCCCAGGCCGTGATAATCGGGCCCGCATGGAATATGGCGAACAGCACCACGCCAGTGGTGTGAGGTGCACGACCATGGTAACCATGACACGCGTGCATGCACCACCATTGCGGCGCTTCGGCAAAGCGTCGCACGGGATAGAAACCTCAAGGCGCGGCCGTCCGTCGTGGCACACGCCCAGTGACCCCTCGACGGCCCTATCCGAATCCAGGACCCGGAGATGCAGCCTCAGGAGGGCCTCCGGCGGATTCAAGCCCACATGCAGCAGCAACCGCCTCAGGAGAGCCCCCTGCGAATCCAAGCCCCGGAGGGAGCCCAGCGTAGGATCATACATGTCATCTCTGGGGGCTCCTCGCTGGGGTTCGCGTCAGCGAGGCAGTGAAAGGTCTACGCGCGGAGACTACACCATGTGGCGGCGTACCCGGCACAGGCACCGCCGGACTGGGTGTAGCACGAGATCATATTCGGGCCCGCCGATGCTGAAGGCGTGGAGTTCCCCTATAAAGATCCCCTGGTCATCCAGGTCGCGATTGCCGGGTGCGATGTCAGGCGTGTCCTCGTCGACGGAGGAAGCTCCGCGAACATTCTGTTCGTGGTGGCCTTTGACCAGATGGGGATCCCCCGAAGTCGCCTGGGCCCCTCGGAAGTTCCGCTACAAGGCTTCGGAGGTCAGCCGCTGAGAGTGCTAGGCCAGATATGCCTGCAGGTCTCTTTCGGCTGTGGCGACAACGTGAGGACCAAGGACGCCACCTTCGATATCGTGGATATCCAGTACCCCTACAAAGCGATATTGGGGCGACTAACCCTCAACTCATTCGGGGCTGTCCCACACCACGGCTTCTTATGTGTGAAGCTCCCAGGTCTGCGGGGTGTCAACACCGTCCACGGCGACCAGGACATGGCCCGGCGCATAGAGCTCGGCACCCGAAGACAACACCATGAAGTTCAGAGAGACTCCTAGGCTAGGCACACCAACACAATGACGCCGGCACAAGGACGCAGGCAGCCACCAGCAGCACCTCGCCGGACTCCCCCGATGTCTCCGGCAGCGAAAGTAGCAGAGGCTCCTATATCGCCGCCGTGGCAACGACAGCCGAGTGGTTAGTCTCCGACCTTTTGTACTCGCTCACCCGCGCAAACAGGAATTCATTAAATTTCACCGTTTACGAGGCCACTCGTGTTTTCCACAAAACGTACGGAGGCTTGCCTCCGCACGCACTCTCTGGAGTATAAACAAGACGCAGATGTTGTCCCTTTGCACTCTACTGAGTATAAACAAGACGCGGATGTCCCGCGCACATGTCGGTGGCATCACTGCGCGTACTCTTGAAGGATCGGAAACGGCAACAGAGGGGGTGAATGGTGCCTATTTAAAATAATCCCCCGAGTATTCACACGATTTCTCTTTTTCTTCTCCGATAGCTATACTAGCTATGAAGACAGAAAGTATTTACTCACGGGAAATTTAGCAAGCTCAAACAAGATTTAAAACTGAAGCAACAAAAATCTGAGACTTGCTAGAAATGCCGAGATAGATATGTCAGAAAGAGAGAGACCCACTGCCCGAAGGCTTGATATCCTCAATTCTGTTTCTCGAAGTTTTACTCGCTCAAGCGGTGAAACTCATCAAAACTTAAAGCATTAGGTGAGTGTCAATTGGTTTCGTGAAAGGACAAAAGACAATGGACACCTTCGGAACTGAAAAAGCAAGAAAGTAAATACTTGAAACTGCTGCCGCTTAAGCGGATCGCGACTGCAGAAATGAACCCAAACTTCAACTAGTAATGACACCAATAACCGCAACTGCGAGAAAGAAAACGCAAGAAAAATACAGAACTAGCGGCCAAAGAACATGTTGATTTCTTAGAGAACTGAAATAAGAAGGAAGTGATCCAAAACACACAAAAACCATCTGAGCAAGCATTAGACAGAAAAGATGATACAGCAAAAAGGCTTAACCAAAAACCTGAAAAGAAGCATGGTCATCTATCATTACTTGCTGCAAGGACCCACCGAACTGGCTGCCTGCCGAACCACTACAGACTGCTGCACAGAGACCAAAACCAATTGACTGCTACTACTGCCGAACCCTGTAATGCAGACCAGCCGAACAACAGAAGACTACACGTAGAGAAGAAATGAAGATCAATAGCCGAATCTTTTCAGAGCAGAAACAAAGAACCTGCAGCACCTGCCAACTGAAATCTTGCTGCAACCGAACATATTTGCTGCTAAGACAAAGGGGCTATTACTCAAATACTCACAGAAAATAAATTAAACCGAAAATAACAGGAAGCAAGCGCTGCCGAATAACACACCCTGTTCAACAATGCTCACGATAGAACTGTGTGCAAACAGAACTTGCACCATCCGAAAATGACAGGGGCAGGTACTGTCAATAGCAGAAAATACAGGCCGAGACTGCATGACAGAGCTCCAAACCGAAAGAAGGTACTGCTGTCTGTTATTGCTGCACATCCGAGAGCAAGGAACCCAAAAATTTCAGCACTACAAGAGACCGAACAGTAGCACTATAGGAGATTAAAAGCAGCCAACCAGCACTAGACATCTTCTAAAACTGAACCAGATGCTGGACTCGATAGCCCAAAAGGAACAGGGAGCAGACCAACTAGCAGTAGGCGCTACACAGGAAGATCCATTGAGACTAGAGCAACACGAGAGACAATACACAAGAAAACTACTACTGCTGCTATCGAAAAGAAATAGCACAAGAACAGATAGCTGGACTGAGAGGCACTATTCAGTTAGCAATATTTCGGCCAAACCATATACCTAAAAACAAGAACAAGAACACGAAGATAAATTAATTTGCTTCTGGAAATTAATCGACCAACTGGTCTTAAGACATGATTCCATCACATAGCAAATACATATAGCAACTAGAATAAGAACAATAATTCAAGAACAAGTAAATAGTACGAAATAAAAACAAACATTCTTGTATTGAGACGAAGAGAGATGAGTGATTATAACATATGAATGTTTACATCAACTCTTCCATATCTCACTCAAGAACACCCACAAGGAGAGAATAAAACTCTAAAACTTGCATACAAACTTTCTCTCCCAAGAGCACAAGCATTAGGAAACCCTAATACTCATACCCATTTCTATTTCTCTCTATCTCTCAAGTGCACTTCTCCACCTAGAGAGCACCTCTATTTATAGCCTCCACTAATGGGTTTTACAAACCTACTTTACCCATTAGGTCACACCAACTCTCCACTAATGGGTTTACATGCCTTCTTTACCCATTAGGTCACACCAACTCTCCACTAATGGGTTTACACATCATTTTACCCATTAGATCACACCACCTCTCCACTAATGGATCATTTTCAAATAAAATCCGCTTCCGTTTGTGCAGCCTTGTCATCTACCAAAATGCCCCTCCTGCACCTTCCTGCAAGCTTCCTCGTTTCTTGCCGCGAACGCCTCGCAGGCACTTCGAGTCCTCGTCGTCTTCGACACATCCCGACCGCTCTGACCTCAGCACCGCCTGTGCCTAGTCCGGTTACCCGTGTCTCGCCACGACTCCATCTCAAAGTCCTGCAATCATCACCGACAAGAAAACACATTACATAGTACCGCACAAAATGATATAATTAAATATTCGCATCGGTAATTTGCATAAAAATACCCGGAATAAACTCAGACTTTAGGACACGTGTCAATTACTCATCATACAACCGGGGTTACATCCACATGATCTCTCAATCTCCCCCTTGATGCGTATATTGACAAACACCGAAAAGCATATAAAGTTGAGTTTAAAAGTCAAACATGGTCTAAAAGAAAATCAAGGAGACTAAGACCATGTCGACAAAAGAGAAAACTGGAGCAGAAAAAAGAAAGAGCAAATTTTTCTGCAACACTCCAGAAGGCTTTTTCTCCAAACTTCTCCCCCTTTTGGCAATAAATTCATCAAAATGCACGAGAGAATGAAATGACTTGGGTGTTCTTTATTTTAAGCATTTGGAGCCATGAAGATTATCCATAATGATTTTGCGAGTATTACACCAAGCCATAATTCATAAGAGTGCTATCAAGATCATGACGATATATGTAAAGTAAAGCTAAACCAAATAAGTCATAATCTAAAAATTGATCCAATTTCTTGACATGTCAAGTCAAACGTAATTGTAGTCTAGCTAAAGGTATCCAAGAATGATGCAAGCCATGTCAAATAATCTAAGTGAAACCAAGAAGCTAGTATTGAGACAGTTTAGAGTGCTAAAAGTTCAAGAGTGACTCATTTGTTCATGTACTTGGTCTTTTTGTAAATAAGCAATTTAGCACAATTGACTTTTTCTGAAAATCATATTTGGTTTTATCTTAGCAAAGCAAGTCCTGGACTAGGAGCCATCCACAACTGCCTCCTAAGCTTCAACCATTTTCACAAATTTTAATTTCTTATCTATATGCTAGATCTCAAGCCTTATGCGATCACTCCAAGCAAGAAACTTAAGGAAATGATCTTGGTCAACCAAAATTCCCCCTAAGTTCATGCCTAGTGCAATGGCAAGCCGTCTCATGAGAGTGAATTGGTGAGATCAGTTTTTTCGCACAAAAGAGATCTTTTTGCTTTTGTTAATTTTAGTTGAAGTACAAGAATTAACTCATGTTTCACAGAAGAACTAGCATAGCTCAATCGAAAGCTCAATAAAGATTCAAGACTCAACTCAGCCTATTTGACATGGCATGAATCATAAATGGAGAACTAAAGACAGAATAGTCTCAAAAACTAATCATGACATGAATAAATTCAAGTTAAACATTTTTAAGTAACTTACCAGGGCAAAGACTAGACTACACATATAAAGTCATGATAAATCTAGCAATTTAAGCATAGATCATGGCAAGATGTAATGCATTGTAAACAGATCATAATTGGATAATAATCAAGGCTCCATGTAGTTATATTTACAATGCAAACTGTAATGCAAGAAAATCCAGCTCCCCCTCAACATGAGATGCACTTTTAGTTCAAGTTGAGTTATGTCAAAATTAATATCTAGAAGCTCCCAAATGAACTCCCCCTGATCCAAAGCAAAAAAATGAGAAGCTGGTAAAGAAAATCCAAATGGGTAGTCCTTAAAGCATAGATAAGATGTAGAGGAGACTATAGCTTAGACAGACTCTCGTCTACCCCATATGACTCGGGACTATCGGTGGTGTCTAGCACACACACTAGAGAGCAAACACGTACCCTGTCTACCCGAGGATGGCCCAACCCTCTCTAGAACCTACAAGCCATGAGTGAGCTCAATCTAGTGAGATAAGAAACAGCTAATAAGCAGCATCCTAGAATCACAAGATAAGAGCAGATGTCTAAGCACCTAGACAAGAAGACCACTCTAACCTATGCTAGAAGGACTAACCCCAATGCACCCCGAATGCTATGCAACAGAAAGGAGTAAGAGCATAATCAAAATAATAAAAGCAGTAAAACATAAAGCTCCCCCTCACAACAGTCCATAAGGACAAACCACCCCAAGCTCTCTTCGCAGAGCTGAAAACCTAGAGCTATCCAATGGCTTGGTAAAGATATCGCCAACTGGTGGTCACTCTCCTGGCTAGAGCACTATATCACCCTTCTCCACATGGTCTCTAAGAAAATGATATCGATATCGATGTGCTTGGTCCGGAGTGCTTTGCTGGGTTCTTGGCAATGTTAATCGCAGTGTTATCACAAAAGAGTGGAACACTGTCGATAACTAACCCAAAGTCCCTTAGGGTCGAAGCCATCCAAAGCACCTGGCTGCAGCAATTGGCGGCAGCTACGTACTCGGCCTCTGCAGTGGACTGAGCAACACCGGACTGCTTCCTCGAAGACCAGGAAACAAGAGAAGTGCCAATAAATTGGCAAGTGCCAGAAGTGCTTTTCCTATCTATCCTACAGCCAGCGAAATCTGCATCCGAGAAGGCTCTCAAGGCAAGACAGGATGAGGAAGAGTACCAGATACCATAGTCAATGGTAGCTCACAGGTACCGAAAGATGCGCTTCACCGCCTGACGGTGAGAAACGCGAGGAGAAGCCTGAAAACGAGCGCACAACACACAAAAAAATGTATGTCTGGTCTCGAGGCAGTGAGGTACAAGAGGGAACCGATCATGCTTCTGAACTCCTTTTGATCGACTGGCTCGCCATCCTCATCTGGATCAAGTGAAGTCGTTGTCGCCATTGGAGTAGATACTGGCTTGCCTTCACTAATGTCAAAGCGCTTTAGGAGGTCTCGAGTGTACTTGCCCTGATGCAAGAAGGTACCCTCCTGAGTTTGCTTGATTTGGAAGCCAAGAAAGAAACTCAACTCGCCCATCATGCTCATCTCAAACTCCGAGTTCATGACATCGGAAAACTGAGAGACGAGAGCATGTGAGGAGCCGCCAAAGATGATGTCGTCCACATAAATCTGGACGAGCAGAAGATCAGTGTCATGCCGGCGAGTGAACAAGGTCTTGTCTACTTTACCAATCTCAAAACCATGACTCAACAGGTAGGACTTAAGCCTCTCATACCAAGCTCTAGGGGCCTGCTTAAGTCCATACAAAGCTTTGGAAAGCTTGAAGACATGGTTCGGGTATTTGAGGTTTTCGAAACCAGGAGGCTGTCGGACGTAGACCTCTTCCTCAATAAAGCCATTGAGAAAGGCACTCTTGATGTCCATCTGGTAAAGCTTGAAACCTTTAGAAGCTGCAAAGGCAAGTAGGATTCTAATGGCTTCAAGTCTGGCTACAGGGGCAAAGGTCTCCTCGAAATCTAGACCCTCAACCTTGGAGTACCCCTGAGCTACCAGTCTAGCCTTGTTCCGAATAACCACTCCATCCTCGCTCTGCTTGTTCTTGAACACCCACTTAGTCCTAATAATATTGTGACCTCGCGGGGGCTCGACAAGCGACCAGACCTTGTTTCTCTTAAAATTTTCCAACTCCTCATGCATGGCATTGACCCAAGACTCATCAGATAGAGCATGACAAACATCCTTGGGCTCAAAAGAGGCAACAAAGGCAGAGTGGAGACAGAAGTGAGATGTGCCAGACTTTGAGCGGGTAACGCGCTCAAAGAGATCTCCAATTATCTGCTCTGGAGGATGAGCTTTCTGGATATGACGGAGAGGTTATGGATGAGAAGACGTAGTGGCCTCTACCTCATGAGTTGATGAGGTAGGAACAGAGACACTAGCTCCTGAGGATGCGGAAGGAAAAGGCTGATCTCCTTGAGGTACGGTGGACGAGGCAGGCACCTCAAGGGAAGGAGAAACTGGATCGGGTAGACAACCCTCATCATCGTCCTCCTCCTCATCTACAAAGATGGGCTTGGACTGCTCTACTGAACCGGAGATGTCAGGCCTAATCCCGGACTAGCCTCATCAAAGGTCACCTCGCAGGTCTCTACTATTTTGCTAGACTCGCAGTTCCAGACCCTATATGCCCGTGAAGAAGTCGAGCAACCCAGAAAAATCCTATCACAGGAACGTGACTCGAACTTATCTAGGTTCCCGGACTTCAGAATAAAACACTTGCAACTAAAAACACGAAAATGAGATACGCTGGGCTTTCGCCCGTATCTCAACTCAAAAGAAGTGCGATGCAAGTGTGCCCTCAGAAAAACTCGATTTGAAACATGGCACGCGGTGGCTATCGCTTCAGCCCGAAACTTCATAGGTGTAGAATATTCATTAAGCATTGTCCTGGCCATCTCGACCAAGGTACGGTTCTTCCTCTCCACAACACCATTTTGCTGGGGGACGTATGGAGAGGAGAACTGGTGCTCTACACCTGTCTCATCGCAAAACCTCTCAAAGTATGAATTCTTGAACTCCGTGCCATTGTCACTGCGGATCGCTCGTAAGGCACCCGAGAGCTCAACAGAAAGCCTACTAAAAAGACCTCGAAAGTGTGTAAACGTCTCATCCTTCGAGGCTAAGAAAAACAACCAAGAATACCTCGAGAAGTCATCGACTACGACAAGAACATACCACTTCCCTCCTGCTGACTGCACTCTAGCCGGTCAAGCGTGTCCATGTGGAGCAGCTGTCTGGTGCATCGGTCATCGTGGATCGTGGATGGAGGATGGGAAGCGGCGACCATCTTCTTTGTGCCGGCAAGGAGCGCAAACAATATCTTTGACCATCTTGAGTTTCGGCAAACCACGAAAGAGATCGTGGCCGCTAACTCGGGTCAAATGGTCAAATCCAATATGACCAAGTGTCCTATGCCAGAAAGAAAGGTCGCGGGACTCAGAAGCAACTAAACACCTGAGAGGATCACGGAAGACTCGGAAAAATCAGCACGAAAGATCCTCCCAAAGCGAAATCCATAAACCGACTACGGCGAATCAAGAATTTTGCAATTGTTTTTTTTAAAGCTCACCTCAAAGTCGTCATCGGTAAGCTGAGAGACTGAAAGCAAATTATACTGCAGCTTACTAACCAAGGCAACATCTTTTAAAACAAAAGACTCATTAATGCGCACTGTACCTTTGGCGATGACACGCCCAGATGAGGCATCTCCGAAGGTGATCGTTTCATCACCTGGAGCACGGGCAAGGGAAGAAAATCAACGGGAATCTCCGGTCATGTGTCGTGAACACCCGAGTCTACGAGCCAAACCTTTCCTTCCTGCCGAACTGAGTCAAGCAGAGTAAAGTCTCAGTATTGGGGTAAATCAACAGTGATTTTGGCACCCAATACTGAATAACACGTCGAGCAGATGAACTAGTCAAACATGACTGACCTCTATCTACCCTACGCTCTCTGTCACTCAAAGAAGCAGATGGTCTTAGTGTAGACCTGAAGCTGTTATTGGGTCCGATTGCTGCGGGAGAGCGAGTCGGAGTACCAACAACGCGCTGATCTCGCCGCGGGTAGCTATCTCGATGGAAGCGAGATCTACCCTCTAGACGGCGGATATCTTGACCCGGGGCAAATCGAGGATGAAAATCAGAAGAACCAGAAAAACCAAGTCCTCGATGCTGCCCAAAAGCATCAACAGTAGCAACCTTAGACCTCGTCTTTGGTCTAGGTGCACTCGGTCCAGGGCTGACCCTGAATACGCCTAAGAGCTGCAACACGGTCTCTCTGCGCAATCTTAGCGTGCCTGAAGCATCGATCGATCATATGTCCATCCTTCTGACAGAAGGTGCAACGAAACTTCACCCACTGAGAGGCCGAAGTTGCAGGTGAAATCACCTTGCTATCAGAAATCCCTTGACAAAGCCCGCAGACTTAAATTTGACTTTCTTAGTCCTGGGCTCAGTCTCGATCACACCTGGTGCTATGGGTCTGAGCACGGCAGGTGGATGCTTCCTCATGTCCTCATAGAAATCATATCCTAGACCCTGATTAAATCTGCAAATCTTAGATTGGTCTAGAATAAGATTTAGCTTCTTCTTGCCTCCTACAAATCTCTCGAGAGTGTTCATAAGGTACTGACACTCCCGAAAGAGAGAGGTGCAAGAAGAGCAGGGAGAAGAGGGAACAGCAGAGGGTAAGGAAGCATTAGAAGAACCAATAGTAGAGGAAGGAATGGCTTGTGCACGCACAGCTGACTCTGATGAGACAGTCCTACTACTAGCAGGTTGGCTCACGTTGCTAGACATCTCTACCATACCCTTGGGCTTCTCCCCCACACCAACACACACATTACAACAAGATTGTGGCTTCTCTAGTAAATCCTTAGTTAGCTTCACACATTTTTCTTCCAAAGTAATCAAGTCAGATTTTAGTTTATCACAATTTTTGCATGGTGAGCTAACAGGGTCCTTAGAAGCATATTTAGCCATTTTCTTGTTATAATCAATCATTTCTTGAAACCTTTGAAAGCAGATTCAAGTTAATGATTAATTTGGGACAGTTCAAACATGAAGTAATCGGCTGAAGAAAAGAAGCATGTAATTCTGCAATTTTATGATCCGCCCGTTTTAAGTTCATTTTCAAGTTATTGTAATTTTCACGAGACTCGGGCAGATCAAGAAGCATGGCATAATGTCCTCTAGCAGCAATGTCCTTAACCTCACATAAGGTGGGAGAAGTAGTCTGATCAGTAGTAAGCAGGGTAACAGCCATCCTACTCAGTTCTAACTCAGCAAGCAGACTAACATTCTCCTCCTTAACAATATCAAGCTTAGAGGACAAACTATCATGCGAGGTCTTTAGCTTCTCCATATCTCCAAGCAAAGAAGAACAAACATCACATTCGTCACGGGAGGGGGCAGATATGAGTGAAGTATGCTCCCGTGACAAGCTCTCTACTTCCTTCTCAAGATCTACGACCCTAGCTCTAGATTTAGCATAAAACTTTCCTAACTTCAGAAATGCATCATAGAGCTGGTCATAGGAGGGACCTACCTCATCGGAGTCGCTGTAGAGCTCGCTGTCGCTGACGTCGTTGTCGTTGGCTATGAAGCACATGCCGATGAAGTCATCGTCGTCCTTGGGATCTTGATCATCCTTGTCGTCGTCGTCGCTCCACCCCTCCACGTCGCTGAAGTCGATGTCGTCGAAGGCGGTGAGGACGCGGTGGAAGAGCTTCTTGGCTTTGCCAAGGTTGCGAAACTTCTTCTTGCCTTGAGCGTGAACTGGAGGCTTCTTGCTGCGGTTCTTGTCGATGTAGTCGTTCTTGCTCAAACCGCCGTAGTCGTTCTTACTCTTTACCAGCTTGGGGCAATTTGCCCGAATGTGGTTGGGGCCACCACACTCGAAACAAATTATCGGCCCACTCCTCTTTCTGTCCCTCCTCCTCTTGTAAGCATGGGAAAACTTCCGAGCTAGGAGGGCCAGTTGCTCATCCTCGAGCTGCTCTAACTGATCATCAGTTATGTCACAGAGAGCAGCAAGGGAGAATCCACACGACAAATCAGAAGAAAGACCAGAAGCTGAACCGGGATCGGTGACTAGGGCCATCGACTGCGACTTCGACTTTCGAGAGACTATGTCAATCTCGTGAGTCTTGAGGCGTGAGTACAACGCGTCAAGAGTGAGAGTCGAGAGGTCGGTCGTGTCTTTAATCGTGGTCACCTTTATCTCCCAAACACGCAAGTCAAGAGCAGAGAGCATCTGACGAGCATTGTCCGAGTCGGAGTATGTGAGACCGACGGCTCGGAGGTTGCTCAAAATCTTGTGAAATCTTGAAAAACACTCATCCAGGGACTCGCCAGTGAGCATCTCAAACTTGTTGTATTCTCGCTTGAACTGGTCCTGTCGTACGGTCTTAATCTGGGTGGTACCCTCATGGTATGCATCAAGAGTCACCCAGATGTCATAGACCGACGAAAGATGAGAAATACGATCAAATTCACACCTGCTCAAACCCTGGATTATGATGTTCCTTGCCTTAGCATTTGCCTCCACATCTGGCATGTTATTAACCGTGATGTGCTCATCGGCAGGAACAACAAATCGGGTTTTGACTTTTTGCCAGATCGTATAGCCCTGAGCCTGTATGTAAGACTCCATCCTACTCTTCCAAAAGGGATAGTCGACCCCATCGAAGATAGGTGGCTTGGTGGAATACCTGTCCGTTGCCATGGCTCGCAGACCGGTTAAGATCTATAGACGAGAGTTAACCGGCTCTGATACCAATTGAAGGATCGGAAACGGCAACAGAGGGGGTGAATGGTGCCTATTTAAAATAATCCCCCGAGTATTCGCACGATTTCTCTTTTTCTTCTCCGATAGCTATACTAGCTATGAAGACAGAAAGTATTTACTCACGGGAAATTTAGCAAGCTCAAACAAGATTTAAAACTGAAGCAACAAAAATATGAGACTTGCTAGAAATGCCGAGATAGATATGTCAGAAAGAGAGAGACCCACTGCCCGAAGGCTTGATATCCTCAATTCTGTTTCTCAGAAGTTTTACTCGGCTCAAACAGTGAAACTCATCAAAAACTTAAAGCATTAGGTGAGCTGTCAACTGGTTTCAGGAAAGCAGACAAAAGACAACTGGACACCTTCTGGAACCTGAAAAAGCAAGAAAGTAAATACTTGAAACTGCTGCTGCCTAACTGGACTGCAGCCTGCAGGAAATGAACCCAAACTTCAACTAGTAACAGACACCAATAACCGCAACTGCAGAAAGAAAACAGCAAGAAAAATACAGCAACTAGCAGCCGAAAGAGCACTGTTGATTTCTTAGAGAACTGAAATAAGAAGAAAGTGATCCAAAACACACAAAAACCATCTGAGCAAGCATTAGACAGAAAAGATGATACAGCAAAAAGGCTTAACCAAAAACCTGAAAAGAAGCATGGTCATCTGTCATTACTTGCTGCAGGGACCCACCGAACTGGCTGCCTGCCAGAAGCTCCTCGGTATATGAGACGGCCCTCGCGCGTTCCGCCTGCAAGCGTCGAATGCAGTCGTCTTTAGAGGAATGTGCCTCCTCCGTCGCGCGAAGAGCTCCTTCGGCGACGCGCATCGGTCCTCTAAAGCCTCCCATTCATGGGCATGAGTCGCCTGCAGCACCCGGCCAAGGGCGAGCGTCGCGCGATTAAGTGGTCAGTACACCCCCGAAGGGCCACGCGCTGCTAAGGGGCAGATACTTACCCTCATTTCGGAGATCTCTAGCACTCTCCCAAGGAGTCCCGACCCACAGGTATGCAGTGCCTGGCGGTCTAGGCTCGCGGCCGCGCTATCCGCGACCCCCTGCCACGCCGCCAGCATCTCTGGTCGAGGGACGAAGTCCGCTAGGCTTCGTGCGGCGTCCGCAGTGACAACTTCAGTGGCGCCGGATGCCCCTTCCGAACCGTCGACGGCACCGGATGCCCCTTCCGAGCGCACGTCCTCGTGCTCCGAGGGCCGCCCACATTTGAGGAGACATGTTGTTGCGGGATCACACCAAGCATTGTAAGCTTACCTTCAGCCTCGTCAGGAACCGAAGGACATCGACGTCCCTTGGCAAGACCACCCCGCCAGGCGGGGGGGCATCTATGTCGGAGCTTAGCTTCACGGGCCCCCGCGCCGAGCAGTGCGGACACGGAGGATGCAGGGACACCGGCGGGGTACTCGGTGTCTGAGTCGGAGTCCCATAGAGCCCCGACCTTGCTCGCTCTGGCGAACCCCTCGCCAGCGAAGGCGATAAGCGTCTGGGCCGCCGCCGGGGGTAAGGCAACGACCCTGCCTCGATAATCGCCGCGGAGAGGTCTGTCCAAGTAAATGCCGCAGGCAAGGACTCCGGCCCAGCATCCTCCACGGGCGGCGGTTGCGCCTCAACGCCGGTCGACGGCGACGAAGCTTCTCCTTCTGAATCGCCCACACGGCACTCTTACTCCGCGCCAACGTCCAAGGGCCCTCCTTCGCCCTCTGCATCCGCGTCTACCTCCGAGTCGGCATACTTCACCGAGTCGCAGCCAGTGCCCGCTGGTACTCCCTTCCCCTTGGAACCATGCAGAGGCGGGATCGGTGCTGGAACAGCGCGCTCTAGCACGCTAATGCCCAAGGCTTCGCATACACGGTTCATCCGCTCCAAACCTACCTCCGCGGTCGTAGCTACGCGCAGGGCGTGTTCCCTAGCCGTATACGGTCCGAGGAACGCGTTCACCACACGCTCCACGTCTTCTAGAAGAGCACCTGTGAGCAGCAAGGGGCATGATTTAAAACAACGGGCCTGATGGATAGCACACGAAAGCTAAGCTCCATCAAAACTTACGTGGACCGGAGGGTCTCGGCAGCGAACACACGGACGGGCGGACGTTGTCGCGCCGAAGCCTCCCAGGTGTAACACTCCACTCGGCAGCAAGTGGTGTCACGCCATACATGACGAACTCCTCGGTGAGGTCGCGCATGTTGAAGCAGGCGGCGATCCCCACAAGCCTCCGTGCCATTCGCTGATCTTCAACATCTATCGGCGCACCAAGCGTGGTGTTGAACATCACCGGCCGCCCCGGATACTCAAGGCCGCTACTGATCATCACGCAATGGTAGAACCACCGCCTCATCTAGTTCGGCTCCCACTCCGCTCGGCCTGAGTCAGCGAGGAAAATCTTCTCGCACTGCGAATGCAAGACAAGGCCGACGCTGCCGAAGTTGGGAAACGTCCCGTCTCCCTGATCCTCCGACTCACACCGTGCGTCGTGGAGAAAGGCGAACAGCGACACGGTCGGCCAGCACGCCTCCGTACGCAACGTCCAACTGTACACGGCAAGCCGGGCTATCGCATTCGGCGTTATCTATGCCAGCTCGAGTCCAAAGGTCCACAGGACGTCTCCAACAAGCATGGTGGCCGGAATACGCAACCCGGCTTCAAAGTTGGTGATGAAAACGATCGCCTCCGACTCCTTGGGGTGCGGTTCGGTCTCATCGCCCACGGGCAGTCTCACCTCCCGGCGGTCCGACAGCTTCCCTTCGCGCAGGAGGCCGCGAATCGTCTCTTCCGTCACCAGCGTTAAGCCCAAGACACGGGAGCATGGACCTTCTACTCTCTCCACCGCCGCCCACCATTTGTCCACCTGCGTGGAGTCGTGCCCCTCGAGTGTGTATTCCACCTCGAGCGGCGACGACCGCCGGAGGGCGGCGCTGTTGCCGGCCGGCTGAGCGCACTCTCCGTCGTGTGCCATCGTCCTCCTAGAGCTACGCGATGATGGAGGCAGCAAAGAAGGCACGAGATTAGGGCGTGCGGTCAGAAGCTAGAAGGCAAAGCGAGAAGAATGCATGTGTTGTACCACAAGGGGTATTTAAAACCCTGCATCTCCCACGCCTTCGGTAAGGGTAACCGGCGGGAGGCGAACCGCTCGCCTCCCCACGATCGAGGCCGAAGTGGCACAACTACCCACGTGCGCCAGGCCCAGTCAAACGACGGTCGTGCAAAAGGGCCTGATAGCGCACGACGCGCCAATAGCGCTCCGCCACGCGTCTACTCGGGAACCTGCGTAGGGCAATTCGGCTCGCTTCGACGAGGCCTTCACCTCCGCAGGGCAACTCTGGGCCCGCCTTCGGCTCCGTCACTTCAGCATGCACCCGCGCACCGGCGCGGCATGCCCGAAAACACCCCCCACTTCGGTGGCTCGGGCCTACCCCGGCACTTGCTGCACCCCACATTTCCTCACTCTTGGCACAAGGAATCATTTTTGCATCCTGACCCTAACATGTCCAATGTCTTTCCGTGGATGCTAGGTCGCAGATAGTGCTCGCGGCGCAGGTCAGTCGGCGGGAGTCCACGCCGATCGACGCCAACCAACGGGAGGGGGCATCGTGGTCAAAGCGCGCACAGGCGCGCCCATCAACCGGATGGCCAACGCACGATCCACCAGTAGCTTCCCGCCACGCATCCCACCTCTCTCGGGAAGGGGCATGCGATTGTGGTCATGCGACCGCTCGTAGCCCACGACGCGCAAATCGTGTCGCGCCACGTGTACCACCACCTCGGGATAACGCAGACGGCAGCAGTAGCCCCGGCTTTTCAAAGGTCGGCACGATTCACGCCGCCAATAGGATGCCAACCCTGGATTGTGAAGCTGTCAGGACGTGCCGACTCCACGCCGGGCGAAGATCACCCACACTCAACTCCCAAAGGCACGGCAGCTCAGCCCAACCCCGCCCGACGGTGTCCCAATGTCGCTCCCGAAGCATGGCATACCTTCGGCTTAGCAACACGACTCCGCCACTACTCGGCGATGCTGTGAGGGATGGCTCCAAACTCAGGCGCTACCTCGCGCGGCCAGCCCAACGCCGCATCCTCGCCATGAAACGAAGTTCAACCGGTCGGGGTCCAACAGCCTACTTCCCCCGCGAGTGCACTGCGGCCGGTGGTCGCCATATATTGTGCTCAAAAATAGGCCTCCTTCAGTTCATCAACATGGCGATACTCTTGGTGTGTATATATATATATATATATATATATATATATATATATATATCCTTCAAGTCATAAAGCTGTCTCCCAAAGCCTATTTTATATATATAGTCTTCTATATATATATATATATATACTATATATATATATATATATATATATATATCTCTCCCATATGGGAAGCCCAATCGCTTGATGGACTCGACACGGTCGCCCATGAAGAAGCGCAACCGACGGAAGTCAAATCGACGCGGTCGCTCACGCGTGGGCGACGTCCCAACTTGCCGCACCTGCGTGCTTCGCCTGCATCGACGAGGTCTCCGCATCCGTAGGGCAACTGTGAGCCTATGGCCCTCCAGCCCCGAGTTCGCAGAGCCACGACGAGCCGCACACGCCAAATCTTCTCCGCCCAATGTCACACAAGGTCACAGGCCACAGGAACGGAGGGGGCCAAAGGGCTCGGCAACATGGCTTCGGCCTGTGAAGCTCTTCACCATGAGAGGCTCCTGTTGTAGGAGTGGCCCCCACCTAAACCCAGCTAGCCTATTAGAAAGTTATAAACCCAAGGTAGACATGTACAATGACTTAGTTACCCTTGGAAAGGATACTCGATGTAAGGGCACGATTGTAAAGACGCTCCCTACGAGGATATATATACACGTAATGTAAGCCCTGGGAAAGACCCAGAAGAGAGCATTGCTCACCTAACTCTCTACTACCATACACTCTCTCTGTTTGGTCTGTAACCACAACAACGCCCATGTTGCTCAGTTGAGGATGAGGAGTATTACCAGCAGAAGGTACTAGAGGGAGAATACTTCAGCGACTTCACGGATTAGGAATTCGCTCCCTAGTCGATTGCATGTGGGCATGTCGATGGCTACTACGTTTATTTTGTTCTTTCCGTTGGTATACTTTAAGCCCTTTGAGCTAGTGATATTGTAAGCTTGACCATAAGGTCGTACTTTAGATATTTATCGATATTTGAGTTTTTCCTTTATTTTAGCGTGTGTCTGGTCGATATTGCATCTATGTTTGATTATGGGCACTAGTGTGATTCTAGACTAGTGCAGTATACACAGAGAGTCTAAATTTGCATATTCGGGTCTCGACAAAGGCCCGATGTGTTGTGAAGGTTGGAGCTCACCTATCCAGTGCGGGAAAGAGCTACCACTAGTGGATTTGAGGTGAAAGGCTTAATTCGTGGAGCCGGTCCAATTTGTTTGGGCTTACCTCAACGTGGATTAGGAGATACCGGCAAGTCTCTGAAAACTACGGTAAAAAGTAATCGTGTCAATTGTGGTTTGTTTACTTGTGCTCAATTTACCTTCAAGCAATTTACATTCATATAATTCTATTTGATTACTTGTCTTTCTACTATAGCAAATCTTGACATAGACATATATTGTTTGTGCATTTAGGTGAACTTATTTGTTTTAGGTGATATTTGTGCTAAACCAATTTGAGTTAAGGTCCCGTATTATATACTTGATTTTAGCCAAATAGATATTATTTTTAATAGTAAGATAATTTTTAAGACCGCCTATTCACCCCCTCTCTAGTCGACCTCCTCGATCCTACAACATGAAATATAGAACCCTCTTTTTTTAATTTTACTGGTCTTGGGAGAAAAGGTGGAAGATCATATTATAGGATAGTCGCTGTACTACTAAGAGAGATCATTGAAAGTAGCTTGATAGCATATTTTTGTGCCATTTGGATCAATTTAGATCATGCATGCACATCAAACTAAGTTTAAAAACAAACTGTGCCCTCTCAGTAAAATTGGAAGTACCGCAGTGTTGAACGTGGAACTACCAGGTTGCGGTAGTACCGTTGTGCAAATAGAAGAACTATCAGACCACGGTAGTACCGGATTTTTAGCGGTACATTTTTTCAGAGAGCATCCCTGCTGGGGACTTGGACTCACCGAAATCGGTAGTACCGGATTTTTCATGGCGGAACTACCGTAATGCGGTAGTATCGCACCTACCTGCGAAACTACCGATAGTCGAAAGTACCAGGCTATTACAGTGGTACATTTTTTCAGAAAGCACCCCCGAAAAACTTAAGTTGGTAGAAATCAGAAGTAGCGGACAAAACATGGCGGAACAACCGCGGTGCGGTAGTACCGCGCCGATATACGGTAGTACCGCACTTGTAACGGCGGTAGTTCCTCACTGTTTTTCAAACGGCTAGTTCTGACGCTCTGACATAGCCGTTACTGTGTGCTACAGTGAAGTACGATAGTTCAGCACTTATAACGCCGGTAGTTCCGATTTCTCTAAATTTTCATAATAAATTTTTGCAACGACTAGTTTTGGTAGGTGAGGGTATAAATACCCCTCGACCAGCCCGAGGATAATGTGCTGAGCAAGTATTGAACATCTTTGAGTTTTGAGCATTTATTCCACACATTTTTCTCTCTTGTGCATTCATTTGAGGTGTAGTGAGCATTTTCAAGTGCATTCATTCCTTTGATTGATCCTTGGCACTTGAGCACCGTCAAGTGAAGCGTGATTCATTACTCTTGGTGCTTGCCGGCACCTAGACGGCTCGGAGGTTGATCTCTTCAAGAAGCTTGTGAAGAGGCCCGAGCTAATTGTGAGTGGCTTGGTACTAGCCATCTCCGGAGAGGGGCAAGAGTAACCACTAGTGATCGAGGAGTTGAGGCTTAATTCGTGGAGCCGGTCCAAGAGTGCTTGGGCTATCCTCAACGTGGATTAGTGAAGACCAGCAAGTCTTCAATACCACGGGAAAAATATCGCGTGTCCATTTGTGGTTATTTCTTATCTCTTTTAGTGATTGCATTTATATCTTTGCAATTGTCTTATACTATTATGCTTATAGTTGATTGCAATCTTTATTTGGAGTAGTGTCTAGGATCACTACAATTGAATAGACTTGGTTCGTCTAGTATACTTGCCTAGTGATCAATTGTTATTTGTTTGTAAAAATGAAAGAATTTTTATAACCTCCTATTCACCCTCGTTTAGTCGGTTATCCTTGATCCTACAATGTGGCTGTCGGATCTGGTCATTGATCCCCTTCTCCATTGAGGCAGTGCACGAGAATCTTGGAGGCCGGGTCATGCGTGGCCTCAAAGAACCAGTAGGAGACATGTGCACAAAGCACATGTTGAAGGCCTGCCTTGGCACCCAGCCCCTCTCCTGCTTCCCCTGCTATGGCGCCGCCCTAGAGGCAAGTTCTCTAGCGTGAGGTTAGTGCTTCCTCTCACGTAGGTGCCGACGACGCCACGAACGCCTACAAGGCATGACCTTACCCCCAAGGAGGTGGTAGGGAAGGGGGTAGGAAGACTGCAGTAGCGAACTGGGCAAGAGCGCGTAAGAGGAAGGAACCGGGGACTATGACAGTGGCAAGAGTGACGGCGATGGCGAGATCGAAGGTGAGGAGAGGGGGGCATGGGCAAGGGTGCAGGTGAAGGCACGATACTGAGGCGGTATGCAAAGGCAATGGCTTTGGGGATGAAGACGCAGCGGCAGTGGGAAGGGGAGGAAGTAGGATGTGAAGGAGGGGCTAGCGGCGAAGGGGGAGGCAGGTGGTGGGTGATGGCCAGCAGAGGGGGAAGCATCAGGATCCATCGGCATCCGGTTGTGGTGGGGGAGTGGGGAGGGGAGGAAGTAGGATGTGAAGGAGGGGCTAGCGGCGAAGGGGGAGGCAGGTGGTGGGTGATGGCCAGCAGAGGGGGAAGCATCAGGATCCATCGGCATCCGGTTGTGGTGGGGGAGTGGGGATCAGCTCGTCGGAGAACATAGGGAAGGGAGAGGAGGCAGGTAAGTGGAGGTAGCGAGGCTAGCCGGGGCTGACCGGAGGTAGTGGGAGACCAGGGGAACCAGGGAGGCCACCACGGTGAGGGGGCATCGGTGGCAGTAGATCAAGGAGGCGGCACCGTCAGTTAGGAGGGAGACGGAGGGGTGAGGCGAGGTCAAAGGGGAGGAGAGGGAGTAAGAGGATTGGGTGCGGGAGGAGGTGGCGGGCTCTAGGGGGCTAGGGCATGCCGTGTGGTGCGCAGCTAGGCAGGCAGATCTAACCGGTGGTACGATCGAACGGGCAACATTTCGTAGGGCGTTAGTGTGAATTCGAAAAACCCGCAAAACAAATGGCGTGGATGGCCTAGGAGGCCTCCAATCCTCCGAGTTTTAAGGAATTTCATTATTAATGTTCACACATATGTAGCCATGACGCTATGGGTTCGATTTCGACTCTTCTTTTACCCTTCCACTCGACATATTTGGGCTCACTTTCTTTTAGGGCTTTTTTTACTACGGTTTATAATTTTGCTTTTCTTACTACGGTATATAATTTATAACTATGTGTTATTAATTTAATAAATAGTTATCACTGAAAAAACTAAAACCAAACGCCTGCTGAAAAGCTGAGAAAACGAGACCTTTGTATCTTTGATTTGGATAGGATTGGGTTTTATTTCATATAACAAATGATCCGTACGGTTATATTTTGTGCGGCCGTTAGTGTGGGTCGGACATGGATGTCTAGATTTTTATTTTTCTACCGATTGACAAGAGGGTTTCTAGATTTTTTTTTGTTTTTCTGGTTTTAGAATGTTTGTTGGAATTTCTAAACCTTAAAAGAAAGGTGCATTTGATCTCAACATTGTCCGTAGATTAATTACACTAGTTTCATACGAAAAAATTTTCAGCACTTCTGTACTACTTCCCATCTTTTGGAATTTCCGACGGAAAAATGAACATCGCGGAACTCGTTGACGTGTTGTACTGTAGCACCTAGAAAGGAGTGACACTAAGCGCCAGCTTCTAATTTCGCTTTTTCTTTTCCTTTTTCGACTTTTTGATTTTTTTTATTGTGTGTTGAGATATAATAATATTTTTATTTTTTTATTTTTTAATTAAATAGTTATAACTAAAAATTATAAGCTTAACCCTTTAGAGCGGCCGCTAATTCTCTACCGAAAGAAGCTAGTGTCGGTTCATTTGCATCGTGCGAAGAACCACAACCACCAACTGATGTACGTCTAATCTAGTCTTTCGAGATTCCGTACCATATGACGACGCCTAACGAGAGCAGTAGTTGACTGTGTTGTACCGTCCTACAAGTTTTGGAAACAGTGCTCAATTATAAGTAGACAACCTGGATCACAACAAAAGACTGTATTTAAGTTGGTTTAAAATCAGTTTTAATTTTTTTTACTATTTAGTGATTTTATTTTTCTATTTTTAAAATTTTTATTTTTTTCGTATTCTTTTGTATTGTGTGTAATGGATTAACATGTTTTTTTCTATTTTTAGATTTTTTAAAATTTAATTATACCTAATAAGTTAACTCAATTATAGTAAAAAATAAGTCATCTACAGTAAAAAATATAAGTCAACATTAAACTAAACACTACCAAAAATATGCCTAAGTCACACACATCATATGCTATACGTGCCTACATAAGCACCGCACCTTACCAAGGACGACATCCTCCAAATCTTTATTTATCCTTTTCAACACGTTTATTTATTTTAACACAAAATCTCCCCCTAGGTATATAGACAGGATCACTGTGATCTGAATACAGATTAATTAATATATATATGCTCGGGGAGAAAGCCAATTCATCTCCATATCGCGTCCAGGTTCTTCCTTGCGAAAAGCGAATCAGAAAGTAGATAACGTGGGATCTCCATGATATTTAATGTTTAAAATAATAGCTTTGTCACAACCATTCGTATTTTTATTTTAGCTTTACACACAGTTTTGCACGATTTGTACGAAATGGTAAAAAAAATATGAAAACGTGTCCACATCCATCCTACTAATGAACAACGTGCCAATGAGTTTATATATATATATATATAGTCCATAAGCCTTGGAATTTCCACCAGCAGGTCAGGTTTTTGGGTGCACATGGATCTATTAGTCCAACCAATAATTAAGTTGGCTACATATCAAGGTAGAAAAATTTAGATGTGAGCGTACCAACCTCCTAGGTAATCAGATAGGATGCTACATACCAGGATAAGCTTGAAGTAATGTTCCTGGTGCATTTGTACATACTACTTTACTATATGTGTATATACATACTTTTTTCTTTACATATAGATACTCTCTTTTTATATATGATGTATACTCCTTTTCGTAAACGTGCATACTACTTTGTGTAAGCATAACACCTTTGCATGGGAGTACTTGACTCGTTTCCACTCGAGATATTCATGCACCTCTCTGAATGGCTTGAAATTTGCTATGGTTTCTCCATTGAAATATGGAGATGAGTGTGGGTATGGATCATAGAATCATCTGTATACATACTTCTTTTCAATCTGTATACATACTTCTAGAGATGAGTGTGGACAGAAACAATTTTTCATACATTTACGTACTTCTTTCCTATACAGATAGATACAACTTTTTTATTGAAGATGAAACTACTATACTATATGTGTATATACATACTTGTTTCTTTGCGTGTACATACTCCCTTTTTTCTATTCGTGGAGATGAGTTTGGTTAGAGAATAAAATTCTACATATTAGGAAGTATAACTAAAGCAAGAATCTCAGATGAACAGGATAAAACTACACCTCGAAGTAATTAGTATTTTCTATATATATGTATATGCATATATAATCACCACCGACTCTTCTTTTAAGTAATACTAGTAAGGTGCCCGGGCGTTGCAACGGAAAACTAAATAAAAGTGATGCATACTATCAAATATGATCTCAAACTGAATAATAAATATCAATTTTATTTTACGTCATCATGTTTCAAACAAAACATACATGTTCATACTCATAAATAAATCAAGCATCATATTAATGAACTATGATAAAACAAACACCATATACAATAATATGTACAGAAATGATAATAAACAATATTTTCCATAGTAAATGATACTAAATTTCACACATTTAGGAAGCAATTCAGTTGATGCGGGCGGCGGCGGTGTGGGCGGCGCGCTTCTTGACTAGCATCAACAGTTTATTATCTTATTGGATCAAAGTATAAGAACATGATATAAGTTAGAAACTTTACCAGAATATTTCTTCATAAATATTGGCCACAGTGAAAGATGACTGTGCAAATACCATCAGAAGGATCATGTGAGTCCATGCATATTGACTGAACTGGTACTTGTATGCCTTTTTCTTTAGCGTGAGAATAAACCATACAAAACCTGGATGACAGGGTTGATCAACACATTGATACATTGGCAACAAGCAAGCAATTTTCAAATTTTATCACTAACGCGTTTGCCCCATTTTCAATATCAACATTGACACCTGTGAATAAGTACATGCATCCAAATTTAAATTAAAGACTTATGCTATTGCAACTTAAATGCTTAACTCAACAAAACCTAAAAAGGTATGACATAGAAAAAGCTATTGCATTTTGTGTACTCCACAGTGAACAACTCCTCAATACACTAAGAAAGTGAAACAACCACCTTTACCCTACTCCTAAAACTAAACAAAAAGTATAACTCAATGGCAAAAATTAAGGTTTATGAAGTATCAAGTATGAGCCCTCATAATGTTGAACATTATCATCTAGTAAAAAAATGTTGAACCTTATCTATGTAGTTGTCATTGATATCATTTGGGCAGATGAAAAACTGTTTCAGTTACCTGCTATATAGAGAAAGTAGCAAATAAACATTTGGTACTTGATGAGCTCGCTCACAAGCTTGTACAATAACTTATCTGAAGTGACAGTGTTGACAAGCTGCCGACTAAGGAAACGGCCATACGTAAACAGCATCACAGTGGAAAAAAATGCCTGTCATGAAAATAATATAAAGAATCATTTAAATGCAAGCAAACCATCAACAGCTTATGCCCTGAATAAACCATAACCTACCAACTTACGGTTCAAAAGCCTAAACCACGAAGTCACTGTCCTCATTGACCTTCCTGAGCAGATTAAAAAGCTCCCTCGCCATGAAGATTTGGATGACGACAACCATAGCCCATATATAAAGATGGCCCATGTATATCAAAAACACAAATCCAGCCATCATCCATAGCGAGGAATACGTGCGAACAAGCATCGACTTGTACTTGTTCTGGTCATTCACAAGCAAATTAGAGCCATTGGTTTTGTTCACATTAGCAGGAATCTAAAAGACAATAATTTATAAAGATTAAAGTATACATCCGCCACTCACTCTTACATCCAAGAAACAGAGACCACCAAGAATCTGAGACCTCCGTAGGTGAAAAAGGTTTACCTCGCTAGAGCGCTTTCGGTGCCTCACGCGACCACCATGGGTCAGGCTTGCAGTGCCTGTCGTGCCCTCAACAGAACCGTTGTCCCTTTGCATGTTTGGATCCTTCCAATCTAGGCAGCACAAATTAAACAAAGAAGAGTCTTGATAACTTAATTATAAGGCCATTAGCTAGCTAATTCATGATCGCCATCCAAGATGACGCCCAGAAAATAAACTGCTATTAGTAGTACTACTTTTGGGTAACAGAGAACCGTATGTGAACATGGGCGGACCAATGCACCTCAGTGGATCTAGGAATTTCGGGGTTGGGGTGCAGACATATAAGACCAATGTCTAGTTTCAAAACTACATTGAGTCATTCAAACTTCTACAATCCACATTCAAAAAGACAAGATGAACAACCTAGTTCTTGAAAGATCAGTGGGGAGAGAGGATCCCAACTGAAATTTTATTAATATAATCTTTCAAGAAAGGAAGAGTGCACGTGAATCCTAAATCAAAGGGAAAGGTAGAATGGATCTGACCTCTTCGTCACTCACCGGCTCGCCGCCGCGCTTGCTGGCATTTGGGACGGGAGGCCGCGGATTGACCCACGTGAGACACGAATCGCCTGCAGATCCCGAGCAGCCTCGCGCCTGCGCCACGTCGCGGGCGACTCTTCTTCAGCCACGCCGCCGTCACCGAGGCCGACCTCGCGCGCCGCCTTGCGGGCGGCGGTCTTGGACGGGGCCAAGGCGGAGGCGACCTCCTCCTCGGCGATGCGGGCGCGGGGTGGAGAGGAGGGGAGGCGGCGGCGGAGCGAGGTGGGGAGGAGGAGGAGGCGGATACGGCGCGGGGTGGGAGGGAGGGGAGGAGGCGGCGGAGCGGGGTGGGGAGGAGGGCGAGGGGGAGGCGGATCGGGGCGGCGGGGGGAGAGCAAGCGAGAGAGCGAGGGGGAGGCGGGGTGAGAGCGGGGCGGGGGGAGAGCGAGGGGGAGACGAGAGGCGAGGGCGGCACGGCGGCGGGAGGAGCGATGGAGAAAGGCCCACGCTTACCTCCTCCTCCTCGGCAGCAGCCGCCGCCTCGGGCGCCTGCTTCCGCTGCTTCTTCTTTGCCTTGCGCCACTTCTTCTTCTGCTTCCTCCTGGGGTCCGCCTCGCCAGAGGGGTGGGGGGAGGAGGAGGAGGCGGGGGCGCGAGAGAGCGAAGGGGAGGCGGGGGGAGAGCGACGGCGGGGGCGCGAGGGGGGAGCGAGGCGGATTTTAGGGTTTAGGGAGGTGGCGTGCGGGGTGAGAGGGGAGGGGTGACAGACAGTTCGGATTTAATCTCGTAATCAGATCGAATGGTTGAGAAGAGAGGAGTGACGACGGATCAACCACCAACTTCTTCTTTTATAATCTTTACTATTTAAAAAGAAGGAGTTGGTGGTTGCCGTCACGTCCACCCTCCCTCACTTCTTAACCATTCGATCTTTCTCCTCTCTTCTCAGCCACACGATCTGATTAAACCCTAAAATCCCAACATCACCCCTCCGCCCCCACGCCTACCCCTCGCTCTTCCCCCCGCCGCCCCCACGTCTCCTCCTCGCTCTTCCTCCCGCCGCCCCCATGCCTCTCCCTCGCTCTCCCCCCGCGGCCCGCGGCCTCCTCCCCCCCACCGCGCCGCCTGCCCCCGCCTCCCCTCGCTCTCCCCGTCGCCTCACTCTCCCTCTGCGCCCCGCCTCCTTCCCCTCCCGCCCCGCCCGCCTCGCTCTCCCTCCGCGCCCCCGCCTCCTCCCCCTCCCACCCGCGCGCCGCCTCTCTCCCCTCCCTCCCACCCGCGCGCCGCCTCCTCCCTCCTCCTCCCAAGCGCCGCCGCCTCACCTCCAGCCCCGGCGCCTCCTCCCAACCCCACACGCCGCCGCCTCCCCTCTCCGTCCCCACACGCCGCCTCCTACCCCCATCCCTCTCCCTCCTCGCGCGCATCCTCCCCTCCCTCCGCGGCCAAGACTTCGTTCCACGGTGGCGCCGGATAAGCCGCGGCGGCGCGGAGGTGAACGATGGACAGGTGGAAGGCGAAGAAGGCGCTGCAACTCCCGAGTACCGAGCCGGGAGGAGCTGGGCGGTGCTCAAGATGATCGAGACCTTCCGTTGGTGGTGTTCGCCGGGAGGTGCGGCACTGGAGGACCGACTCGCCGACGCCGCCATGGGCCACGCCGTCCTCCAAGTGGTGATCCCCACCCCACCCATGGCGGCCCAACCGGTGCTCCTCCTCGTCCTCGCCTACTCCGCGGCGCCACCCGCGGGTTCTACCTCCCAGCGTCGCTCCGCCGACTTCCACAAGGTCCCGCCCTTTTCTTCTCCTCCTACTCTCCCCTGTCTCTCGCGCACTTCCTTACAGGTTGGGTTGGTTCTTGATCCGGCGAGTCTTCACGCGCTGAAATTACAAATGAATCGTGCGTTTGTGTTGTTGTGTCGTGGTGATTTGCGAAGGATCGCTTTCGTAGTGAAGGTGAACCAGTGAGCTCAATCAAGACCAGTGAAATTGTTGAAATTGTTATGCTCTACAAGGTTGCAAAACTGTTTCTTTGAAATTGTTAGTTTGCATTAGATTTATTGTTTAATATAGTTGTTAGTATAATGACATGCTTATGTGCTATGTGCTGTGTCATATTCGATTCGCATGTGTCCAAGTGTTAGCAGATCCCGATCATGCAATGCTCATATTATCCAAGTGTTCGATATCGAGAAAGGTGGTATCTTGTATCTTAATATATTATTCTTGTGTTGTATTTTGGCTAGATATATATAACCTTATTGAGTAATGGGTAGATGATTTCTTGTAAGTGTTTCAAAATTCATTTAGCATGCATAATACAACGATAATGTATTCGAAGCCACTGTAATGTTCCATAAATTCATTGAAGCCATCGATGAAAAAGTAATGTTCCATAAATTCATTGAAGCCACTTTGTAATGGGTAGATGATTTCTTTGTCGATTCTTGGAACATTACTCGGTGTTTCAAAAAGTAGTGCACTGTTTTTGATCACTTCATTTGGGTAGATGATTTGCTGTAAGTGTTTCAAAATTCTGTTTAGCATGCATGATAGTTGAAAAATTAATCTATTATTAGGTGTTAGTTATAAACATTTATGCATGGTGTGCTTTGTTTCATTGTTCATGTTCCTTCTTGTTTAGAGCATGTAAAAGTTAAATGTGTTCTTGTATAATAGCCAAATTATATATATCAGGAGTTGCTAATAATTTGTTTGAGGTAGCTTTCACAATCCACATTTTTATTAAGCTCTTTTTGTGATGTCATGCAGGTTGTACTCCTTTACATTGGGCTGCTATAAGAGGAAATTTGGAAGTTTGCACTGTTCTTGTACATGCTGGTACCAAGGAGGAACTCACATTAAAGGATAGCAGTGGGTTTACTCCTGTGCAACTTGCAGCAGACAAAGGTCATCGACACCTTTCCTATATCCTTGTACGTTCCCCCCTGGCATTCTTATTTAACTCTTAAGAGCTAGCTCCTCTTTTATTTGCCTTAGAAATTTCATAGCTCATACACTACTGCAGCTATCTAGGTGTGGGATGTGGTAAATGGTTGCAATCAAACATATATATTAGTGTGGATTAGAATTGATTTGATGCACTCACAATTATTCTTATTTCCTATTTTTTGAACATCTCCCCCTTCTTTTGGAGCTGGTTCTCCCAAGTACTTATTCAGTAGTGTGTGCATTAGGGTATTGATTTCAACTCCACTAACGGAAGTTTCATTCTCTCGCTTTTAGTCTAATGCTACAAAAGTAAGCTTTGAAGAGAAGTCTTGCTCGGGGAGGTCGGGAAGATTGGATATGCCCCTATCTGTTTTGTTTTGTTGTTATCCTCATCATCCTGTTCCTGAACTCGATTATTTTTGGTGAGGATTGCTTGTGAGCTTTTATTATGTATGTTCAAACTTGAGACTTGTGAAGCCTTTGTTCATCATCTGACCTGATCTTAAAACCTCGCCAGCTCCTAATTTTTCTAGAATCACTATGTGTAATCAAATGGCTAAAGGTAACCAAAGGCAAGGCAATGTGCGATTAAATGAAACCATAAGGCGGATAATTTCACTAAAAGCTACCCCGCATCTTACGTTATAGAAATAATCAAGGAATTTGTCTAAACATTCTGACACTAGACAACATTCGCCACCCGAAGCTAAAAATCGCGATGATGAATCACCCAACTGTCGTGCACTGGTTCACCGTGGTCGTGGACGGCGCGCGGGAGGCGCGATGGAGAGAGGCGGAAGAAGAGCGAGGAGGAGGCGGAATGAACACGGCGCACGGGGATGGGTGGTGTAGGAGACGGGTTTTAGGGTTAAAGGGGTTTAGGGTTAAAAGAGTTTTAGGTGTGACATTACAGTGCACTACTTTTTGAAACACCGAGTAATTCAAAACTCCGAGTAATGTTCCATAAATGCATTCCGGCCATCGATGAAAAATTCGGTGGAATGGTGTATAAGATGGTTCAAGGCGACTTTCAATGTCCAGGTCCCATGGATCATATTTTGTTATACAAAATAGTGAGTTTGAACATACATTTTGCTTACATTTCACAATATTCAAATGATAACCTGCAGACCACTTAATATATACAACAGAAAGAGTTATAGTTGGATACTTAGATGTACTGGATTTTCCCTTAAGTATGAACCAACGGCTTAAAAGAATAATGCCAGATTTTGTATTATGTATGCATTTAGAATGGGGTAATATAGATGTTGCTACCAAATTTTGTATTATGTATGTATATTTGATAGTATGCATCATTTTTATTTGGTTTTCCGTTGCAACGCACGGGCACCTTACTAGTAGTAAAGATATATAGGTAATACTTACTGTGCACTTAACCTTTGCGTGCACTCGTGGATCTGGAGTGTCCGCGTACATTCACCGGCTGGAGGCGGGCACGCACCCTGTGCGTTTTTGCGTTAACCCCCCGCGGGCGTCCAAAGGCTCCCATCTCAAACCCCGTTCCAACTCAATCGGTCTCCCGTCCGTCTGTGCCGCCTCCACTCCCTAACCCAAGAATCCACAGTGGCCCTGCGAAATCAGCCGAGTCTGCCGTGTGTGCGCTCTCCCCGGCGCCCTTCGACGGCGTGCGTCCTCTCCCAGGTGCCTTCGACGGCGTAGGTCCTCGCCGCTCACCCGACCCCATGGCCCAGCGACGGCGACGATGGACCCACGGCCCGGCGGAGCTCGAGTAGGCAGCAGCTGCTTTTTTTTTTTTTGCCAGCAAGAGGAAAAGCTTTGGTTCTTTGCAATGGGGGGCTATTTGTATGCGAAAATGAAGAGATGTGATGATGGCGCTTGCCTCTGTTTGCCGATGCTTTCTTCGGAGAGAATTGTGTTGCTTTGGTCCTGATGTCTGGAATGTACTCAATCGAGGAATGGATGTCTTGGGAGGTCCAGGAAGTACTCAGCAGCAGCGATGCCTCTCGACTTAATTTCAGAACCACAGCTCATGTCTTGATGCATGTACATTTTAGCTCTTAATTTCAGAACCACAGCTCATGTCTTCATGCCTGTATATTTTAGCTCTTAATTTCAGAACCACAAAAAAAATGACCTGGTAACTGAAGAACCAATAGAAATGTCAGCACTTGTGTGTGCTCGGTTTGTGAAATGTAAGCATTTTTGGGTGTAACCATTTTAATTGAGTGGCAAAATTGTGCATGACTCCCAAGGGTGGCAAAATTGAGTGACAAATGAATGTTTCGTTTGGTTGTGTTGATTCTGAGCAGCAGATACATGATAGTTTGCTATAGCTCCAGGTATTGAAAATTTTCTGCAGCATCAAGCCTACCTTATACAATTATTTGATGTCTGAGCAAACCAATTCGGTGGCAATTTGTGAAGAACCTGTGACCTGGTCAAGCACAGGCCAACTCCGATCATGTGAACATCAAATGGCATACATTTCCCCCTTAATTAGTAGTAGTCAGTTTATGAGGAAAGGGAACTCCAGCAGGTAACTTCTTTAGGGGACAATGTGATCGTGAAAACAGAGAAAAGGTAAAGAAATTTTGTCCAACAAGCAGAAAAAAAAAAGAGATCTGACGAAAGTGAAACTGTAAGAACGCAAGTACATTACTACTGTAAACGAATCTGTTCGCTGAACTCCACAATCCAAAGAATTCAGGCTAAACGGGTTTTTAATGGCGGCTTCTGCTATATTTGTGGGCAAATGAAAGCCCCTGATTGCTAATCAAACTCTAGGAACTCCATCCTCTTCCTCATTGTGCCTTTGAGATCTCTTGCTTCTCTTTTTGCTTTCTCAGCCTGGGTGAAAAAAAAGAAACACATTATCAGTTGCAGACAGAATTAAGGATTCAGGATCCTATGTCTGAGCATACCAGCAGGTCTACACTCTATAATATTATTGCGGCATCTCCATATGCACCATAATGCAGCAGCACACAGAATTAAAAACAGCATTCTTGTTATGGCTAATTCAAAATATAGCAATAGAATCATACTTCTGGCCAATGTTTAAATCAAAGAAGAATTTGAGTCAAGCAGACATTGGCCAGAATTATGATTCTATTGCAAAAAAAAAAAAAAATCTGGTAAGTCATCTCTGTTTTCTTTGATTTAAACATTGCCTACAAAACAGATTCTTGTATTGGAACATAACTTCACAATTGTGCTTGGAAGTTGACAATGCTGCCACAAGATTAGTCGTGTTTTTGGAATGTAGATGTGATGTTATATAGGGACTCCCTGTTACATAACAGTTTTTAACTGCTCAATGAAATAATTTGCTGTGTGTTGTGTATCCATTGATCAATGTGCTTGTAGTTGTATGCTTGGCTGCTTGCTCAGTATGCTTGGGCATGTTTGGGTCTCTCAGTGACTAAGGTTATCAGCTCCAGCATGGTTGTTGTAATAGGTAGGTGATCCTCTTTCTGCAGGAGTGCAGCAAGTATTCTTATATGGTAACAATGTCCATCTGCTACCGCTTCCAGTAAAGCATTTGAAAAAACAGTTATTCTGCTACTAATACTGCTGCTTCCAGTAATCTGTTGCTTCCAGGATGCAACATACTGTCACAGAACATGAACATCGCATTTCTTACTGATCTACTACTAATCTGTTGCTTCCAGGATACAACATTCTTAATCTCACAAATGTCTCCCAATCACAAACCTCATACTGAGATTAAGAGCGATGAGCTGTTGATTTGGTACAGGCATCAAGACATGAGCTGTGGTTCTGAAATTAAGAGCTAAAATGTACATGCATCAAGACATGAGCTGTGGTTCTGAAATTAAGTCGAGAGGCATCGCTGCTGCTGAGAAGTACCTCCTGGACCTCCCAAGACATCCATTCATCGATTCAGTACATTCCAGACATCAGGACCAAAGCAACACAATTTTCTCCTAAGAAAGCATCGGCAAACAGAAGCAAGCACCATCCTCACATCTCTTCATTTTCGCATACAAATAGCCCCCCATCGCACAGAACCAAAGCTTCTCCTCTTGCTGGCAAAAAAAGCGGCTGCTGCCTACACGAGATCCGCCGTGCCGTGGGTCCCTCATCGCCGTCGCTGGGCCACGGGGGTCGGGCGAGCTGCGAGGACCTACGCCGGGGAGAGAACGCCATTGAAGGGCACCTTCGAGAGGACGCACGCCATCGAAGGGTGCCGGGGAGAGCACGCGCACGGCGGACTCGGCTGATTTCGCCGGGCCGCCGTGGATGCTTGGGTTAGGGAGTGGAGAATGGAGGGACGGGAGACCGATTTAGTTGGAACGGGGGCTGAGATGGGAGGCTTCGGATGCCCGCGGGGGGCTAACGCAAAAACGCACGGGGTGCGCGCCCGCCTCCATCCTGGCCGGTGAATCGCAAGCGGACGCTCCAGATCGAATTGGGTGCACGAGTGCACGCAAAGGCTGAGTGCACAGCAAACGTTGTCATATAATACACTGGCGATTCACACGAAGATCTTCTGAAATGGTAACAAATACGAAAACATGTCTACATCCATCCTACTAATGAACAACATGCCAATTGAGTTACTATATATATGATATGCCTAAAACTGACGATTCACATGAAGATAAAACTCTGACGATTCACATGAAGATCTTCTGAAATGGTAAACAATATAAAAACATGTCTACGTCCACACTAGCTAATAGAATTACCGTGTTAATCCCCATCTGCCAGTGATTCATACATATGTTACGACGCTAAAACACTAACGATTCACATAACTATTGACGTGAAGATCATGTGAAGAGGAATTCCCATCTGGACCATGTAAGGCAAGTTACTTCTAACCCAGAACTAGAGCCAAGAAAGCAGAACTAGAATATATGTTAATCCCGTACCTGAAGATTCAATTGATCCTTTTACTGCAAACGATGTATGTGTTACAAGGAAATATCCTGTGGTACCCACTCTTACAGTGACTACTTCATGTTACTTACATAATTTTTTGAAAATTCCCAAAAATTTGGAGATGTAGGATAGTATATATTCTATAGTCATGCAAAACTTCAAGAACAAATTCATTGAATTTGGAAGATATGAAATTGACAAGCAGCACAAATTGAATAGTGATAATGAAAAATGAATGTCCTTTTCATATTTCCGAAACACAATCAAGTTTGACCATGATATTTTACATGGTTATAGTAGAAATTGCCCCACATCTTTGATTTTTTTTGAGAATTTTTGAAAACCTTTATGCATAAGTAACCAGAGTTAGGACAGAAAGAGGTGTAGCGTAAGATATTTCCTCCATATGTTACAATAACAACAGACTGGTGCCATACAGAGGAAGCACGAACAATATTAACAAGCCAACCCGAAAACATATCTGATGATTCCCTACACTAATTAGATAGTTAAGGTTTTTATTGAGATGAGAGGGTGGGAATAATTAGCTAGTGACTAGTATAGGCACTTACGAGCTGCATGTGACGAGTTCAAATCCAGTGGAAAATTCATACAAATAACGCATTCAACTTGTGGTGGTGCGAATCAAACTTGTTATCAACTAAAGAGACAAGTTACCACACTGTTAGACTATGCAACGAATGACAATTAGGTAGTCTGATGATGATCCTTGTTGCACCAAATACTGGACTAACAATTCACCCTTTGCCAAACTTTTGACAGATCATCGATGCAAAAAATACTAGAATGACCACCGGTTATATTTTTTTTGACCCAACAAAAAAATTTACCATATCTAAAATACATGAAACAAAGAAAAAACTGGAAATTACACTCCTAAATTCATAAGAAAATACTCTATCCGTTCTTTTTTACTTGACGTTTTTTACTTTTTACGGTTTTCAAGATGCAACTTTAGCTATTACTTTTGACAACTTTACACCAAGATATGCTAATAAAATTATAATATTATAAAAATATTTTGAACGCATAAATTTAATAACATAATTTTTGTATAGTAAATCTAGATAATTTTAAATCTATGGGTAATTAAACTTTAGAAAGTTTGATAGCACAAATGGTAGGAAGTTAAGTAAAAAAAGATAGAGGGTGTGAAATGACCTGCATGCTAATGCTGAGTTTTAAGAAAATTGCTAAACAACACTTGAGTGTTTTTTTTTGACTCAGATCACTTAGATTTTTTTGAGCGTTGGATTTCAATTAATGGATTTTTCTAAAAAAATATGAGTACTCCGTATCTGGAGCTGTTAGATCTCCATCCAACGGATCTCTCTATATATCCCTTCAAAAAAATATGAGTGCTCTAAATCTAAAACATTGAATCTCTATTTAATAATTTAATAATTTAACTAATTTTATTTTAAAAAATATTTAAATGTTATACAGATAGTCCACACTTTTAAATGAGACCGAAGTAACTGCGAGCCGGCTCAGCCGCTGCAGGCGCCTATAAATTCCCACCACGAGGCGGCCTCCACCATATCAGCCGCTGCGGAACTCTTCCGCGCCGCCTCTCAAATCTCTCCGACGACGATTCGCCTCTCACCATTTCCCACCAACTCCCCTTTCCTCCCATCTCATCACAAATGGAGTTTCTCCTCGCCGCCTCTGCCTATCTCCCCTGGGCCACCTTCTCACCGGCGTCCCTCTCCTCCTCCCTCTCGCAATCCGTCGTCCGCACCGTCGCCGGGGCCGGCCCACCTGCCCGCGCCGTCCGCTGCGCCGCCGCTAATGTGCGCTCTTAAAACGTTTACTTATTGTTCTTTGCGTCGTGCTGCGTGCTCTGTTTTCTTTTTATCTTCTCCTTTCGATATTTTTGGACAAATATCTGCAGTCTTGCTTCCATTTTTGGTCGTCAATTTGTTTTGTCGTAGTCTTGCTTCCATTTTTGGTCGTCAAGTTGTTTTGTCGTAGAAATTATCAGCAATCTTAATGGAAACTGATTTGCTTCAGGACTCGATCCTGTACGCGCTGGAGCACAACGAGATGTTCAACTCGGCGGAGGTGATCCAGTGGGAGAGCGGCAAGTCCATCAATTCCATCGCCGCCGCGCAGGGCATCCGCATCCGCCGCCGCTGCCGCCCCCGATACCCCTCCGAGGGCTCCGGCGCCGACAAGGCCATCCCGCGTAATATCCTCGAGCAGATCATCTGGGACAAGGAGGTCGAGGTGTCCCAGGTAACATACATTAAGGGAGGGACACTCAAATATTTTTTATGGTTTCAAACACTCAAAATTTTTATAGGTATTTAGAAAGATTCAAGTGTTTTTTATAATTTAGAACACTTATATTTTTTAAGAGGTTATGTGAGAAAAAATTTAAATATTTTTTATGGTTCAAAGCACTTATATTTTTTTAAGGGGTCTGAGTGCTCCGAACCACAAAACAGTGTCGTTTAGCAATTCCTATAAATGTACACTTGCATACCATGCATCCAGGCATGAATGTTCATTGTGTTGCTTGGTTCGTCTGTTCTTGTGCAGTGGAAGGCCAAGAAGCCTCTCAAGAAGGTGATCGAGTCCAGCGAGCACGCGCCGCCGACGAGGGACTTCATCGGGGCGCTGGCGACGGCCTACCACCGCAACGGCGTGCCGGCCCTGATCGCCGAGGTGAAGAAGGCGTCCCCGAGCAAGGGCGTGCTCAGGGAGAACTTCAACCCGGTGAGCCTCACAATTTGAAGCTTAATCATGTTGAAGGTTAATCATGCGTGACTAATGTTGGAAACTTGTAACAGCTTGAGATTGCGAACGCCTATGAGAAGAACGGCGCCGCGTGCCTGAGTATCCTGACGGATGAGAAGCACTTTCAGGTTCAGTGTTGTTGTCGATTTGGTTCTGAAATTGTCATCCTTCAAATTGGTTACAGTTGTCTGAATTTTCCAACCCCTTTGTTTCTCCAGGGGAGCTTTGAGAATCTACAGACCGTGCGCAATTCCGGAGTGAAGGTAAGTACTATGATGCAGACAGGCATCTCTTGTCTGAAGAGTGGAATTTTCTTCTGTCGCTGTCGTTCCTGTATATATGTGGCTCATCTACGGGTATGTTTGCGCAAATGCAGTGCCCTCTTCTGTGCAAGGAGTTCGTCATCGACATCTGGCAAATCTATTACGCCCGCTCAAAGGGCGCAGATGCGATTCTGCTGATTGCCGCTGTGCTACCTGATCTTGACATCAAGTACATGCTTCGCATCTGCAAGAATCTTGGGATGACAGCTCTTATCGAGGTATATGTTAGATGTTTGTGATTCTGTAGTATTCCTGAAATGTTTATACAATTCAATTTTGACTGTCCCTCTCCTGCTTCTGTAAATTCTACAATAAAATTACAAACTAGCCAACCATGTTCGAAGATTGACTTTTCTAGATTTGTGATCTTGGAAGTTTTTGATGCAGTTCAGTAAAATCATTTACATTGTTTATTAATCTTTTTTATAAATTGGATTCAGTTTAGTACATTGTATCTGTGGTGTGATTCAATTGTGATATTTTGCGGTGTGCTAAACCTGACTTGAATTTTAGGTTCATGATGAGAGGGAACTCGATCGCGTGCTGAAAATAGATGGTGTTCAGCTTATTGGCATCAACAACCGCAGTCTAGGTATTGTTTTATCTGTCAGTTCTTCTTGTATGCCTTCCATCATTTCTGGGCCTGAAGATGTTTTTCATGTCCGTATAGCTACCCCCTTTTGAGATTGCTGGATGCTGAAGTTTATTTTTGTTGCAGAGACATTTAAAGTCGATACTTCAAACACAAAGATGTTGTTGGAGACACATGGAGACATCATAAGGCACAAGGGGATATTGGTAGGCCTTCCTTATCATTATGTGATCTTCGGCCTTTCACTATTTCTACCAATACAAAATCCTTCTGATTCAACAAATTATGTCATTTTACTGTATTGTTCTAGTGTACTTAATGTTAATGTTGTATTAAATATTAAATCAGATTGCAACGTGCAGTTTCAACTTCAATATATGCAAACCCACTTGAAATATTTTTTCTTACTGTAGTGCAGTTATTTTTCTTCGGTACATATTTGGGAACCAGTAACTGCTGTGTGTTCTACCCTTGATTTCAGAATGAAGTCAAGTTCACCAAATAGTTTCTTGCTCATGCATTAACAGTTGTCAATTAATTTCATATATAAAATGCTTAAAATCAGTTTATTTCTATTGGATTTTAACGAATATGTTTTTCAGGTTGTTGGAGAATCTGGTCTGTTTACCCCTGATGATGTTGCATATGTGCAGGATGCAGGCGTTTCTGCCGTAAGTTTTCTGGTTTCTCCTTTTCAGCTATGTTGATCGTACATTAAATATAACTAGTTCTGTAACCACAGAATTTTAGTAGAATTTGAACTATTTTCCGATATGATTAAATATAACTTTCATAAAGGTGTAGACCCATGTGTAAGTATAGTTTAATACGTTTCTGCTTAGACTTCTTTAACCACAACTTCCTTTTTCTTCCCACGAGGAAAAATGCTCGCCGATCTTGTTGAGTTTTTAGGAAAGATTAAGCATAGTAAAATACTCAGAACTTCCAGTTTTTTCTCCAGATACCTAAACATGTTTATGTACTTATGTGTTGTTGCAACCATCCATTTTCCCTTCGAGACAACCAAAATTTTGTTTATTTTCACTTGAGTTCAGTTTGCTTCGGGCATGGGTTGTCTTTCTTCAGATATTATTATTACAGTTCAATAAGAAATACACATACTATGATCCTAGGTTCATCTTTTGTTTTCCCCTTAGGTATTAATTTGTTTTCGTTTGAAGGAAGCGTCTGACTGATGGTTATCCATATTGGCAGGTGTTGGTAGGAGAGTCCCTAATTAAGCAGGAAGATCCCGGGCAAGCCATTTCTGTGCTGTTTGGGAAGGAGCTTTTGCGCTGAATAATTGACATGTGTTTAGTTGTTGTATGTAAGCATAGGCTGCTAAGTGAAGGCTTAGATGCATAAATGTTGCACCAGATGTAACTATGAATAAATGTAATGTTTATAAAATAATTTTGTTTTCCCCCTTCTTTGTATGGATGTGCAAGCTGAAAAATCATTCAACGCCGGTTAGTGCTAGTCCTAGACTAGACTGTACTAGAGACACGAGTCTAGAACACAAAACGAAAACACGACATGGAAGTATTAGAGAATGTCGCACACGTGGAGTTTAGAAGCTCAAAAAAGAATGCCGTCTTCACGGGGCACCTTAGAATCACTTGTAGAAAGTCCCTGTAAATTTTGAACGAATTCCGAAAAGTTGAATTTTTCCGACCTTGCAGCAGTTTTGAGACCCTAAACGATGTTTTTTGGGGGTCGAAGTTTTTGCGCATGTGCCTGGGTGCGTACGCGTATGATAAAATCTTCGAATCGGAGGTCGTATGCAAAAGTTAGTTATATCTTTTTTTCTCTTTTTTCTTTTTTTCTTTTTTTTGAAGACCACGTTTTGGATGTTCATGGTTGACTCTGAAATCTGCTTGGGATAGAAACCGTGTCTTGCTCTGGTTCTATTCAATACCAACTAGGGCAAAGATTCCCTTGATAGTGAATCCGATTCCTGGTTGAAGTCGGTATCCTCCTCCCCCTTGTATTCCCTTGCAGTGGTAGATCGATCCCAACCGCAATTGGTAAGATCAAACATGAACAAAACTCGAAACTCTAAAGAAATTAGATAATAAGACCAACAAAGGACACGACGATGCAACCGAAAGTTCAACAAAGTAATATACTGAAAAGAAAAATTGCGATGGTAAGACGGGTTTAGACAGGATGATCTACTACTATTTTTTATTTCTGTGTGTTGTAGGTAACAAAAAACAATCTAATCTATGGATAACTGAAATTCTCACCGAGCAACCTTGAGCTCTGATACCACTTGATGCAGGCGGGGTACCCGATCTTTCGATGAGATTCATAACTATCGATTTCGGTGAAGGTGACTCTCGCGATTCGACTACAACCGTACAATGACATTTGCGCCTTAGCAATCGTTGAACCAATTCCAAGATGTTATTGATCAAGCTGGAAGTATGATCAACCTGAACATAAAGTTCAATCCCTACGACCAATCGAAGAACTAGCAAGAATAAGATGTAAGCAATTGATATTGTGAATAAGATTGTAGTATAGATGGTATTGAAAAACAAATGTGGGATCCTGAAGGCAGTCTTGACAGGTGCTCGTCTGACACAACTGAAGAACAGAAGTTTGCAAAATGGCTAAACCTAAATTCAACAAAATCCGAGTTTCGGAAAAAGAAGGCGGTGGCCCCTTTATAGGGAGACAATCAAGTGTGGTAGCTAGGGAAGTGACCGCACGTCCCTAAGGTTACAAGGCCCATGGGCCCAAATGGAGGTGGCGCAGCACCCTTTTGAATTCAGACTTAGAAACAGATGTGAACTCTTTTGACGATTGTGGCTGGTTCGGATAGAATTTGAAGATGAGGTTGGATCTGTTGGAAGTAGACTTGATAAGCTTTTCATGAAGCCTAAGAATGTCCAAAACAGAGTCCGTATGAAGAAGTTAAGTCCATTTGAACTTGATACTATCGTGGTAGTCCGAATCTGAATCCAGAACGAGTCCAACTCCAACTCTTGCTTGACTCAGACCCAAAGTGATCCAGTGTGCCTTCCATGCATATCTATGACTCCACACGCCTCTCTTTCATCTTTTCCCATGTTTCTAAGCGGTCTATTCTCAGTAATATAGAAACCTAGAAACGAATTCACCTGGTAATTAAGTTGGCGAGCACGAGCTCAAGTAAGTGGACCTTGTAACACTTGCTATGGATGAGTTGCATGTGTAGGCACGGTTATATCTATGGGAAAGATGTCCCAATTAGCTTCCATCATTGTGTTTGAGATATACGTGATCTACGTTGACTTCATGAACAACATGGGCACTGCAACTTCGAGTTGGTTCCCTGCTGGCTCTTCAAATGGTTCTCCCCACTCAAGTATCTCATGTATACACCATCGTAAGTGTTTCATTTATTTCTTCATACAAATCAATTCTCATTTTCGTAATATCCTTATCTAACCAAAACAAATCAACAAGGTTAAGCTAATCTAGATTTCACTATAAATTTTAAGTTTTTTTCAAGATTATGTTTGTTGTTCTCAGCGTGTAATTTGAACTTTTGCAATTTAATTAGTATTGAGTTTCATGCACCAGCCAGTTCACTCAAAAATTTAAGTTGATGAAGAAAAGTGGACAATTCACTTATATACTTCAACACTCTCCTCACGTGTAGGCTCTCTCAGGCCTAAGACGTGGAATAGAAGTGTGTTGCAATTATTTTTATTTAATTGTGCTAACCGGGTCTCGAACTCAAGACCTCTTGGCTCTGATACTATATTGAGTTTCATGCATCAGACAGTTTATCCAAAAGCTTAAACTGATGAGGAAAGATTGTCAATTCACTTATATACTTCAACAATTAGGTTTCATTCTCTTCACCACACTCAGTTCGGGACAAACTACTCTCTTTTTACGGTGTTCCACGACTACATATATAACACCACGGACAAGTCATCGAACACACTGTATGACAACCCACTCAAGGACAAGGCAGAAGCAGTAGATGTGGTGCACTTACCCATCTCACCAGCCTATAGTCCATCTATCATATGAGAAATTTTGGACGTTTCTAGCATTGTATACTCTAAAAATTTCAAATGTAGCCTCTTACGTACAAAAATTCCATTTCTAACCCCCTTAACGACCGCGGGACTTCAGGGAGGCGACACGTATCCAGTCGTGCGGTCCCAAACCGCACGATCAAGATCAGTAGCTCGATCGTGCGGTTGGGGACCGCACGACTGCTCTTGGCTGGGCCCGCCTGTCGGCGCTGAAACATTTGTGAGGGTGGTGAGGGAGGAAAAAAGAATGTACAACCACCAACTGATCGTTGAAGTAGTAGCCGTTGAATCGGGGCCACAGAGCCGTTGCAGGCGCCTATAAATCCTCACCACGGGGGCGGCCTCCACCATATCAGCCGCTGCGGAACTCTTCCGCGCCGCCTCTCAATCTCTCCGACGATTCGCCTCTTCACATTTCCCACCAACTCCCCTCTCCTCCCATCTCATCACAAATGGAGCCTCTCCTCGCTGTCTCTCTCCCCTCGGCCACCTTCTCTCCGGCGTCCCTCTCCTCCTCCTCCTCCCTCTCGCCGTCCGTCGTCCGCACCGTCGCCGGGGCCGGCCCACCCGCCCGCGCCGTCCGCTGCGCTAAGGTGCGCTCTTAAAACCGTTCACTTATTGTTCTTCTTTGCGTTGCTTTCGACACCGTTCACTTCTTGTTCTTCTTTGCGTCGTGCTGCGCGCTCTGTTTCTTGGATTGCTCTGTTTCTTTTTTTTTATCTTCTCGTTTCTTTCCTTTTTTTGGCTTTTGTATATTTTCGGATACAAATATCTGCACTTTTGCTTCCATTTTTGGTCGTCAATTTGGTATATCGTAGAAATTATCGGCAATTTTAATGGAATCTGATTTGCTTCAGGACTCGATCCTGTACGCGCTGGAGCACGACGAGATGTTCAACTCCGCGGAGGTGATCCACTAGAGCGGCAAGTCCATCAACTCCATCGCCGCCGCGCAGGGCATCCGCATCCGCCGCCGCTGCCGCCCCCGGTACCCCTCCGAGGGCTCCGGCGCCGTCAAGGCCATACCGCGTAATATCCTCGAGCAGATCATCTGGGACAAGGAGGTCGAGGTGTCCCAGGTACATACATTAAGGGATATACATGTATACCATATATCCAGGCATGAATGTTCCATTGTTCATTGTGTTGCTTGGTTCGTCTGTTCTTGTGCAGTGGAAGGCCAAGAAGCCTCTCAAGAAGGTGATCGAGTCCAGCGAGCACGCGCCGCCGACGAGGGACTTCATCGGGGCGCTGGCGACGGCCTACCACCGCAACGGCGTGCCGGCCCTGATCGCCGAGGTGAAGAAGGCGTCCCCGAGCAAGGGCGTGCTCAGGGAGAACTTCAACCCGGTGAGCCTCACAATTTGAAGCTTAATCATGTTGAAGGTTAATCATGCGTGACTAATGTTGGAAACTTGTAACAGCTTGAGATTGCGAACGCCTATGAGAAGAACGGCGCCGCGTGCCTGAGTATCCTGACGGATGAGAAGCACTTTCAGGTTCAGTGTTGTTGTCGATTTGGTTCTGAAATTGTCATCCTTCAAATTGGTTACAGTTGTCTGAATTTTCCAACCCCTTTGTTTCTCCAGGGGAGCTTTGAGAATCTACAGACCGTGCGCAATTCCGGAGTGAAGGTAAGTACTATGATGCAGACAGGCATCTCCTGTCTGAAGAGTGGAATTTTCTTCTGTCGCTGTCGTTCCTGTATATGTGTGGCTCATCTACGGGTATGTTTGCGCAAATGCAGTGCCCTCTTCTGTGCAAGGAGTTCGTCATCGACATCTGGCAAATCTATTACGCCCGCTCAAAGGGCGCAGATGCGATTCTGCTGATTGCCGCTGTGCTACCTGATCTTGACATCAAGTACATGCTTCGCATCTGCAAGAATCTTGGGATGACAGCTCTTATCGAGGTATATGTTAGATGTTCGTGATTCTGTAGTATTCCGGAAATGTTTATACAATTCCATTTTGACTGTCCCTCTCCTGCTTCTGTAAATTCTACAATAAAATTACAAACTAGCCAACCAAGTTCGAAGATTGACTTTTCTAGATGTGTGTTCTTGGAAGTTCTTGATGCAGTTCAGTAAAAAAAATTAAATTTTTTATTAATCTGTTTTATAAATTGGATTCAGTTTAGTACATTGTATTTGTGGTGTGACTCTATTGTGATATTTTGCGGTGGGCTAAACCTGACTTGAATTTTAGGTTCATGATGAGAGCGAACTCGATCGCGTGCTGAAAATAGATGGTGTTCAGCTTATTGGCATCAACAACCGCTGTCTAGGTATTGTTTATCTGTCAGTTCTTGTATGCCTGCCATCATTCCATGTCACAGTTCTTGTTGAATTTTGGCTTGTTTATCTGAAGTTGTTTTTCATCGTTTTATCTGAAGTGTGCTACCCCCTTTGAGTTTGCAGGATGCTGAAGTTTAATTTTGTTGCAGAGACATTTAAAGTCGACACTTCAAACACAAAGATGTTGTTGGAGACACGTGGCGACATCGTAAGGGAGAAGGGGATACTGGTAGGCCTTCCTCATCAATATGTGATCTTCGGCCTTTCACTATTTCTAGTGTACTTAATGTTAATGCTGTATTAAATATTAAATCAGGTAGCACCGTGCAGTTTCAACTTCAATATATGCAAACCCATTTGAAATAGTTTTTCTTACTGTAGTGCAGTTATTTTTCTTTCGTACATATTTGGAGACGAGTAACTGCTGTGTGTTCTACCATTGATCTCAGAATGAAGTCAAGTTTACCAAATAGTTTCTTGCTCTTGCATTAACAGTTGTCAATTAATTTCATATATAACATGCTTAAAATCACGTTATTTCTATTGGATTTTAACGAACATGTTTTTCAGGTTGTTGGAGAATCTGGTCTGTTTACCCCTGATGATGTTGCATATGTGCAGGATGCTGGCGTTTCTGCCGTAAGTTTTATGGTTTCTCCTTTTCAGCTATGTTGATCGTACATTAACAACCTAGTTATGTAATGTAACCACAGGATTTTAGTAGAATTTGAACTATGTTCTGATATGATTAAACATAACTTTCAGAAAGGTTTAGAACCATGTGTAAGTAAAGTTTCATACGTTTCTGCTTAGACTTTTAACCACAAGTTTCTTTTTCTTCCCACGGGGAAAAATGCTCCCCGATCTTGTTGAGTTGTTAGGAAAGAGTAAGCATAGTAAAATACTCAGAACTTTCAGTTTTTTCTCCAGATACCTAAACATGTTTATGTACTTTTGTGTTGTTGCAACTAATATATATGTATATATGTAGCCAAGGAAAGGTGCCTTGAAACGCCACAAGGTCCAGTATCATGCATTTATTGCAATCAAATGCTATGTAACTGACGGCCATTACTATGCACTAAGTATCAATTGTCCTTTACATGTTGTGCTTAATACATGCACTACACAGCCAATGAACAATGTGAGAATTGCAGGCGTGGTTGCACTATTATATTGATGCTTAGAAGTAATTCCTTCTGTACCATTATGCTTAGTAACACTAATTTTATAATTAGCGCATAATTAAATATTTGGAAGGGAGAGGAGAGAGATTTTAAACCCCATGTTTCTTAACCTTTTATTCTAGCAACCATCACACTAAGACCTCTAAGTACAAGAACCATTTCTATGGGCCATTTTCAGTTAAACTAATTTAACATAGTTATCTTTCTTTAGATATTATTATTACTGTTGCATAAAAAATATACATACTGTGATCCTAGGTTCATATTTTATTTTCCCTTAGGTATTAACTTGTTTTCATTTGAAGGAAGTGTCTGACTGATGGTTATCCATATTGGCAGGTTTTGGTAGGAGAGTCCCTAATTAAGCAGGAAGATCCTGGGCGAGCCATTTCTGGGCTGTTTGGGAAGGAGCTTTTGCACTGAATAATTGACATTTGTTTAGTTGTTGTATGTAAGCATAGCCTGCTAAGTGAAGGCTTACATGCATAAATGTTGCACCAGATGTAATATGAATAAGTGTAGTTTATAAAATAATTTTGTTTTCCTCGTTCTTTGTATGGAAGTGCAATTGTGTTATTGATATCAACTCAGAGAATGCTAAAGTACTCGTGATGAGGACCATTAAGTCCTAAAGTCGAGTCGAGTCGCTTAGGGGGCAACTAGGGAGACTAGTTGACTAGTCGACCGACTAGTCTAGACTAGTTGCAACTAGGGAGGGAGGAGGCTGCACAAGGAGGGAAGAGGGGGAAGGAGAGAAGAGGGGGGAAGGAGAGGGGAGGAGGAAGGCTGCACTGACCGGAGAAGCAAGGAGGGACCGAGGGAGTCGCCGCCGCCGCCAGATCCGCCGTCGCAGCCATCAGATCCACGGGATCTGTCGCCGCCGCCAGTCCGCCGTCGCCTCCTGCTTCACCAACACCGGATCCGCCATCGCCGCAGCCGGAAGCCATGCGGCAATTTGGTTTATATGGGCTTTAGTCGGCCGACTGGAAACAGGTGATTAATCACGTCTAGTCGTAGATTAGTCGTCCGAACTTTCGACTAGTCGCTCCGGTCGAGTCGATCTTCCTAGTCGTCCATCCTGTACCGAATCGACGACTAGTCGTGGATTAATCGTACATTAGTCGACGACTTAATAACATGGATAAGGACATCTCTATTATGAAGACTTTACGTACACAATCATCATCTACATCATCAGACTCAAGTAACAATGACAATAATAAGATTATTGTTGGTCCAGTGGCCGAAACTTTACAAGGAATCAATCACTCGAGCTAGAGAAGGCAACTCATTAAACAGGTGAATTTGATCTAAGTTTCTTTGATTTCCCTGCTTAGGATAGCTTACTACTTAATATTTTCACTTTATATATTCTCAGGTTATTAGGTGAGCAAAAACTTGGTATTATCAAGAGGGAGGTGAGGAAAACCGGCGCATCCAAAAGGAGAAGACGATGGCACTTCACTTATAAAATTAAGGGAAAAAACCCACAAACAAGATATGAACAATTTCAATAAAATGGAATATTGGCTGCTGAACCCAACAAGATAGGAGAGGATGTACAAAATTACCTCTACTTGGTGGTATATCTGACCGGAGGCAGCTGCTAGCGTCGTGGATGGTGGGAGCACATGAGCTGCTGACCTCGTGGATGGAAGGAGAACGGTGGTGCTGTTGCTAGCGTCTTGGATGGACCGTGCAGGGCGTGGTGGCTGCTGGCATGGATTGGGGAATGGAGGGGATGCTGGAGGTGTGGATGGAGGGAGGATGCGGGAGGCGTGCTTGGGGAGGGGCTGCAGCTAAACCCTAGAAGCCATGGGAGGAAGGTTTGGGGATGGATGACTGGATGAGGTGAGAGGAAGGCTGAGGTACAGTGTGAGTGGATGAGGTGAGATGGGCTGCTTGTTTTCTCTTTTTATGGGTTGGGCACTCGCTCTTGCAATTTTCGTTCCCGTGCACCTTTGGTCACAAAAAATTTTCTCATCTGTACTCTTTCTACAGCAGTAGGACAGCATTGAATTACTTTCTCTACTGAGGCTATCGCTTGCAATAATCTATACATTTGTCATCGGTAGATCAGGTTATATGTATGTATTTCCCAAGCGATAATACCACTTAAGAACTAAAATTTTATTCTCAGCACTCAATTGCTTACAAAAGTTATTTTTTCCAAGCAGTAGTGTGAGCAGCGAAAGTGGATCATTCTGTAGTGCAATGAGAGCTAATCTTGTGGATGTATCAAGTGTGATCCATCTTTACCATGTAATAGTGCATGGCAACGATTATCATCTTGGTATTATGATAAATCTGAAAACAGCGCAACGTAAGAGTATTCCAAAATAAGACGGCACCCGTGCCTTGACTGACATGATACCAAGAGAGGAAGGCAGGTCATGGTGTGGCCGAAGGGCTAGCGCAATTAGGACCTGGCGAGTAATTGCCTTTTGTAATCATTCTGACCGTTCTTACGGTCCTCTACTGCTTCCTGCTCTACTATTTAAAGGCAAGTCTTTTTTTCCAATTTTTGGGGGATTGAGGATCGTAGTTTATGCAGTGTTATAGCATCTGCGAAAATTTCAACATCAAACTCAAAGTTTGTTACAAGAAAAAAATGTTTGCAGTGAATAGTTACATTTCCCTTTTTTTCTTTTTTATTTTCCTATTGATTTATGATTTGTGAGAAATTTCTCATATTTTAACTCTAGACATAGAATGAATTTGAACTTAAGATTTTATGCAAATCATAGTTAGAGTAAACATAGAAGTATATGTAGAAGTACATTAATTTTAAGTTGATTTGGTGTCCCAACCAAAATCTTTTTTTATTATTTAACCATTTCTAAATTTATTTTTATTAACAGCCCATCGTACAACTTATTTCTAAATCTAACTATTTTGGTTATGCTAGTCATCGTGGTGTAACCAAAACTTGCCACGCCACCATTCCTAGTGTGGCAATATTGTTTAACCACACCATTGTCTCTGGTGTGGCCAAAAGGGCCATTTTCTGGCTCAAAGCTTTACTTATCCTATGTCATGAACAAATGGCTAGATAGGAAATAAGTACGACGATAGTTAATTATAAAAATAAATCAAAATGGATTCAATAAAAATTTGTTCACCAAAATCATATTGCGCTTGTGTTTTCACAATCCTAGCTTTTGTTGGGTTCTTTTGGGCTTTTGACTTTTAGTTTATACTATAGTAACTAGCTTCAAACAGTGTGTCTTTTCAAGGTTGGGTTTATAAATCGATTGTAGTAGACACTGTACCGAATTTATCTATATCGACCAAAATTGTACGTAGGTATCTCTCTCTCTCCATACTCTTTATTAAGAATAGCTAGAATTCAAAAATTGAAGTCAAAAGCTATAAACCACAGCCAAAAGAACCCACCTAACGAGAATATAATAATTCTCAAATTATTATATCATTATATTTTTTGAGTATACGCCTTATCAATAAGAGAGATTTCACAGGGTAGTCGTAAAGCTGTTCTACGACCACTTCTTAGTCGTAAGCTCTTCTACGACCATATAGTCGTAAGTTCTTCTACGACCACATGTCGTAAACTCTTCTATAATAGTCGTAAGTCCTTCTACGACCATATTGTTGTAAATTATTCTACGACCGCTACATAGTCATAAGTTGTCTTGTGACTATCTCGTGGTCGTAGACTTTCCTACGACCAACTTATCTTCAATTGGCTTGTCTATGACGATCCACTACATTGAGGGTCACTACTACAGAAAGCCTAATACTAGACGCCAAATCACAGACGGTTTGACAAAACCGTCTGCGAATGACATTAACACAGACAGTTTTAATTTAGACACCGTCTATGTTGATGGCGTCGGAGAAAACGAGTATCACAGACCGTTCTTACCAATAAATCGTCTGTGATATTTTCGTATCACAGACGGTTTTTATTACAAACCGTGCGTGATAATCTGTATTATCACGCATTTTTTTATTTAAAACCGCTCGTGATAGTCGCTATCACAGACGGTTTGTATTACAAACCATCTGTGATAATCTTAGAATTATCACAGACGGTTTGTAATACAAACCCATCTGTGATGTTGTCTGTCTGATGTTAATATATAACTACAGAACAGTTTGTATTACAGGTTGCTTCTAATAATTTATAACCTACAGAATTACTGAGACAAGAGATCATAAATTAAAGGGAAATTTATTACAAAAGTCGCACATAAAGAGATTCCCAGATTCTAATCTTCAGGGCTTCGTACGCTTCTTCTTCGACTTTGTCCGTTGGATCAGCCGCTGAGTTCTCGAACGCCGTTAAGATTGTCCTTGCCCTCAGCACTTCCTCCTCCAGCCTAAGCAAATGATTAGTAGCATAGTCCATAATCTCGTAGAGGATTGCATTGTAAGCTTCCTCAGACTTTGCCGTTTCCGCTTGATCGGCAATGCTATCCATTAGTCTGTGCAATGCCACAAGAGCTTCTTTCGCTCTGTGCACATTGTTGAGAAGAACTAGGGTGAGGGCGAATTCACTTTCTTAAGCGGCAGCGAGACGCCTCCGTCGATGGCGGATGATCAGGTTGAGCTGACGGATGCAAGAAAGTTGGGGAAGGAGAGCAGGGTGTGTGCGGAGAAGCTGCTCCAGATGTAAATTGCTGGCCGCCTATGCAAGGTTCCGGCCGAACAACTCTTGATAAACAAATGAGAGGAAGGAGATGATCACTGAAGCCATATTGCATGTACTGCGTTGAGAATTAGGCCGACGCGCATATTTAACCTTTAGCAGAGACGGTTTGTATACCAAATTAATGATCGAGACGGTTCGTATGCCGAGACGCTTTGTATAACGATAGTGCTACCGAGTCCCGATGAAGCTATCACAGACGATTTTATTTTGGAGACCGCTCATGATGAGTATCACGAGCGGTTCTTACTAACGAACCGTGCGTGATAGTCAAACATCACGACGATTCTTACCAATGAACCATCTCGTGATAATCGGAATATCACGACGGTTTTAAACTAAAACCGCTCGTGATGGTTGATATCACGACGGTTTTTAATCAAAACCGTCGTGATATCCTGACGCATTTTTTTTAACTACAAACCATCTGTGATAGTCAAGTATCACAGACGGGTTGTTTTTAAAAATCGTCTGTGATAATGCTGCTATGTATTTATTGCGCCGCTCAGACCGCATCTGTCTTTATTTCAATCCAGATCTAGCCGGTGCTGCAGCTGGAGGTGGCAAGGCTTTCAGGCCATTTTTTTGGTGGAAGGAGGCTTATTTGGCAGGAGATTCATTGAGTTCTTGGTTGCCCTAGATATGGTTAGTAATGAAATTTATTTTTGGTTGCAATATCAAAATAAGTTTGATCTAGCTAATTAATTTTCAGAATCGATATATATATATATATATATATATATATATATATATATATATATATACTTTGAATATCTAGCTAATTTAGATGTAGCTAACCTCAATGCATGTGGTATATATATATGTAGTAATAATTAATTAAATTAATTTTAATACTAAGTTGTTATATATGTGTATAATATAGGACCGAAGCTGGATGTATACCACAAACCGTGTAAGTGAAGAGTACATTAATGGCGTGTTTGCTTTTACAAGAGCTGCCGAAGAGGATATGTTAAATAAGGGGGTGGAATATATGTATTGTTCATGCACTGACTGTGAGAATTTAAAGATATTTAAGAATTGAGAGCAGATTGAAGCGCACTTGATTCGAAGGGGTTTCATAAAGGGGTATACGTGTTGGACCAGTCATGGCGAAGTCAATGATATACCGCCAGATGACATCGCTGATGAAGTCAATGATATGTTGCCGGATGATGATTGTGGTTCGGATTCGGATAGGCTGCACAATGACAATCTGGATCAGATGCTTCGTGATGTAGAAGAGAACTATGATGAGAAAGAGTATATTAAATTCTGAGGCTTGATGGAGGACTCAGAGAAATCTTTGTTCACGTGTTGCAGGTCAAAGTACACGAAGTTGTCAGCTATGCTTGAACTGTTGAAATTGAAGGCAAGCAACGGTTGGTCCGACAAGAGTTTCACGGCGCTGCTAGGTCTTTTAGCGGACATGCTTCTGGAGGGCAATGCATTGCCTAAAACCACGTATAAAGCCAAGAAGGTTCTTTGTCCATTGGGAATGGAAGTAGAAAGAATACATGCATGTCCGAACGATCAGATCCTCTCAGTAAAGAGTATGCAAACATGCATGTTTGTCCAGTGTGCAACGCATCCCGATACAAATGTAACAATCAATCAGATGATGATGGCGAGGGAACAGAGGTGAAGAGAGGACCTCCTGGAAAGGTGGCATGGTATCTTCCTATAATTCCCCGTTTGAAGCGGTTTTTTGCAAATCCAAAGGAGGCGAAACTGCTGCGATGGCACTCAGAGGAGCGCAAGAAGGATGGAATGCTGAGACACCTTGCTGATTCCACCCAATGGAGAAACATCCATAGGTGGTTTGCAGATTTCGGTGCAAAACCGAGGAATATAAGGTTTGGATTGAGTACAGATGGAATGAATTCTTTCGGTAGCATGAGCAGCTGACATAGCACTTGGCCTGTGACTCTTTGCATCTATAACCTTCCTCCTTGGTTGTGTGTGAAGCGAAAGTATATTTTGCTATCGATACTTATCCAAGGGCCAAAGCAACCTGGGAATGATATTGATGTGTACCTAGCGCCGTTGGTAGAAGATCTAAAAGTACTGTGGGACGAAGGGGTACAGGTATGGGATGCATACAAACAACAGAATTTCACTTTGCACTCCTTATTATTCTGCACCATAAATGATTATCCTGCCCTTGCTAACTTGTCGGGCCAGAGTACAAAAGGTGCCAAAGTTTGTACTCACTGCTTAGATGGTACCGAGAGTGTGTGGCTGAAACACTCACGCAAAATCGTGTACATGCGTCACCGCTGATTCCTTCGGAGGGCTCACCCATACCGCAAGATGAAGAAACAATTTAACACAGAGAAAGATGACGGTTCAGCTCCAAGGCATTTAAGCAGAAAAGAGGCTTATAATATGGTTAAGAATTTAGATGTTGTCCTCGGAAAGAGACGTAAATTGAGAGGTCGTGAGAAGAACATCTGGAAGAAGAGATCAATATTTTGGGACTTACCTTATTGGGAGTACCTAAATGTTCGACACTGCATCAACGTCATGCACGTAGAAAAGAATGTGTGTGATAGCTTTATTGGTCTCTTACTGAACATTCGTGATAAAACAAAGGACGGCGTCAACGCACGGCTTGACTTGGCTGATATGGACATCAGGCGTGAGTTAGCACCGAGAACAACAGATAATGGACGAACGTACCTTCCCCCTGCGTGTTACACTCTGTCCAAGGCCGAGAAAACAGAATTGTGCCTGTGCTTTCATGGTGTCAAAGTTCCGTCTGGTTACTCCGACAATGTGAAGAAACTTGTTTCGATGTAAGATTTGAAGTTAAATGGAATGAAATCTCATGATTGTCATGTGCTGATGACACAGATGCTCCCTGTTGCAATTCGGAATATTTTACCGATCAAAATCCGAGAGACAATCATGAGGCTATGTTATTTCTTGAACACAATTGCTCAGAAGGTCATCGATCCCGAAGGACTAGATGCTCTGCAGGACGAGATGGTGATGACTCTATGTCATCTTGAGATGTATTTTCCTACTTCATTTTTTGATATTATGGTCCATCTCATTGTTCACGTTGTGTGGGAGATAAAAATGTGCGGGCCCGTATTCCTACGTAGCATGTACCCGTTTGAGAGGTTCATGGGAATTCTCAAGTCATATGTACGGAATCGATCTCGACCGGAGGGCAGCATTGTCAAAGGTTATGCAAGCGAAGAGGTCATTGAGTTTTATGTCGATTATATGGCTCAGATTCAACCGATAGGTGTGCCTCAATCTCGTCATGAGGAGAGGCTCAAGGGTATCGGAACTATAGGAAGAAAAGCAATCACTCCAGATATGGACGCATATGCGTAAGCCCATTTCACGGTCTTGCAACACATGATTGAAGTGGCCCCTTATGTCGACCAGCACAAGGATGTGCTTTGGCAACAGAATCCGGAGCGGCCGGATGTTTGGATCATGAGACAACACAACAGTCGGTTCAACCAATAGTTGAAGGAGCAAATCGCTAGGAGCTCGTCAAGTGAGATGCTGACATGGTTGGCAAAATGGCCAACATTTACAGTTGTGATATAGCAAGGATATGACATAAATGGGTACACATTCTACACACAGGCTTAGGATGTAAAGAGCACTAACCAGAACAGCGGTGTCCGCATAGATGCGTTCAGTACTGATGGGGTGAGAAACTCATACTATGGGTTCATAGAAGAGATTTGGGAGCTCGACTACGTGGTTTTCAAGATCCCCTTATTTTGCTGTCGTTGGGTGCATCTCCCACAGGTGAAGGTTGACAAGTACGGTGTTACTACCGTGGACTTCCAACGTGTCGGGTACAAAGACAAACCATTCGTACTTGCCAACCAAGTTGTTCAAGTTTTCTATGTAACCGACCTGGTAAATAAGAAGCGCCATGTAGTTCTTCATGGAAAAAGGAGAATTGTTGGAGTAGAGAATGTAGTGGACGAGGAAGAATACAATCAATTTGACGAGTTACTTCCTTTTGGAAATGGCATAAAGGTCAACGATGAATAATGTGACGAAACTAGTTACGTACGCATTGATCATCATGAAGGGTTAATTTTTAAAGAAAATAAGCAAGTGCAATGAGAATGGCGACATATATGTGGGTATTTGCATTAATGTATATAACAATGCATATATGGGATGTATATGTGAATTGGCATTTATGTATATAACAATGCATGCATGTGTGTGATATATATGTGAATTTGTATTTATGTATAAGTGAAAATGTGTGATATATAGGTGAATTTTGAGAATGAGTCATACAAATGTATCTCTATGTTCATTGGGCTGTTGTAAAGAAATATACTGGGTTGTTGTAAAGAAATAACTATAGCTGGGCAAAGGCTTATTGAATGCTGGTTGGTGCAGTTATATTAACTACAGCTGGGCAAAGGCTTATTATAGACTGTTCTAAGATTAAATTCGTCTGTGATAATAAATATCACAGACGGTTCTGAGATCGGAACCATTTATGTATATATCGCGCATTCTTCAACATCATCGCCGGAAGCGTTCGCTCCAAAATCAACACGCAAAGAAAGAGGACTATCGAAAAAGCCTGATGGTCGATTTACCATCACAGAGGTCGATAGATCTGGGACCCCTCTCCTTCCTCACAAAGCAGCAAGGGCATTTTGAAGCACGATCGGAATAGTTGCACGAGAACGAATTGAGATCACATTCGATTCGTGGAAAAGCGTGAGTGAGACTCGGAAACGTGAGCTACTGACAAAGATTTTTGCATCGTTCGAGATCCCAGAAGAACACCACGACTCCGTGCAACGACATGAGTTGGCAACGGCGTGCAAAGCATGGAAGAACTTCAAGAGCGTGCTTGTCAAGGACTATGTGCAGAAGGATCTAACGCCCTTTCACAGGTATCTATTCCTGGAACCACAATGGGACAAGTTTAAGGCGATGAAGACGACCGAAGCTTTCAGAAGTGCAAACACGGCGCACAAGGCCCTCCAGGCAAAAAACACACATCCCCACAGACTCGGCACAGCTGGGTATGTGGGTAAAATCCCGTAGTGAAGGCAGGAGGACGAACAGACAATCCTGCGGAACACCGCCCCACCATTTGCCATGATCCCGGATGAGCGCGCTCGAAATTGGATTAGAGCGAGATCATCTACCACGTCGTCGGGGGACATCTCCTTCCAGAACCCTACAAACCAAGAAGTGTCCCACCGCTAGGTAAAATATCGAACTACGTAGCTTGTAATTACTCCACTACTTCCCTGAAAACTAAATGACATGTCAAGCTCTTGCAGGATGCACTGAGTGTCGAATCTTCCTAGGGATCATTCCAGTCAATTAGGGAGAAAAATATACTCTCCGCATCACTGGAAAATAAGGAGCACCCGGGTCGTATGAGAGGCCTTGGATTTTATGTTTTTTGGAATCAAGGTTTCTCAGATAACCCCGAATTGTATCGGAGTAGGAAGAGAAACAAAGCCGAGCGTGACGCACGGCTACGAGAGGAGATCAAGGCATTTTTAGAGAGGAGCTTGCTAATTACATCAGAAATGAGGTGCGAAGACAAACAGAAGAACATCAGCAGACCGCTACCGCTCCTATGCTAGCCAGCCCCCCCAACCGTCGGAGTAGCTGCGCGTCCAATCCTACGACAGAATGCGAGGGCAGATTTCCTGTGGACGACATCTTGCAAGCTACGAAGTGCAAGCTCCAAGTGAGATATACCTCCGTTGCCTTGTGCGTTGCTTGGGGCCTGGCATATCCGTCCGGTGAAGGGGTCATGGTGCACCGTGCACCTTTAGCTTCAGGCTTCGGAAAAGTGTCTGTGGATGGTGTGCATGCCAATTTTGATGTCGTCCCGCTACCGAAGCCCCCCAACGACGAGATCGTGACTCTAGAGCAAGCTATTGGAACCTTCGTCCAGTGGACCAAAAGAGACATCTGCCTGAAGGCTTCTTCACCGGTGGCAGGTTCACAAGGGCAATACGAATCAGATCGACTTGCACTGGTGCCATCTCCACAAGGTCTATCTCCACCACCGCTACCTGCACTGGTGATGAGTCCACGGGAGCTATTCCCAGTGCAACAACTTTCACCGGTGCTACCTTTACCCTCCACCTACAACCGAGGTAGCAAGGACAGCCAAGGCAGCAAGGGCAAAGCAAAGAAGACCGATGATGATATCCCGTACCTACCATTGGCCCGCAAATTCATGCTTGGAGAGCCGATGGTTGACCCGGTGAGGCGTCTCCCATTACTATCAGTTAGTTGCAATAAATTACACATGTGGTATATGGAACAATCCAATAAGCCAGAGCCAGAACGGTGCTCAGGTATCACTGTCAAATTCAGGATGTGTCATTTCCAACACGAATTTCAAGATGGTGTCTTCGTGGTGACCTTCGATGATTTATTTAATCTTTTCACGCTCAACGCTCTCGACGCCTCACTCGTTCGATGCTGGACGCTGTAAGTGTGTACAATCACAGTCTCTGTTCATGTCATACCGATAAATGTCATATATAATTTGTTGCTTTCGTGTGTGTGTATATATGTAGACACATGGTGACTATAGTTAGATCAACCAACTAATCGGTTGGTTTCTTGAACCCATATATGGTCGCCAGTTCTACCATCAACGAGAATACTATCTTCATCGAGAGATACCTTGCAGCAGCACTACTGGCTTACCGCGATAAGGAATATGTACTTATGCCCTACAATCAGGATTTTCATTGGATTTTAATAGTAATTGTACCAAAATGGAACAAGGCAATATACCTTGATTCCCTAAGTAAGAATAAAACCGACTACACAGTTGTCCGCAAAGTAATCGATAGGTAAGTACATTTTCTCCATACATACCTATATTGTACTCTTTCTTTCCTTCCGAATGACTAAGGTCAACTTTTTCGAATCATGTAGGGCATTCACGATATATGCTGAAAAGGCATAGCCCTTGACGCAAGGGGCCAAAACCGTGACACATGATCTAAAATTTAAGGTATTCGTTAGTACATATTAATTAATCCTATACAACAGTTGGTAGTAATGCATCTTGAATTAACACATTCTATTTTTTGCAGTGCCACCAGCAGCAGCCGGGCAACACGTGTGGATTCTACATTTGCCACCATATGAAACTACTCCTCGATTCCGCGAGAATCACCAATCCCACTTCTAAGGTTTGTCAATATTCCCATAATTACTTCATACTTATCAAGCTATATATATACGCACATTGATATTCCTAACGACATGCTGCGTCCATCCCGAAAACTGCATTGAAACAGTCCAACCTTGAAGGAATTCTAGGAGAGAACACCTACTTTTTGGTGGCTAAAGTCCTAAATCCAAAGGGAGAGTTCCACAACGTATAATGATTTTTTTATTGTTCTTATCACTTCAAAATCGAGGTCTCACGAAAGAAATAGATCCATAATCAACGACTTGTCAGGCTGCACAAGCAATACTTGGATGGCAATCATGCACCATCCAAGTAATGCTTATGCAGCCTGATAAGTTCGTTGATTATGGATCTGTTTCTTTCGCGAGATCTCGATTCCGGAGTGATAGAGCAACAAAAAAATACAATGTTACCATCTAAGTGCAAATGCAATGTAGATATTTTGCAATTGTGTATTGTTAATGGATATTTTACTTCATTTCAATTAATTGATTTGCAAAATAGATGTTTTATGTTTGTGAAATGAATTGAGATATGAATTGGATGTTGTATGTTTCTGAAATGAATTGAGATGTGAATTGTATGTATGTGTACATGTTGATCTGCTTGTTTCAGAGGGCATGGCTAGCATTTCCTGAGGCTAGCCAATAAACAAAAATAGATCTAGGGGTAGGAAAGAATATCATAGACGGTTTGTAACTACAAACCGTCTGTGATGCTAGCTATCATAGACGGTTTGTAGTTACAAACCGTCTGTGATATATACTCCACAGACGGTTTGAAAACCGTCTGTGATAACCTTCGATTATCACTGACCCATAAAGTTAGATGGCTCAGAAAACCATCTGTGATGACATTTTTGAACCGTCTGTGGTAATGGTTTCTGTAGTAGTGGGTTCATCTGACAAGACGGTTAGAATGTGTGTTTATTCTGAATAACCGCACGTAATCTCTCTCTGACAACAGCTGCCGCACTACGAACGGGCTACTATGTCTCTGTAATAATAACTTCCGTTGGACGGTTATCACCCAAACGTTAAGGTGTCTTTTGACATAAGATAGTGGCCTTGACGTCAAAGAGAAAAGGGGTGATCCATTCAAAGCAAGACATAGTGCAAGGCATTTCGCATTACTCTTAGTTGTAATCTATTCTCTAAGTAATAGCCACACAAAAAGTAGGGTTATTATTCTCCTAAGAGAATGCCTGAACTTGTATAAAATTTCCCATGTCTCTTCTCTGTGTGATCGTAGCCAGGTCTTTAAGAGTTTCCCCCGAATTCAAACAAATTATATGTAAGATTGGTATGTATATTTTTTTGGATATACTCCTTTTTATGTGCGTATATAAAGGTATTTATAAAATACGCTAAAAATTATGAACTCCCTTGCAATTTTTTCATGTGGTTCACATTGGAGTATCTTATATTTAGTATATGAATATACTTAAAGTGATAAAGGAGTATTTCAAGTTCGTTTAGGTGGTATATTAGAGGTGGGTGTAATTACACCTGGGTGTAGAAAGTATTTTTCCTATATATATATATATATATATATACCACTCCCGAGTTTCAAATGTTATGGGCCTCTTTTTTCAGTTTGTACAATCTGCTTTTTAGTTTTTTTTACAGTAATTAGCTTTCAAATGAAGTATTCTTTCAAGGTAGATATACAAGTTGATTATAGTACACAATGTAACAACTTTATTTATATCAACCAAAATTGTACGTAGTTTTCTGTTACTCCGTACTCTCGCTTACGAACAGACCAAAAGTCATAAGCCACAACAAAAAATTATAAGTCGAAACCAAAAAGAACAGACCTTTGGTAAGTGAGTGTGTGGGATCGACGATGTGGGTTTAGATTGATAATGATGTAAGTGAGTCTATCGGTAGCAAATGCAATATTTCTGAAATTCGGCGGCAGCTTATACAAATTTGTCAACAAGAATCATTAGAAATGCTTTCTAAAATTCGTTATTTTCAAAGTTTAAATTAAGTTGAATGCTCGAGTACACCGGCGTGTATTCTCTGACGTAGCGAAGCTACGTCAGGGGTGACTTTACGTTAGATCCGGCCATTCATCTCCGGATGAACGGTCCAGATTATTTCTACCTTTATTTTTTAGTTTTTAATTTTTTTACTTTTATCTTTTTAGTCAGAGAATCCCGCTCGCGAGTACACAGTAGACAGCTCAAGGACATAATTAATTATTTCCCCCTCAAGTACATCGAAGAACTACAAAGCCAATCAGAGAACGACAGAATCGTCCAAGTTCGCACAATCTCCAATTAAATCGATCGCTGTCGTCAGGTATCCATCACTCCATCCAGATTGATATTGGCCGCTAGAGCTTGGAGTTCTTTCCAATGTCGATAACAAAACGGTAGCGGACGTCGTTGCGCGCCAGCCGGCCCAGCGCTTCGTTGATCCTGTCCGTCGAGACGAGCTCGATGTCGCAGGTGATATTGTGCTCACCGCACATGTCCATCATCTCCTGCGTCTCCTCCATGCCTCCCGTCATGCTTCCACTCACCGTCCTCTTCCCTAGAATCACCAAAAACCACTTATATTAACACACCTACTGAACATGCTACAGCTAGCTGAAAATGTCACACAATTGCATACAACTATCTTTTAGGAAACTTCTAAACTAAAATATATAACTAATAGTTCTGAAAAGACATAACTAATATCATACACGACATTAGAAAATTTTGCTCTAGGCATTTGTGTAGTGAGATATCCGGTGTCGAAAACAAGAAGATTCCAGTGCAAAATGGAATTGCCCCAAAAATAAATTGAGGTGCTTTGTATTAGGATTTGGTATGTGCATGCTCACCGAAGATAAGTGGGAAGGAAGGAAGCTCGACGGGCTTGTCCGGCGCGCCGACGAGCACCAACTTGCCGTTCACCTTGAGCAGCTCCAGGATCGGTCCCAGCGAGTGCTTCGCCGAGACCGTGTCAATGATGTAGTCAAGGCTCCTCGTCATAGCCTAAATAACAATATAATAATTGTATAAAGCTCATTGCTCAGTGCAGACCTTGTTAATTTTGACTTGTTTGACTGGTAATTGCCTGTGAGTTCATCCGTAATTACGTACCTGCATCTGCTTGTCGTTGGTGCTGACCACGAAATCGTCAGCCTTGAGGCTCTCCCTTGCCTCCCTTTCCTTCGCCGGCGACGTGCTGATGACGGTGACACGGAGCCCGAACGCCTTGCCAAACTTGACGGCGACGTGTCCGAGCCCACCCAGCCCGACTACGCCTAGCCTCCTGCCGGCCTGTAGCATGCCGTGCTGCTTCATGGGGCTGTACACCGTGATGCCCGCGCAAAGCAGCGGCGCCGCCGCGTCCAGCGGCAGGTTGTCCGGGATCCGCACCACAAATCTTTTGTGGGCGACGAGCATGTTGGAGTAGCCGCCGTAGGTGACGCTGCCGTCCCAGAAGATGCCGTTGTAGGTGAGCGTCACCTTGTCGCAGTAGTTCTCCTCCGACCGGCGGCAGTGCTCGCAGTCGAGGCACGACGCGGCGATGCAGCCCACGCCGACGCGGTCACCGACCTTGAACCCGGACACGTTGGTGCCGACCTTGGTGACGATGCCGGTGATCTCGTGGCCGGGGACGACGGGGTACATGGTGATGCCCCAGTCGTTGTGGATGAAGTGGAGGTCGGTGTGGCACATGCCGCAATACTGCACCTTGATCGTCACGTCGTCCACGCCGTTCTCCCTGCCGCCGAAACAAATTAGTAAGCATCATGAGCTACTTCCATTTCTCCACATCATTTTGTTTCTGTTGTACGTGAGGTGGTGGATGAGCGTGCTTGCATAGAACCATGCACAAAAGGGTGTACCTTCTCTTGAAGACGAAGGGCTCGATCTTGCCGGACTCGTCCATGGCCGCCCACCCGGTGACGGTCTGTGTGTGGTTCGGTGTGACCTCCATGACTAACTCTTCCTCTCTCTCTCTCTCTCTCTCTCTCTCTGAGTGTGTTGTGCGAGTGGGAGAGAGAGATTCTTGCTGTCTTCGGCGTTGGTGAGTGGCTACAGCATCTTCTAGCCACGGCTACTTATAGACAGATTGACGCGGTTGGTCAGCCATCTGGTCGTTCTCTAAAAGGGCTCTTATCATATACCCTCTCTATATTTGACAATTTCAGGATTTACCCTCCCCACTCAATGACATGTGGGGTCATCACAAGTCACTGACACGTGGATCAGGAGGGTAAATCCTGAATTTCCATCTAAGGAGAGGGTATATGATGAATAAATCCTTCTCTAAAAGCCTTCCCTTTGGAGGTTATGGCTTAGTAGTTTATCAGAGTGATTCTACTTGACCTGCTAGGACAGCAATCTACATGTAGTTCATGTGGAGTCTGATCACACCTAATTTAAAAGGTCTTATTGTCTAATGTCACAAAAGTTATAATAACTGATATATCGTGGGGATGTGAGTTGTATACGTCAATAATAATTAAACGCTAGCTCGGTCAAGTTGATGGTGTTCACTGACAAGTTTGGTGATTTTAGTCGTTAAGATACTGCAAGATACTTCTTTTTCGTTAGGTGAAGATTTTGAAGATACTATAGCTAGCACATGTGTGTACTGTATTGTACGAATTGAGAGGTTGAATGTTTGTACAAGGATATGAAGATGCTAGTTGCTTCAAATGAAGTTGGTTAGGAAGTTCTCAGTACAATCCATTAGAAAGAAAATTAAAAGTTTTGACTACTTGATTTGTTCTGGATACTAATTGTCGCTTCATATTTTCCATGCATATTTTTTTATTTTGTCCTTATTAATTATCCCACCTTTTCCGTCTATGGTGAGCCTATGGTCAATTTGATTTCTACGTTATCAAGTGCAATTTGGTTACTTTGAATAAAAAAAACACTGTTTGCCTTGTAACTGTGCCGTAGTCACAAGTTAACGCGAATGGAGAGTATGACGTATGGGTTTCACTACAATAAAAAGGTTACACTAAACGGATATATCACATACGGTCTATAGAAAATTATCTTTGCTGTAATTATTGTAAACGATTTTACAAGTGTGACCGTATACCATCTGTGATACGCAACTATCAAAAATAATTCATACGAATAACCGTATGTGATACAAGATATCACAGACAGTTCCTAATTCATAGACAGTTATTTATACAAATCGTCTATAATAATGGTAGACAAATTCATAGACAATTATTAATACAAACCGTCTGTGATGATTTCATATCACAAATAGTTTGTGGTTAGAACCATCTGGGATACGCCATGTTATTAAATAGCTAGTGTTGTCTTGACAAATCTATCCTTATTGCGTGTATTGAAGGACGCGGCTGGCTTTGGGGAGTTTAGTGAAAACGCATTGTTCATAGATCTAGCTTAAAGATCAATTTGATCTTGTTTATTAGATGTTAGTATTTGTTTCTAATAACTTATATGCTTTGTAATAAAGAGAGATAATAGCTAGGTTTTTAGATCTAGCTAGCTAAGTTTAGAGAGAGATAGTAGTTTGCTCCAATTTAAGAATGGGTCAATACTCCTAGTTTACTTCATTATATTCTTGTTTGACATACATACATACATACATACATACATACATACATACATACATACATACATACATACATACATACATACATACATACATACATACATACATACATACATACATACATACTGCTTCATAAATATGTGTCTAGCTACTTAATTTAGATATGAACAATTTATTATAACATGAATGATAATTATCTGTATAAATAGTTAGGCGATTAGCTATAATAGCATTAATAATCTAGTTTAACACGAATTTGTTACATGTGTAGCATAGATGGACTGAAATTGGATGTACGTTGAGAACCGTATGAGTGAACAATACATTAATAGCGTGCCTACTTTTAGAAGAGCGACCGAGCTAGGTATGTTGAATAAGGATATAGAATATACGTACTATCCATACATTGATTGTGATGGTTTGAAGATATTTATCAATTC